>JBAMHX010000008.1:24487794-24505884 GCA_037177515.1 Pseudomugil tenellus | reverse complement strand
ACATGCACATTAGCTTGAATATGTATTCAGATACAGATTAGCATTTACTTTTCTGTGCTCTTTCCTTGTAAAGTGAAGGTACCGAGAACTGTTTTACATCTGTACAATAGCCACCTTCCATTATTCATTTTCTGTGATTCATCCTGTGTTAGTCTGCCCAAAAAATGAAATGCATGAATCCAAAACACACTCAGAACTGCACCGTGTAATTAGAGCATATTATGCACTTAACTGCAATTTGAATAATACAATGCAAATCTCTTTCCTCTGAGACTTTTAAAGGGGGATACTTTACTTTTCACTTATATCCATTAAGACAGAATGAGAAAATTAAAGAAAATAGTAAAATAAGGTACAAAAAAAATATCTTAAAACCCCATCAGGAGGCTCTGGACGTCTACTTTTGACTCAGCTGTGAGCCTGGTAGCACTTTGTACACACCACATAATGTGTCAAGCTAATCACTGCACAACAGCTGCAACTGTTCTCCAATTGCATAGCTGATGAAAAAACATGCCCTGTGATGTTGACCTCAATTGGCCTCAAGACTTTAAAGCAATCTATTATATCCCCAAAATGCTTATCTGCCCTAATGGTTATCTTAAGTGCTGTTTATTTATAAAAGAGACTTACATTAGCTGTCAGAGGGTTTTGATAAAAAGCTTCCTCCAGTTTCAGTTTTCACACTGTTGTGGCAGAAGGCAGACAGTAATCGTCTTTCATAATTCAAGCCTCATAAGTCCTAAATTGAATCTGTGAGACGCATTTCTCTTAATGTAATCCAGTTTTATTGAATTATATCTCTACTTTAGATTTATTATTTGCACTAAGCATATAAATCTATCAAGTGTTTTTATTTTATACTGTATCTCAAAGTGCAGAGGACTCTCAATAGGCCGGCCATTAAAATTCAATGGCAAACTAACATGGACTACATAAAATACTGTACTACTAAGTGCTCAACAAGTGACAAGTACAAGTAAATTATGAGCTGGGGCTTGTGCAGAACAGTTTCCTAATAGGAAAGCTGCTCTAACTTCAGAGGGATGGAATATTGGCTGCACATAACTATGACTATGAGGCAGTCTTTTTACTGAGCCATGAAAAAATTGATTGGAATATAAACACATTTTAATGAGTCTGATGATCAGTGGAATCCAAAGTTAATTTGAGTGAGTGTCACAGCAAAATGCAGCTTAGGGAAATGATGAGCAAGCAGGTCACTGCCAGCAGTGACATATTTATTTGTGTGTGGGGGGGCAGGGAGATTGCGTACACATCTGACTTTATGAATATCATCACTTCATTCAGCTGATAATCATATTTACTTTAAACTTCAAATAATAAGCCAAAAAAAGATAAAACTTTGTATAGACTTGACTCATCTGTGTGATCTAGTCAGAAATATTCAAAACCAATATCCAGGTCATTTCACCATCAGATATTTTCCACACTACATCTATGAACTTTTAGGGATTTTAGGGAAATGTTGCCAGTTTCCGTCTAGAATCTAATAGAATCAGTGGCATGAGAGGAAAAGCAAGTCAGTGGGGAAGAGAGACGCTTTTGTAGGGACTCTATTTCAATAAATAGATTATTTTATTGCACAAATATTTCACACTTATGAACCATTGGGTCCTCTATGCTAGCCTGTAATGATACACCTGAAGTCTAGGAGGAGAAATGGATGCTCAGTATGATTCAGTATGGTGTTTTTTTTTATTTCATTATCAAACACCACAAACATATTGTCTTATTAAACATATACTGGCTTTTAATACAAACAAGAAAACATAAAATAATGTCTTCAAAACTATAAATACACCAATAAATGTATTCATATTGGTGTATTTTACCATCTGAAAAACATGAAGCAGTAACTGTTGGTGAATTTGGTCCTTTTTACTGTTTCACACACCTTTTGCAAAATCACACACCAGTTTTACTGTTACAACAGTGTGAGAAGAGGGTATGAACAGCTAACTTTTCTCAAGACAACTATCCTAAACAATGCAGCAGAAGTCAGCGAGCATGAAAGCAAACTGAGTACGTCTGAGTTGTGCTTCGTGACCAGCAGTGTGAATATTGTTTTTGCACATGAGCATTGCACAAGTATAATGGTGTAACGGCCAGCAGTGAACAGCTTCAAATACAACTGAGAATGAAACAGAGAGAAGTCCCTCAGATGCAGTTTTAAATAATAATTAAAATGGATTAATCAAGCCTTCATTTTTTGGAAATATTTTTTTTAATAGATGGAAACACAAGGAAGTTTTCCATATAGCAGGTTTACACCATCAAGTTCAGATGATGTTATCTGGCAGTAATTACCACAACAACCTAATACTTAATTACAATAATTGTTTTTCTTTCTCTTTGTATGTGAGTGTATGCACATTTTTATCTTTACCCACCAGATTGAGAGAAGAGGATAAGTCTGGTGAAAATGAGAATTTAATGATTTTACACCAAGTTCTTGTTTTGTTTTTAGTTCATGTTCCACCTGAAATATTTCTTTCACCTGTCATAATGCATGTGGGAAAAAAAGCCCTTTTCAAAGATTAACAACATTGTCTACATTTTTTATTTGGCTATTTATTCAGTTTCACCAGCAGTTAGCAGTAAAAGAGGGATTAACAAGTTCATTATGTACAGCACATTTATACAGGTGGTCGTATCAATGAAATAATTGATTTGAAGTGATGTGATGGAAGTCATGGGTGTGTTATGGGTTGAGACAAGGTTCCAGAGTCCTAAAAAAGCTTGTAACGCCCCTGTTTAGTATTTGACTCAAAGACAATTATCCATTTTTTGGAGTTTTAAGGTGTCTTGAAAATTGGTTGTACTCTTTATGGGAGAGCTGGGGAACCTTGTACTGGAGGTTTTCCAATACTCCCTGTTCCAGCACACCAAATTCAAATGATAAATCATTGTCAGATCTTGGTTTGAATTTGGTATGCTGGATCAGCGATACATGAAAAATCTGTAGGATTTCCCACCACTTCTTTATGAGAACCACTCGCGAGATAAAAAAAAAAACAGACAGTAAGTCTAAGTAATCATATAAGTATTTATTTGTTCATTAAAGTCAGTTAACACACATTTACACAGATTTTTTCTTTTTTTTTTTTTTTTTAAACAATGCTGGTGAAGTTTTATATTTAAAAAGATACACAGAAAGGGTTAGGAGATTGTGGAGGAGGAGGAAAATCCCAGTGGGACAACATGCCAATCTTTGCTGATACAATGAATTTTAAAAACCATTAGAAGGGCCTTTCCAGAGGATCTCAAGCTGTGATCAGGTTTGTATGAGTTTAAATACTGCAGAGTCAAACCATTCAAAGCTATAGCAAAGCAGTAAAATAATCCTTTCAGAGTAGGGCGGAAAGGATTGATCTCACGTTGTCACGTAAGGAGTGGGGCAGCAGTTTTTGCATCAAGTAGAATCTTTTAAATGAATAAAATGTGCTGCAAATATCAAGTCTGAAGAAAAGCGTAGATGACCTTTTTGTAAGGCTGCATTTCCAGGGAATGACCTGATCAGAGCTAGACGCTTTAGCTGGGCACAGCAGGTCTGCACCTCTTTAGAAACCTGAACATCAAAAGACAAACCTGAGTTAAAAATAACACCCAAGTTGCGTGTTTCTTTCATAGTTTTTAATGCTGCTATTGCCGGGGCCACGGGGTGTAATTATAATTACTTCTGGTTGAGAATCATTCAGCTGCAGTATTTTTTCTTTCTTTCCTTTTCCCTATAAAAGCTGTTAAAAGAATGAGATACATCTGTGGCTTCAATAGGACAAATAACTGGCTTTGTTTTGCATAGCAGTCACAATTAATACCACGCCTGTGCATATAAATAATGATAATAATTGTTTAAAAACCCAGGAATGTTTTATTTTTTTTTTATTTGACATATTGAAACAATATTCACAATCATGTTTTTAAGGGTAAAACCTTTTGCAAGAGAAGCAGCAGCTTGGTGCACATAAGATGTCATCTCGCCAGCATCAACGCAGAACAAGGGATACGTTTAAAGGAAAATCACAGCCGGTGCCAAATTCATACTGAAACGTTTTAATATTCTATTAAAATGCAATTCAAGTGGACGTGCTGGTAGTTTGAAAATCTTTATTTAAAAAAAGTTCCCATCAGGATTAAGAGACATGGTTAATAATTAGAAGAAGGTTGTAGGAAAGAGACCTGACTCAACAATCCTATATGATAATATTTGAAACCTGAAAGAAGAGGCTTTAATCGATTTGGCTCGAATCGGGTCAAGAACACAAGTGAATGACTCCATCCTGCTAATTGCAACACTGATTACATCTCCTGTCATCCCAGTGAGAGGTGACATTCTTGGTAGAGGTTCACGGGCAGAAAGATCTGAGGTAGTTATTTCATCCATATTATCATCTCCTATGCTGACCTTCTTTCATTTAAAACCCAGCTAATCCTTTATATTTCAATTCAGTTTTATATTATTTAGCTTCAAAGCAAGAGATGGATTTAAAGGACTGCTGCAGTAGAAAGGATGGATTAAGGATAATTGTTGTTGTGTGAAATTATCTTTGAGGGGGATAACAAAATGATTGTCTTTTCTGATGTATGCAGAGCCAACTGTATCGTCAGTGAACCTGACGTTATTGTTTGAAGCTACAAAGGTTTCTCCCTGAAAAAGAAATACCAATGAAAAGCACACACACACACACACACACCAGTACAGACACCTTGAACACATATCCTGCTTAAATATCTACAGCAATTATGGTCACAAAGAAAAAATAGTTCAGGCAGATTAAATTCATGAAGAAACTGAGAAATGTAGATTTTTGTTGGTTTGAAGAAGAAATTTGGGCCAATCAAAAGACTAGAATTAATAAATGTGAATCTTTAGTTTAACTTTAAGCTTTTACAGCAGCGAGGAATCCAATATGTAAACATCCATATATTTACATGTACATTTCTCCCCTATTAATTTTCTTTATTATTATTATTACTATTTTTGCTACAATAGCAAGAAAAAAAATCAAGTTTAAATATGTTGTGATAAGTAATAGAGAATAGGGTTTTCTTCACCTCATACGGTTCTGATTGGCGTATCTACTTCATTTGGTCTTCTTATGCTCACTTTCGGATGTAAATGGGATGTCCATTTCAAACATCGTTATACTTCCATGCGTCTTTGACATTGCCATTGATGTTAAGGCAGTTCCTCCACTAGTGGGCAGTTGTGAGTTCAGAGTTCACTTCCACATTTTTGCAACGGTTGGTGGGTGTAGTTGTGTTCACATTCGCTCAGCATGCAAAGCTCCAGCCACAGTTATTACACTGCTGAACTGTCTTCTTCAGTTTGTGGAGCTTTATAAACATACATCATTTTTGTCTGGGTTGAGTTTTATAGCTTCCTGGTGTGGTCTGATTGGGAGTAATGTGCCAGGTGAGATGCAAACAACTTGTGTTTTAACACTTATTGCAACTTTATTTTCTGTGCAGTTTAGCTGCATTGGGTCCCAAACATTCCTCAACACGGATGCTTTTTTTCAACAACTTTCTGCTTCTTAGAAACACTGATTCTGATGCTGGTGCTGCTACGATGTCTCAGTGTGTATGACATGACATTAATAAGTGCTTCCACCGATGCAGAAAATCTGAGGTGAGTCTCATCTCTCTCTGTCACAAATTTGAAGCTACAGCTGGTCAAAGTGACTCTGTCTCTTAAATAACACTATACGTTGTGAGAAATAGCTTTGTAGATGCATGTCAGTAACTTAATAACAGAAGAACCTTTATGCATGAAGTAATCATTAAAATATGTGGAAAAACAGCAAGAAATGTGTGAAATTACAGATGACAATGTCCCCATCGGCTGTTGTGGGTTTTGTTGTTCATATACTGTCTGCCTACTCTCTCCCTACTCATGCAGGATCTAAGCTCATTGTGGGGAATTCATACATGCATTTTCTGTTCCTTAAATTTAAAAGGGTCAACAAAACTTTTGCAATAGTAAAGTTCTTTCCAAATAATATCAATGGGATATATTGTGTTTTTGCATATCATGATCTGCCACTGTTGCTGCATTTATTAGAGAGCAGTTATGCGTCTAAAGACCAAGAATGAAAGTTTAATGAACCCATCTAGCATAAGGAAATGAACTAATCTTACATGGATTCTTTCTCGTTCTTTCATCTCCACGCTGAAATCTACTTGCTTTTCTTTCAAGGCCGAATACGTAATCAAACCTATTATGTAACAATAAGAGTATTTTGTCGCTTTTTATGCATACTTTCCTGTTTGATAAACTCAGCACACCCTGCTGCTAATATTTTAGCACATTTAATTAAGTGAAATAAAAAATGGATGGTGGTGTTTCATCTTTTTTTCTGATGCAACATGCTTTAACTCTCTCATTCCAGTTTTGCAAATGAAAATATCTGAAAACAAGGACAGAGTTTAGAGCTGGTTGCGTGAAACAGCTAAATTTACCCTCATGCTTTGTTTCAAGGCTCAGCTGCTCATCAGCTCGATGGATAGCATATGGAATTGAGGTTGTGGCAAATAAAAGTGGCAGCAAAATGCTCCAAATTGATTGTTTTTACTGTGTATTCTCTCACAGCATGGAAGATAAAAGATGGAAACAGACATCTTTCATCCTGATTTCTGAATGAAGTTTACATGGGTTGTACTAATAACAAGGGTTCCATATGCCGCTGTGACAGTGAGCCAGCATGGATGAAAGTGTAACTCACTGATCATCCTTAAATTATGGATGTTTTTCACGCTGTGACAAGTCAAAGTGTCAGAGAAATGCCTCACGGTAAAAGGTTGTTAAATGGTCAGTGAACCTCACATATGCATGAAATAAGACATAAGGGTCAGTCGGATTAAAAACACAACAGCTTCTAATGATGTTCTATTGATAAATGCTTTGAATTCTCTGCGTGTAAACACCAGGAAACAGTTATTTTTCCAATACACCTGGATCCTGGTTAGTATGCAGGTCTTGCATGAGCTGACCTGGAGGCTTTTCTCTGTACAGGGATTGATATATTTCTTTCAAACAGTTGATGGATTGGTTTTCACAGCTACATATCCATAAGGTCATGCCCATTGAGGATAAGGGATTATTAAATATGAAGAGGAATAGATAATACCAGGTGCAGTCATTTAAAATAAAAATAGCAGATCGTTGTGGAAAAGCGGTCTCACCTTCTACATTGACTATAGCAGGATGAATGTTTTGGTGGATGGCTAGCGCCTTCGCTGGGGTCAAGTCTGTCACAGCTGCTCCAAATGATTCCTTTGAGCTTTTAGAGGACAGGACTCAGCTCTTGTTTTATGGCATCATAAGCACCAGCTTATAAGAGAAAAGGACTATAACCATGGGTTGTGGATCAGTGGATCGAGTGGTCATCCTCCAGCTG
The DNA here is from genome assembly GCA_037177515.1 of Pseudomugil tenellus. Classification (NCBI taxonomy): domain Eukaryota; kingdom Metazoa; phylum Chordata; class Actinopteri; order Atheriniformes; family Pseudomugilidae; genus Pseudomugil; species Pseudomugil tenellus. Next base: position 24,498,460 of record JBAMHX010000008.1, on the reverse strand, counting down.
GAAGGTCAGTAGCTCAGTCCTCCATGTGTTGAAGTGTCCTCCACATTGTCTCTATATGCTCATAAGTGTGTGATTGTATATTAAAAGCACTGCATGGGTGAATGAGAAACACACTGTAAAGCACTTTGCACAACTTAGATGAGGTTAAAGAGATGCTATGCAACCGTCGACCTTTAACTGGATTTTTGCATGTCTCTGTTACCTCTTTAGGGGTCCCTGGTGTGCCGGGGTTCACTGAGATTATTGTGAAGGAAATTATAAAGGAAGAAGACACCTTAAACGGAGTGAACGCACAAAGGCTGCAATTGTGAACAACTTAAAAAGATAAACATTTGTCACTTCGCATTGCTTTTTGCTTGTGGAATTTAATTCCCCTGACCCATTTTTCTTAATCTGAGTCTCTAACTGAAACATCTTACTTGATTTTACATGGTTCTTCATCTTGAGTTATCTGGCAGACTTGCTTTTTACGATCTGCTACCTTACATTACTTAGAATGTATTCTTTCACTATTACTGTTTCACAGCTTTCTTTGCTGCACCGCCGCAGAGAAGTTTACAATAAAAATGCCGCTTTTAGAAGAAGGAATGGATGTTTTAATGTAATTCCCTGATCACTTAAAATAAAATCCACTCTCACTCAAGTGGAGCCAAAAATTTCTGGCTCCATAAGAGCAATAACTTCTGCTTTGCTTCTGCTGTGCTTGTGACACTGACAAGGGATTTAGATTTTTTGCTTTCATGGGGACTTTATTTTTTTGAAAGTTTCTCTTTGTGTTAACCCTAACATGAACTGGTGACCTATCCAGAAACACAGGTGGTTGATGTGGGCCCCTTAGCAAGGCTTAAAATTCCCCTAAATGCTCCCTGGGGGTGTAACCTGTCAGCCCACTGCTGATTTCTGCTAAAGATGGGTAAAATGCAGAGCCTCATTTCCCAATTAGGATTAATAAGGAAAAATATGAATCATTTTTATCATCCAAGATGTGCCCTGACTCTCACCCAATGATATTTTTGCAGGGGTGCCTAAGATGGGTTAGACCCTGCAGCTTTTAGATGTACCTATTGTTCAACATAGCTGAATAAAATAATTGGATTGTTACCAGGCCTTAACAAAGCTGGATGACATGCAGAAGAGGGAATTTAACTGTTTGATTCAGGTGTGTTGGAGAAAGGTTGCATCTAAACGTTGTAGGGTGGTAGATTTCGAGGAGCGAACTTGGGTACCGCTGGTATATTGGGTAGATTCCCACCGCTGCCCCTCCTCCAGCACCACAACTAAGCCAAAACAGAGAAAAATAACTGGAATAACTGAATAAACAACTGATATCTTGCATTACATTCATAATAATAATTTTAAAGGTGAAGAAACCTGCAGCAATGTGCAGCTTTCCAAACACCGCAGTGAGACCGTGTGGTTTAAAAAAGCTGAATCGAGAGGTTTTCTCACATTTAAATTAATGTGCGCAATGACTGCAAAATATTTTGAATTAATACCTGAGGTCTGTTAGCCTAGTTAACTCTGCACCACTGAGTAGGAATATGAAAAGTCAAGACAATCATTTTATAGCTCCTGCGTGTAAGGATTTATTGAGCAAATGTGTTTAACATTGAATTTGCTCAATTAAAAAGTACTTTATAACAGAATAAAGTACCAATACTCAAAGGAACAATTGCGCAAGTACTGACATTTCGACAGGAGTTCAGGTAGTTTAGAGGGAAGAAAGTGTCTTTCAGCAGAGAAGGAAGTAACTTGGTGAGTTACTTTCAGCCCCATTGTGATCAATGTCATTTAAGCTAAGCTGCCATTATTTGCATCATTAGAGTCCAATGATCTTACAACCAGGGTTAAAAGGTTATTAGCCCAGAAACAAAGACACTCACACACACACACAATGAACAGGCAGCGTTTAACCCCACAGAGGACACACTTTGAATGTTATCAGAGCAATAAATGGACATTATCACTCGTTATCACTGCACAGATGTGCCAAGAAGGTGGATTTCTCTTTCTCCCAGGAAGCTCAGACCGGCCACATCGTCTGTTGAGATCACTGATAAATGCAGGGAATGTAAGCAGTCTCCAAATAGCTTCATTTAGGTTTTTATGCTGTATAGTAGCCCTGGAGGATTTCTCTCTTCTTTTTTATTAAAAAAGCTACGAGGTTGTTGGTGTATTTGTTGCCATTCATAGTTATGGTGAGGCTGGTCGTCCCTGGTGAGGTTCCTAAATAATGCACTATTATCTATGATATGTCTGATGTGGGATTACATGAGCATCGTGGGCTTCAGTGTTCATTCCATTACATCTCAATTCACTTGATCTGAACTTGTATCTTATGTGTTTGATACTTTGTATAATTTAAGATTATAGATGTTTAAATAACCTTTTCAGCTCCACATGTGGAAAATGTATTTTATCTCTGTGTTTATTGCAGTAATGTTGTCTAAGTGCAATGCAAAAGGTTCCTGGTTCAAACCTGAGGTTTTCCTGCAGCTGCAGGGGTTTTCTTCAGGTGTTTGGGTTTGATGTTGCAGTCTAAAGATTTGGAATTCGGTTTTCTCAGTGAAACTTCTGAAGCTTGCTTTGTGCCATCATCATCACTTCCACCTGCAAATGCCATCTTTATCGCTGCAGTCATAGGTGATAATGACCCGAGCCTTCAGGAAGAGGTGCGATAGCCCCTCCTAGTCACTTTTATGACAGTGACAGGTATAAATGTCCATTTAGTGGGTTAATAATATCTGAATCATGAGCACAAGTGAAAATCCATGAGCAAACAGGTAGTGGCAGAGCTGTTCACCAGGTGGAAATGAGACTTTGAGATAGAAATTCCTGCCTTGCCTCGAGGCTCTGACTACCTGCAGCCTTTCTACACATCAAGGAGGTGTTGAAGCTCTGCTATGACAAATCCTGCAGCCAGCAGGTATCCATCAAAGTGCTGGTGTCAGACATCTTTGTATCAGTTCCTCTGTCCTTTTAACATGAAGAAGTTTAAATTATGGGACACTGCGGTGAATGAAATCAGTTCCCGACTCCCTCCACAGCTAGAGGATTGTGTATGCACATGTATTCAGCTGTTATTCAATTTTCTTCTGATTTTTTTTTCATTGCATCTTCATTTTCATACTCAGCCCACAAAATATGTCTAATAAAATGAAATTGCAGAAAAATACTCTTCCCAGAGGAAAATGGCAATGTTGGAAATTTAAGAAAAAGCAGGAAAGAGATAAGAATTATGAAGCATCTACATAAGGTGTGTGACTAAAAGCAATGTCCCTGAAAAGTAGAGGATGACGCATTAACCCATTTATGAAAGAAACACAATGTTTCCTATTCTCCTCATTGTATCACATTATCCTAATCCTGGAGATCTGAAAGAATTCCTGCTAATGCCCTGCATAATGGGCACCAACAGAAAGCTCTCGTGTACATGATAACAGCTGAAAATGGGGAAGTCTGCATGTACTGAATTTGTCCAGCGCACTTCTCACGACAACTAAATGAAATGAGATATTAAATAAACACCCTGTGTAGCTACTCATTTTCAACAGAATATTTTGAAGCAAGCTCTTTATTGCGAGCTGTGAAATATGTCTGCAGAATTTGAAATTCAAATTGCTATCCTTTGAAGATGAAAAAAGAGAGAGAAAAAGATCCTCTTAAGTTTGAAAAAAGTGGATGTGTCCCAGTGGGGGCTATGTGGTGCAACACCGTGATTTTCTGTGGTCAGCCACAGCAATTCTGGGTGAAACAGGTGCAGCAAATATTCTCTGCAAGCGGATAATAATTACAGAGTTTTAGGAGAGCGATTTTACTATCCAGACCAATCGAACTGATGAATGCCGGATATTGAAGATGCTGTCTTAGAAGCCAGCAGATTTACAGGGAGGATGAAGACTTCTCGCTCTGATTGTGCTCTTGTCTGATAAAGTTGGCTCCAGATGCCTCCAAAGAAAAACAAGATTAAAGCCAAGTCAAATTTTTTTTAGCAGCTGGCAGCACAGAAACGTTTTCCTCTTGTCTGACACAAGTTAAGCTGCTTCCATAAAAAAAGGAGCTATTTTCCGTCTGCTTCCTTCTCGTGGCTCCTGTGCTTGCATGGCGGGCAAGATGAGAAGCTCAAAGTTCCAGCCAATAGGAAGTTTGTGAAGGTACATTACTACCGACTTTATCTGAATTTCCCTTGCAGCTTTTATTCAGGTTGAGTTGAACACTGCCAGGATAAAAGATAAAGAAAACCTCATTTCCGGTGTGGAACTGCCATATCTTTATTAAAACGCAGGACTTCAGTTAGAACTAGAAAGAAAAAAAAAATTCAAGTGAAAATTATACAAGCAGGTTTCTATGTTAGCAGTGTGTGAATAGGATGGGCAGTTAATAAGATGTTTGGGATTTCTAGGCTAGATAATGATTCATAATAGACTCCTACTTTTTTGTCACTCGGAACAAAAAGACCCTCTCCTGACCTGAGATGTTCAAAAAAAGATTTAGAGCCAGTGGAGGAACAAAGCATGAGAGAACATAATAATTAGCAGCTCAAATGTCACCATCGCAGAGGAGCAAGTAATTTAGCATGCAGACATAATGTCACAGGCTCATTCGGTTTGGAACCAAAAGTACAGAGAGAAAAAGTTATGATATCCAAGTATCATCCTCAGAAACAGCCATGGTACAAAACAGTGCCTGTAGGGGATGTGACCCCCTGTACAACCCTCCCCTGAGAGGTTCCCCAGCCTCTCTGACTCCCAGAGGGCTGCAGTCTGCAGGCATGGCTAATCTCTGACCATCCTCCCGGGGATTTTAGCCCCCTGCGGCTGCTGTATGAACATTCATCCGCTAGAGAATCGCTGCCTTGTGCAACAACAATCAGCCAAAAGCTCATTTACAGTCAGAGCTGCACATACTATGACTCTATTACAATAATATAGCTGATATCATGTTATCAACATGTGTTAGCAGTGACAAATCACGTGTTGGCATCAAGGGCTTAATGTCAACATGTGTGGTGTGTCCTGTGTGAAAGGAGGTGATGCAGAGGGCTATTTAATAGTATAACTCAGCAAGCTGCATTTGAGCTTTCAAGCAGTGGTCTCTCAATTCAAATCCCCAAAGGATTCAGAAAAGATAATTCCCGTGATGACAAAGCTTTACATTGTGAGATATGTGCTGTGTATTGGTGTCTTTGTGTGTTTGTTGTTTGCAGTAGGTGGAGGAGAAGTGGGGGGTTGTGCACCTTGCCTGGATGAGCTTGTAATGCTGTTGTCAAGGCCACAGACACCTCCACAGAGCACAGAGGATGAAGGCTGATGCTTCTCTCCCGCCATTTCTAAGCAGATTACTTCTCCTCTGTATTGAACTCTTCCTGTGTACTCGTTGAGCCGCCGCCTGTGCGCGCTTTTAGATAAAAAGTCGTGTCAGTCTGTGAAATTCTAAGTAAGGTTCAAATGTCACAGTCAGCGTTAAACGAAAACCTGTTTTGTGTCCGCTGCTGAATCCAGCAGAGGCACTTTGTCACATTAAAGCAGAGGCTTGGACATCACACCGCTGCGGGTTTAGACTATCACACTAACCATCTTTATCACATTAATTGGCTACAGCTATGAATGGCGGCCTCCCTTATTCCCCTCACATATCAAGTAAGAAGCAACACACGATCTGCAGGGATGGCCATTAGAATCAGTCTGAAAATGGGAAGACTTTACCACATTGGATTACAGTCTGTCACTCAAAGGTCTTTTGCATGTTTATTGGAAAAGCAGATAAGGACGCAGCACTTAAGTGGATAGATTTTCCAGTAAAGGACCAGAAAGAAAGAATTGTCTGACACAATACTGTGAAATGATGCTGCCTCTTGAGTGTAACAAAACGAAAAGCTGATTGAATGCCACTTATGATGAGAAATGCTCTTAACGAAATCCAACCCATATCTGTTCCATTTTATACAAGAACAAGCTGCACCTCTACATTTCCGACCATCGCGGAGGAGTCTTCTCACCTTAACTCAAACTGAGAGGGTGAAAGACGTTGACAATACCTCCAGCAAATTTCATCAAAAGAGATCTGACAAAATGCCATAAAGGGAAAAGTTGCAAATTCCTCATAAAGTTTTATTTTTTAGCTTTGCATTTTAAATCTCCTGCTGTGTCTCAATATGGTTCTGGAAACTCCCATGAAGCAAGGCTCTGCCTGGTTGTAGAAGTTTTGCTCACATGTCACTCGAGTTTTTCTGGCACTTAAGTTATAACAAACTTATTCAATTGTTCAAATGGTTTCTTCACACATCCTTGACCTTTTGGTTATTATATAGCCAAAGAGATGTGACTCTTGCATGCTCCAGCGGTTTAGGCGTCTGGGGATGGTACATCTATGCTGCCTACACGTCTCCATGCCGAAGCCCCAAGGCAGCAGTGTTAGCACCAAATTGACAAAGCAACTAGATGTGACAGGGAGAGTGATAAAATTGCATTTTGTAAGATCAGTGTTTTCCCCTCCTCTCTTGTCCCTCAGCACTTCAAAAAAATTAGATCATTGCTCAATTTGAAGCAATATGATTGATCTTACACTGGACCCACGTTATCCCTGGTTGAGATAAGACGGAGGGGGATGAAACCTGAAGCCTCTGGGGACACATCATATAGGTCTGATATGTTCGTGGCCTCTACACGGCGATGCAATTTCTGTCTTGTTTTTGAGAAAATTCACATCATCTTTATGACTCTGTGACTGTAACATCTGTCATAAGAGTTTATGCTTTTATCTTTTTCTGCTCAGGCAATTTCTTGCTTTGAGCAGCAGCATTTTCCTCTTTCACAGGTGACGACTGCAGCAGAGCGATGTCGAGAGCAGGGAGCGCAATCACTGAAACGTTTGCTATCGGCGTCAGATGGGTGTATTATCTGTCCAGCAGTCATGTGGTGGGCAGCACAACAGTTGTGGATGCATTCATTACAATGGAATAATTATTTTTTTTGGGAATAGCTTGTAAAATCTCAACGGCTTTGCAGGGATTCGCCACTCCTTTTTTGTAGAACACAGGCTCCTTGGACACATCTTTCACGGTCACATGAGAAATACAGCCCTTTGGCCAAAGATGAAATGTATCAATGCCCCTCTTGCTCCCTCCCATCCCTAATTTCTTGGGTTCTACAGTGGAGTATAGATTGCAGAAAGGGTCTCTGAAGCATGAAGCCCCTGCTGAATACTAGGTCACTTAATAGGCTCAGTACACACAGATACACTGGCCTGAGGTTCATATGGGTGCACACCCACTGTTAAGCAACACGGGATGAAATATGTGAAAACTCAGCCCCACACTGACACTAAAAACTGAAACTCAAGTTTTTTTTCTTTTCTTTTTTTTCTCCCCAACCATCCTGCTGTTATTCTTCAACTAAAGCTGCAGAGGCACTTAAAAAGCGGCATGCTTTTGCATTGCTTCAATGTGTAATGATGAAAAAGGGCAAGAACCTCCTGCCTTCACTGATGAATTCTGGCATAGTCTGATCATGTAAATAATCTATTCTTTATGCAAATTCACATGCAGTTAATAGCTGCTGATTGCTGCGCTATTACTGATTGTTGCTGTTTAACGCTATCGCGGTAAAATATTGCAGAGTGCCATTTATTTTCTACCGCAACTATGCCTGAACAATCAAATACCAGGGCAATTGCTTTAATATCATGAGTCTTAATAAAAAAGAATAATGTGGTGAATATGATGTCCACACACTCGCCTGGCTCCAAGACAAAGAAAAAGGCTGTTTCCCTTTGCAGTCACATTTTCCATGACTGTGAGCATGCATGAGAAGGATGAAGTAGCATTTCGCTGCTCAATTAATTTTAAAGGTTTTTACACTATTAAGCACAATTTATCCAGCGGCTATGACATCTCCCTCCCTTTCATTTTGTTTCCCTTTGATTTTTCTTTTTCTTTTACTCCCTTTTTTCCACACTTGCAAAATTCTCCTTTATTCTGTGCATGAAAATGCAGGTTAGGCGTGTCTTGTTATGTCTTAGTCATGTCTGATAGTGTCAGAGCAAAGCTGCATTTCCCTGCGAGTCCTCGTACCAGGCCGCAACATGCCCAGAGGTGCATGTTCATTGTTGGCTCACTTGTTTAATTTCTGAAAAGGACACTGAGGGACTGAATTTCATAAAAACCTGGCACGGAGATGGAGAAAGGGACGAAGTAAGAACTAGAATTGTTAGGTGTTATAAAGTAAAACTGCCTTTGAAGGATGTGTTATCCAAGCTAAATAGCATAACGTTATCAATCCTGCTTTAATTGCAGTTTGCTAATAAGCATGAGGGGTGTAATGGTGGAAAATCAGGGATAAAAAAACTTCCAGTTAAATCAAAATAAATTTTCTACTAATGTTGCTACAAATGGTATATTTCTATAATCTATAGTAATAAATATTTCTTTTCTCAAAGTGCCATGTTAGCTTCCACCAATCCACCAGGGACATTATGGAGCTGACAGGCAGGTGTGAAGCTTTTAAAGTGTTAGTACACCCCATACTTTTTGCTTAACCCCACCCACTGCCAAATTTAGAAAAATGCCAGAAACTGCAGGTGTGGGGGTGGAAGGTCTGGAGGGAGTTCAGGGGGTGGCGAGTGAGCGGGTTGTGAATGCACAAGCAGAAATTACTGGATGACAGACAGCAGCTCAGTGGGAGCAAGATGGAAAGCAAAACGGAAAGCACTTACTCCATGGATTGGTCTTTGAGGTGGAAGACATTTCCGCTCAAGGATCCCTTCAGCTACACCACACAGAGGTAAAAGAATGAGGTGGTCCTGAACCTTGCCACTCAAACTACAAAGCAGGTTCTGGCAAGGTGTGCTGACTGGCAGCAGGTTGATGCAGTTGCTGGAAGTGCCACTGCAATCAATTTGAGGATCAGCAGGTAAAAAATCAAGACTGGTGTTATTTTTACAGCCCTCAAAATCATAAATCTGTCCCAATCTGAGCCAGCATGTCCATATGGGGCAGAGAAGGGTTCAATTTGGGCTGCAGATAAGTGTCCCACATGGGTTTGTTCACAGTTCCCACGGTGACCTCACCTGTGGTTACTCACACGGGTTTGAAGTTGGTACTGATAAGGTTTCAGCTGGGCTCCATTTAGCCAGCCTACATGGACTCTCCATGGCCTGTTAACCCAGCGACACCCCTTATGGGCCGGGTATGCCAGCTCACACTGGTTTCGCATATGGGGCCCATTTAACTGAGCCCACATGAGACTGGCAAAATAAAAAAAATTCCCAGAATAAAAAACTGCTCTGTGCCCACATAGCACATAGCCCAGAGGACCACCAAGCTGACCTCCACATCATGACAACTCATCCTGCTTTTAGACAGTAGGGAGTGTTTTTAGTAATTTCCCACCCACAAAATCTTAATTGCTGAAGAAATAAAAAAAAATGCAACTGAGAACAACAGCATAGAGGATTTTCATCACAATTTTCTAAAACAATGTTTCTTACAGCTCAGAAGCACATTTTAGGTTGTATTATCCCTTTAAAATGCTACTTTTGTTGATTTTTTTAAAAAGCATGAAAAATATATTAGTTGTCTGTATTTAAGATTAAGTAAGACAGTTAGTTTCTAACTGGAGGTTAACAGTTACTCAAAACGGGACAGCAGCACATTTAGGCACCTAAAACAAAACAAATGAACAGCATATTTTAGGTTATTGCAACAAAAGACTTTTTAATCAGGAAAGTATTTAGTTTGATCAGTATCTTTTCATGTGGAGTGTTTTCAGCTCAGGACCTGGAGGGCTGGAAGATGGAGATCTGAGTTTTATTGAAAAGCAAAACTGCAAACAGCTATTTTTAAAAGCCAGTGAACTTTGGCACATTATCACACTTTGATGTCCTCTATTGAAGCCTAATTCAGCATTTGTTTTGTATTCTGTCTCCTTTCTGGGCTCTCTCGTGTAGAAAAAGCAAGTTTGATGTTGATTCTGTCCTTATCTCTTCCTCTGCCACTTTCTCTCTGCTTTGCTTTACTTCCTCTGATAATGTCCTCGATTATCTTTGCTGCATCATCCATGATGTGCATCCAAAGTGGTCAGTGTGTTGAGATCCAGTTGCTGACGGGGTTGCATAGCAAATCTTAGCTGTCACGAGATGTTCTGGGTTTGGAAAAAGAAGTTGGGCAGTTTGGTTCTCCCCCCGGGATGCTGCATGTCGCGTGCATAGTAAATATCTGTGACATCAAGGCAAAAACACACAAGTTTTAAAAGCAGAAACATTAAGGATTGCTTTGATATTCCAGATGCAACCATGTGACTCATTCATCCACAGGAGAAAAGAATATTAATATCAGGTGAGACAAATTTTTTGTTAACTAAAATCTGTTAGAAGATGATGGAACAAAACTCCATTCAAGTGTTTCTCCGGGTTTGGATTTAGATCAGGGTAATGTTTTGTTCAGGTTCCTGCTTTCCAGTGATAAAGTCCAGGTAGCTAATGGTGGCAGATTTCTTCTTTTGTGTTCATCTGTGAATTTTTGGTCATCTGTCATTGTGTCCTTGGTAAGACACTTTACCTTCCTTGCTTCCAGTGTCACCATCGCTGGTGGGTGAACGTTTCATTGGCTCATATTGGCTGCCATGTTGCCATCAGTCTGCCCCAGGGCAGCTGTTGCTACACATGTAGC
>JBAMHX010000008.1:24469707-24485626 GCA_037177515.1 Pseudomugil tenellus | reverse complement strand
TGCAGGCGAGATGCATGGTACATCCTGGACAAGTCAACAGTCCATCATAGAGTCAACACAAAGAAACAAACAACCACTTACGCTGGTTCCTAGGGACCATTTAGCGTGAACAATTAATCTACCATGCATGTGTGGGTGGTAGGAGGAAGCTGGAGTGCTCTGAGCGAACCCACGCATACATGGGGAAAACATACAAACTCCACACAGAAAGGTTCCCGTTTGGCCACTCAAGGCTCGAATCAGTAATCTTCTTCATCTGAGACCACGTTTCTAACCACTGTTACACCATGCAGTCTGTAATTTTACAATATACATATTTATACTTCAGTGAGTAGCAGTGTACTGACTGCCAATGAAGGGACAAATTTGCTAATTTAATATCCAAACTGTTGAAAATATTATAAAATAACCTTGACACATGTGTCCATACTGTGGTGGACGCCTATGTGTTGTTCATCTTTAGTTATATTTACCACAATCAAGTTTTTTAACGCATCTCATGTCAAAACTTTGACCTGAAAGATGATACATTTTCCTTTTTATGTATCTGTATGTTTCATCATCATATTCTTGCTTGTTTCATTGCTGTGTTAGTGTTTTTGATCATGCTTGCTTCAAATTAAAGCATTAAAAGACAAAAAAGTAAATATAACAGCAAGATTGGCCAGCACCCAAGGGTGAATTGACCCTGTGATTAAAGCACTTAAGAAACAAAAATAGTTTAAATGAAGCCATTTAAAAAATGAGGTGCTGTGCTTCACCAACTAGCCCTTGGGTTGTAATGTCACAGTCATCAAAGAAGCAGCAAATGTGTAAAATTCCCATCGAAATAGAGAGAAAAACACTATCTATCAGCAGCACATGAGGGCATGCCAAAAGAGGATACATATTATTTATCACATCTCATGCCGTCAGTGAAATAATGAAATGAAACGCGACATGCTTCAACAGCAGGTACCACATTTCATCCACAGCTTTGGTTGATGGAGGGCAGCCATTGCATTTGCAGACGTGTCTTCCCGCTAGCTTTGCTTTTCGGTTCTGCAGGGGAGCAAATGCTACACTGATTCATGCTGTACCTGTCGCCAAGAACTGTGACAGCAGCAGGATGATTGCAAGGGATGTTCTTGTTTACTCGCAGCCATTTAGCCGAGCGCATCTTCAAAACCTCAAAAGGATAATTTAGCAGTTCTTGCTGCTGTACTCTCACGGAGATACACTCCAGAGCAATAAAGAGTCTGTTGTTCCAGTGATGGAAAGGACATGAAATTAGAGACATCTGATGTAGTCTGACCCCATCTGTTTTTTGTTTTTTTTTGAGGAAATGTTTTCATTTTAGTTATTTAGAGACTTAATTAACCCATACTTGCTGCAAATACACAACTTAAAGCCTTTCTTTTCATGACTTTGCTTGTTAATTCTTTTTCAGTACTTACTTAAGATATCACATTTCATTAGCAAGGGTCTAAATCCTAACAGCTGAGCCGTATAATGGGAAATGGCCTCTGTCAAGTAATATTGCAATAAAGGGAAAGATTAAAGGATAAATCCAGCTTTTCTCTGTTATAAGCACAGTTCTTTGGCTTGACTAAAATAAGAACCAGATAAAACTGGAATACCCACAGCAAACTAGGAGGAAATAAATTGTAATGCAGCATTGTTGCCAGGCATGTACAGATCAGCACACGGTGGCTTATATGACACGGAGAAGCCGCATTTTACTGCAAAATCATGTGTGGTGGTGGCTGAGTAGGAAAGAAAAACCCATTCCATCATCATATAGCATCTCATTTCCAGACAAAAAACAATATAAGCACATGATGAGACAGGCAACACAATCTGCTTGCAGTTATTTACAGCATGCTGCATGTTGACATTGTTGTGAATATTCATGTTGGACGGTATCTTTTCTCAGACCATGAGCTTGGTGTCCAACCTCAGAGGAGACCCAGAAATCCCCCACCCACCCACACATTCCACTCTCTTTGGAGACTAGCATAAAGAAACGTGCAACAGAATGGAAATCTTAACGCTCGCAACCATCGCAGATTGTTACTGAAAGCATCTACAGTACACTGGGTAAGATATGCAACCAAGCATTGATAATGAGACAGAAAGTGCAACTTGGGCAGGCGAATACAAGACAAGGGTTCATCACTCAGTCTTATTTAGCCATCCAGATGTTTGCGGCATCAGCTGTGGCTTTTATTCATGTCATGTAGTTTTTGTGATCTAATGAATGACAAGTGTGTTGCATGAAACATTTTTTTTTTTTTTTACTAGTTCTCAGACTGTGGGAAGACAGAATGAAGTGGACGCAAAATAAGAAATCATCAAAAGCTGAGTGGCATCCATAAAACGGTTATCATACACATGCATGACAAACCTTGTAAAGCTGACTGGCTCCGCACTACTGGTAGCGGGGGGTTCATAGGGAGTACGCTCTGCAGATGACTACATTATTTATAGATCAAAGAGGATCTAAAACAGACTGATCAATGCACAGATGAGACCAGCGTCCAAATGACTGCAACCTGGGTGTTCAAGCACACAGCAGAATGAGATGTGAGCGTTGCGAGGCAGGCAGGTGCACGGCTGTTTTAATGTCCCCCTCCCCCCTTTCTCCCTCCCATTCCACTAAAACAAACCAGCTATTTAACAGCCACCTTTATCACTTCAACTGTAGCGCAGAAAAGAGTCCAGTCTTGTCCTCGCTTAGCAGAACCGCTAAATGAGCCGGCATGACCGCCGAGGAGTTACAGCCGTGGTGGGAAGATCCATCAGGGCAGTTTGCAGCCGTTGTTTCTGCATTTAAACACATTCCTGCACACAAGCACTCTAACAAATCTTTTGTTATCACCAACTGGGTTGCAACTGTGAAACCAGCTCACCATGTGTGATGCGGACAGCTTGTGCTAGTCAGGATGGTGCAAAGGGATAAGAAGTGGGACCTCGGAGAGTGCATTAACCCACACTGATCTGCCAAATACAGCAGCAATTTCACACCTGAGTGGATAAAAACACGACCATTCATTTGAGCTGGTGACAGGAAAGAAAAAAAAAAAAACAACTCTCGGCTTGAATTCAACCAGCAAGTATGAGACATATGTTTGCCATCTTTCAAGAGAGCAGCTGGAGAAGATAGTACATTCATTTCATTGTAATCAGCTATTCGATTGATAAGTCTTTTTTTTTTTTCCAATCACTTGTCTCCTAACAAATTTCTGCAGTGGTTCAGTTGTCAATTCCCAGTTTAGAGCGATCAAATGGTGTAATGATTTAAGCTAAGCAGCCATGTCTGCTTTGTGAGCTAGTGAAAAACAAAATAAAGTGATTACAGATTAAATCAATTCCTGATTGTGGTCACAAGGCAGCTAACAGTTTCAAGAAGATGGTTATAAATGAAACCTAAAGGGAAGTTCTCAGGAGCCATGGCGATGCTGTGCAGCTTAAAACACCCAACTGCTGTTGTACCTGCTCGTCCCCTTGAGAGGAGAGAGGCAAATCACGTTGGAATTATAAGAGATGCAGTGGTTTTTTTTAAACAAGGAGGCCTTCAATCATCCAAAAATGCCTCCATTCTAGTGTGATTGAAGGCCCATGAAAACATGCACACGCATGAAAACATGCAAACACAAAGATGACATGCAACTGTTCCTTGTGTAGCCATTTCCCTGCAGAAACTGCAGTGGGCGTGTTAATGTGACAGCTTTTAATCTCCAAGGGCTGGTAGATTTAATGCCACGTTCAATCGGCTGGAAATACCAAGCTGGATGGCTCCAATTTGTTGTTCTCTCCTTTTCCTTTCCACAAAATTTTTGATGTGCAGCGCTTATCAGAACCTCAGCAGTGTGAACTCCGAGTTGACACCGCAGGGGAGGAGTTTTTAGATCCTTTGATGTGTGATTTCTGGTGAACAAGGGCGAATGTGATGTACATGCGAGAAAAGACACCAATTAAGGAAGGAGCCACACTCCCAGGGAAGTCACACCATTATTTCTTTGAGACCCACTCAAACTTTGACAAAGGGCATGAATCAAACCAAACCCTTAGGCAAGGGCAGGAAAGAAAAAGTGTGTATGTGTATACATGTGTAGACTGTATCCAGCGCAGGCAAGCTTTGAGGCTGGGCAGCAACAAACAAGATAAGACAGTCAGTGAAGGAAGAGAAGGGGGAATTTCAGGGATCTCCGGCAAGAAGAAGCTCTCAAGGCAGACGAGGTGATACTCTGAGCCATAAGGCATGAGGACAAGCCCACACTGGGGATTTTGTAGCTGTTTGCCGTGTTTATTCCTCGTTATTGTTTGTTTGAGAAGCTGTCAACCATGCCGTTATTTTAGTCTGGTCAAATAATTTACCTGAAAAATGTCTTGTTTATTTTTTCCTCTCTTTTTTTATTTTCTTGTCCAGAATTAAAGGCATTGTCCCCCCCCAATATATATATATATATATATATATATGGTCTGATAGTCAGATATTTTTGGGGAAAAAAAAAAGTAAACAGAGAACAGAAGGAAAAGGAATTACACCCAGACCCGAGATTCTGGATCATCTGCTACACTCGTTCTAAAACCCAACATAAAGCTTCTCAATAATGCCCTGCAGGAAGACAAAGTCAACAACTGTCAGGAGTACCGGAGATGTAAAAGCCAAAAAGGAACCATATGTTTCAGATTAAACGAGAAACACACATACATAAGGAACTGAAGATGGTTGTTAGTAAGTAAACTTGCAGTATAACTCAGTGACTGTCCTCATGCAGAATATACGGAGTTAAAAATTGCTCACAGAAGTGTAATCATGCAAATGTGGCCCCACCTTCACAAAGGTAAGAGGTAAGTGTGATGGAGAGCTGAAGCCAAAGGGAAGGTTAACAGGATTTATTATGAACAATGAAGAGAGATGAACAAAAACCTGTATGGAAGGTGGAGGAGTCCAGGAGGGATGCAGGAATGTGGAGCAGGAAGGCAGACTGTGGCGAAGCCAGGAGACGCAGGAAAAAGCATACATTCAATGTCCGACGAAGGAAAGACTGGGAGCTGAGTGCTTTATGGCTGTGAAGGGATCAGGAACCGGTGCAGGTGATCTGGGATAACGAGTCTGGTGGCAGGTGATGGTGATTGGGCTGATAGTCCGGAGCAGGGCATGACAGTAAGCCAGAAAGAACCTGAGATTAAAGCGACTGGCAATGAGCTCCAGCCACCGTACCCCGGGGCCAACTCCACATCCCCCCAGGAGGTGGCAGAGGGAAAACCGAGCCAGAACCCCCACAGCCACACAGACGCACCACTCCACATCCACCCACCCCCTCCTTCCCCCTGCCCACCCTCCATGCCTTGTTTAGTTTAGTTAAAAATCAAACCTTAATCTGCCAGTGAAAAACACAGGTTCTTTAATTGACTCCAAAACCAGGAAAATATGTTTTTTTTTTTAATTCATTTTGCACTTTTAAATGGCACAGAGGTGAACTGAGGTTTGAAGTTTATCACAAAACGCAGTGTTTGGTTATTCTCAAAACCAGCTTATTGAAGCAGCTTCAAACAGCTGCATTTAAATGTTTTGTTTGATATCATTCATGGCCATTGCTGCATTGCAGTTTAAGTAGAAATTATGGACCACGGTGGATAATAATAGTGAGATAGACTCATAGAATGATCAGAAGCATTTCTTTTATTCGCAGTGCTTGTTACAATATTCAATGAACAAAGGAGAAAAGACAGTAGGAGCTGTAATTGTGGTTGCCAGGGTCCAAATTACACAGGGGCCTTTGGGGGAGCCTTATTTTCAGGCGTACGCAATGACTTTGCATGTCACGTGCACGTGTGTATTGTTAGACTGTATTAAGTCAAAGAAAGGAGCTCCACTTGAGGTCTCAGGGGAGCATTTTAGGAGCCCAATTTGGCTACAGTAACAATACTGAAATGGGTACATTTTTATCTAATGTAGTCACAAGTGCGCTCTAGAAAATAACTCCACCCCCCAGGTGCAGCCACATAATAAAAAATGATGTGATGTTCTGCATCAACACATGTTGTTGCTCATAATGCTGCATTTATACAGCACCAACTGTTTGTCTTCGCAAAGGATTTCTGCTTCATGAAGAGGACGTAAAAGTCATAAAATCACTAAAAGTGATGACTATGCAAAGTTAAACTGCCAGTAATGTAGAAAAAGCACGCATTGCAAGTTTTCTCATGAATAAATAATAAGTGTTGGTATGACATTGATCAAAAGCAAACCAGGAGCATCCAGATGTTTATGCAAACTGTAATTGGCTATTCGCTTTTATAAGACATGTTTTAGTTTTTATATTCTGACCTCTTCTTTTGAATAAATAGTTCAAATCCAGATGTTTTTTCTTTACTTAGCATTATAACTTATTAAAAATGTATTTTTTAATATGATAAAACATTATTCTTTGTTAGACTTCAAGAAGCCATTTGAGAGAGTAAACAGTTCACTTCAACCTTACCCTCATAGATTCTAACAAACTGTGGAATTATTGACTAAATTAGGTGCTACCTGCTACTTTCCAAAAGTATCTTGACCATCTCCTGATATTCAGTAAACAAAAATCATTATCTTTCTAAAACCAATTACAGTGTGTCAACATCTTGAAAAAACATTAACCTGCAGTTAAAAAAATGAGCTTCATTGTCTGAAGATAATGGAATAATGTATTTATGATTTCCAGATGATGGCATTGAAAATAAATGATAGCAGGAATGGCTGCTCTTGGCTTCCATAATTATATCCCCGTAGCAGAGTGTCAAAGATATAATGGTTTCATGATGACCGCCACCAGATATCCTTTGTGTGAGCACGATAACTCAAACAATTTTCAAAAATGGAGTTTGATACTCGGTTTACCTGTTTAGGTCCCCAAGAGGACAACCTGTATTTAATTTCAGCATTTTGGGTTTAACGGTTTCCTTATTAGGTTGTGCTTTATGCAACAAAAATCAGATTTTTTCCTGTATCTCTGGAACTATTTACAATTGGATTTGGATAGTCAGTATACCTGTTTGGGTCACCAAGAAGACGATCTGTATCAAATTTCACGATTATAGGATTTATGATTTCTCCACCAGGTGGCGCTTTATTCACGAAAAATCTGATTATTGGCTATATCTCTGGAACTATTTGTCTAATTGACCTTAAATCAAGTGCAAATAAAAGGTCATGAACTCAGGCTGCATCCCATCCTGATGCCATACTGGGCTGGTTCAAAGTTTCAACACCAGGTGGAGCTTTGTGACTGAACATGTGGATCTTTATATTATTGTGTCCATTCGGGGATTGTTGAATTTGAGGAGTGGGGGCGTTCATGGATATACCTCTAGCCGTCGCTTCTGACGGCCTTGTTTTTATGTTTGTTTTCTTCTTCCATGCAAGCACCATATATGCCAGCAAGTTTAATGGAAAAATCTTCCCTTACAAAGTAGCAAAGTTGTTTCTTCAGTTTAGCATCCAAATAAAGTCGAAGTAAATCTGCATTCTGAAAAACAATGAGGTAAAAATAAGATGATCTTTGGTTTAGCTACATCTTAAATCACCATGGCTCTGCACAAAACCCAGCTGTTAAGTGTCTTTTGATTATAGCTACTAACAAAAAATTTCTCTATCAAGAGTGGGTACAAAACACTGCAGGGTGGCATTCCCTCTTCACATTTCAGCGTGATGCTTTCAGTGTCCCTGCATGATTGCAGGAATGCAAGGGGTTCACAGTAGTGTGTAGTGTGTATACAGTCTTAATTGACCTTTTTAAACTGATCTTCTAACCTGGTGTGTTCCTGCAACATTGCTTCAGTATCTACTTTATTCTCAACTGAGCTATTTCAGGTCTTATTTATCATATTTTTCTTTTCTAATTTAAGTAGAAAGACAATTATCTTCTGTATCTGGATTCCAGGAAAGAAATATTTCAATGATGCGGCCAGACAAGTTTGTAGTCAGACCAAAATGAGATGGTATTCATCTAATGAACTGTGTCGTTATCAGTACTTATCATTGTTAATATGGGCCAGTTAAAGACAATCTGGTTAACTAATATAAGGAGAAGTGACACAATTTGTATCAGCGACACCAATGTCTCAAAATATTGTAGTACCTGATGAGCAAAAACAATTTTATGCAGGCCCTGCTTGCAGAACTGGATCTGTGCACGTGGAAGTGGAGCATGTCTTGTTTATCAAAGATACTATTCTGTGTGCTCAAGTTACATCCACATCCATTTGCACCAAAGTCACCCACAGTGCTGTGTCAGTTCCAACATGCAGGACCTAAAAAAGAACTCTAAAGTACAGGTTGGGAATGAACAGGTACAACTTCAAACAAACAGGCTTGCAAAACATGAACAACATCTCTGAGACAGACTGTGTTGCAACCATATCCTACCGCAAACTGATTCTGATGCCTGCCAGTGGAAAAGCTGCTTTTTTTATCTGAAAAAATATTTCAATTCAATCATTTTAGAACTTTTTCTGGAATTGTTTCGGTATCTTTAACGCTCCCTCCATCACATTAAAACTTCATCTTGACAGGGCTATAAATGTCCCTTTATCTATCTAAGACAGGTTCTGTCTGCCTCAGATATTATGTTATAGTATATTAAACTTCAGATTGTAAAAGGTTAGCTTGTGCAGACAAGTAGCTAAGAAAAAAGTTATTTAAACACTCTACTTTATCCTAATCATCAACTATGTTCGCTCATGACAGCAAAATGATTTGTTGTCATGAATGTCATAACAGCAGAAACAGCTACAGAACAGGTTATCATATCAATGAAAAGATGCTGATATTTACTTATCACACTCTGCAATAAATTGTCACACTATGTGTAATTCTTTGTCTAATTCCTGTTTTGTGTAAGTGAGATGCATCAGCAGAGAGAGAGAGAGAGAGAGAGAGAGAGAGAGAGTCACGAGTTGTCAGAGAGCCCAGAATTTGTGATGGTTTTCCTCCAGACGGTGCAGCGCGGTAGTGAAGAAAGTACAGCGGATACTGCGCATAAGTCTCCTATTAAATTTTCATAGTCTACATCTTAATGAAGCGATGTACTCTCTGTATATTGCATGAACTAACATGTCATTCAAGTCAATCTCCATGACTTAACCTCCCACAAAAGGAGTTTGGTGGGTTAATGTTCAAGCAGAAGTGGAGAAGAAATTCACAGCAATAGAGTGAATGCTTGTTTCACATCATAATTAGTGACTTTAAAAGGATAAACAGAGGAAAAAAATGACATTTTTCTGGAGCTCTCAAACGGAAGAGGTTTAGCAATTGCTAAGCTACGGTTGCTATGGTACAGAATAATTAGAGTGTGTGCAGAAAGTGTGACTCAGCACTATCAGTGTACGAATGGAAGCCAGTGAATAAACATTAAGAGGATGTGAAATAAAGCATTGTTTATGCAGCTGCTGCCTCCGTGGAGTAAGTAGCCTTTGCCAGCACCTCAGTTCTATTCCCGTTCTTCAAGACTGTCCAAGGAAGAAGGAAGCAAAAAAGACCAGAAACCAGCTTTTATGGCTGCTTATATAAATGCAGATGAGGAATCCAGAGTCTCTAAATGTGTGTAAAAAAAATGGGTGAGTATCCCCGCCAGATAAGATGCAGCGGTTTGTGCTTTGAGCTGTGAGAATGCAGTGCTATCTTCACACAGTTGGTATATTTAGCAGAGATTAAAACCCATGTGATGCAACAGCAACACAAATTGTTGAAAGATGCACTTTGTGTTTTGTGACATTGTAAGGTTCTGTGCATGTTTCATTTAAAGCAGAACACACTGATTCCACACAGTGGCAGGTAAAATGAAAGAATGAGTCATTTGCAGAGGGTTCCTCTCACTTTTCCACATTCCTGCTGGGTACTTTAGTATGAGCATGACAGTCTTGAGACATGCCATTTATATGAAGACAGACAATGATTTCTTAGGCTGCATCCCACTTTTCATTTTAGGATGAATATGCTCTCTATCGTTATATTTCACTTAATAGTATGTGAGAATTTATGCCTCTGAGGATCATGTAATAACCAGTGAAATTGTAGCTCCAAACATCCATCATTCTCTGCACTGCTGTGATCCAGTTTAAACACTACTGGGCTTTAGCAGCAAAGCTTCAATAAAAGCAACTTGACATTGTGCAGTCACGTGATGCCTTGTCTACGAAACCCATTCTCTGTCAGCTCAGTGCTAAAGGAATAAATCTCAATGAGCATTTGCAGAGATTTTAAGATTTTACTGCATTTTTTTTTCTCCTAACGTGGAAACGACATGAGCACGGTAGGAAGAGCTGCATCGGTCAGTATCTATAAGGCCTCGGGATAATCTTCAAGAAAGGACCGTGTACTTTAGCAGAGTCTAATGGAGATCCACCGATGCATGACCCGGTCGATAAGTGAGACACAGCTTCGAGGTTGGAGAGTTACTGATTTCTCTGTATTTATCTATCTAATTTTGCTAGCAGCTACCAATGTGTCAATGTCAATTTGTTACTGGAAGGCTAAAAAAAAGGCAAGATGCAGCCAGTTTCAGGTCACATGGGGCGATTCTCTGGACTTCAAAACTCTGTGCAGCAAAAGTGAAAACTGCCTGAGGCAGTGTGGTACAAAGCCTCAGATTATACCTTAGTGGAGATGCAAATTGGCCAGTAGGGTGTTTAACTCCTTCAGTGACTAATATGAGCTTGTTTATGTCGACTGCAAATACAAGTGTAGTGAATACAAACCCTCAGGAAAAAAAGGTGGAAATGAAATAATTGTTATACGCAATGGATATAATTCCTGGAAAAGCATGGATTCAGGCCCAGAGTAGCCTGCATCCATGGGACGGAGATTCAGGAGTATTCCTGTTGGATCTCATAACTTTTGAGTCAGTGTGTCGGTCAAAACAAAAATAAATAATTTTAAAAATGGTAGATATTTGAAAAAATTGCTGTGCTTCAAACAGTAAATATGTGCAGGTCGATATGTGTGTGTGAAGACCACAACTCTCCTTAAACATCTGAGAACCAGTCATAGCAGAAACAGAAGTAATGAGGTTATGAAAAGTCGACATGAGGAGACAGGCGGTGGACGTCACTCTGCAGGAAGGTACAGTCCACTGCAGAGGGAGAAACTGTGGAGCCGGTGGAGATGTGTAGTCATGTCACTGTCTGCTAGTTTACATTTTTATGCTGATGTTTAAACAGAAGTTCTGTCGTCTTAACATGTAGGCTTCCTGTTGTGTTCACATTTGCAGTAATAAATAATATGAATATGAAAAAAGAAGTGAAAAGTAAAAATGTTACAATAAACAACTGCATGGATTCAGTTTGGTGTAATACAGACTTCAGCTCAGTTCCACAGGGTCCAGTCAGGTACGATTACCTGCAGAGTAGATACTTACTGAGACCATGTGCCACTGTGAACTAATTAAGGAAAATATTTCATATACAAGAAGGAGAATAACATCAATAAATCAGATTTATTTTGAATAATTATAAATGTATATAAATCTAAGCTGAGTTGTTTTTCCAAGACAAACTAACCTGACTGGTCTCATTACACTCAGTGTAGCTACTGACCCCACATGTTTGATTGTTCCAGAAGCTTCTACAGGATTCATTTAGCATTAAAGAAAATCTCAGAAATAAAGTCTTACTATAGCCGATGTTATTTCTGTACTTTTCACCGAGTCAAATCTAAAATCTACTCAGACACACAGAAAAACTAACAAAGGTGTAGATAACTTTACAATAAATAACTCAAACTAAATAAACTTTAATGTGACAGGAAATACAAATAGAAGATGACAGCAAAGGAACGAGGACATGAGAGAGAGGGAGGGGTTTCTATAGGATACATTTGGTCCCTTCAGTTGTGTGAATTATAACAGTCTCTCCATGGCTCTGTGTGTTTAGCTTTTCTACCTGCTGCAAGCACTTTCTTAAAAACAAGGTATGAAAGCCTGGATGTAAACTTTAGTCAAGTGTTTTTGTAATCTGGTGCTTTAATACAGGAAATTATGCTTTTAATGCTTTTAATTCACAATAAAAAAAAAAAAACAGCAGAATTGTAAGTAGTTAAAATGTGTTTAATTTATCCAGTTTATTTCACATCAAATTAAGGTGTCGTAGTCTTAAATCTAAAACCCGAGGACTGAAAACTGATTTTTCGGCCCAGGATGGATGGATGGAAGAAGGATGGATGGATAGATGGATTGATGATGTTGTACCTTTAATATAAAAGCCTATTTATGCTTCCTCGTATACTGCATATCCAAGATGGTGGCTCCCATTTCAAGTATTGCCATTTTTAGCCACTTTCATGCTTCCACATGTCTTTTATGTTACCATGGTTATTAAGTCTGTCATGGTTTGGGAAAACTTCATTTCTATGAACAATCATTGTTTTGTCTAGTCAGGGGTGTCTGATGGGCATTTCAGTGCAGTTGGTCTGATATCTCAGCACTGTAAGAACTTTGTGAGAAAAGCATGGTGTGATTTCCGCTTTTAAATTTAATAAACAAAGTAGTTCTGTGGTCAAACTTAGATTTTTATTTATTTATTTATATATTTATTTTTCTATGGTGAGGTCAAATCATATCTACCTTTCAAAAAAATGTGTTCCTTTTGCTGGTTGCATGTTAGCTACACAGCTTAACACTGAGAACACTGAGAACCACTGGTTTATGGTGGTATTACTCCATTAATGCTGTCAAATGACAGATAGTTAAGCCTCCCGAAGATGGACCAAAATACATTAATATACTGCTAAACAATGAAGCTGAAAGATTAAACTGTCTAAAAGGACAAGATGATGGCTCACACACCATCCATGACTCCAGCAAACGACTTAATGGCAATGTTTTGTACCCTACTTGAATAGGGCATTACATACACCCTAAGAATTTTTACAAGATGTGCATGCTTTTTTGCATTGATCAGCGAGAAACTGTCACATCTGTCTGCATATTCATTTATCCATTTTCTGAATCAAGCAAAATTTGCCTTAGTAAAATTTGTAAAATTAGTCAGTTCTTGTTGGATAATACAAAAAAACCTTTTAGGCAGGTAATATTCATATTTTTATGTGATATATAAAAATGGTATGAGGTTGTCATCCCATCCATCAGAGCTTAAAAAGGTTCCTTCTTTTTTCCAGCTAGCATTTGGAGGCAAACATTTTTTTAGGGGTGAACAGCAACACAATTTTCTTCAAAAAAATTTTAACGGTGCAGAAAGACTCCAGAAAACTTTTCAGAATGTGTTTGGGTTTCCCAATACACACAGAATCAGAGATATTAGTGCAAATTGTTACGTCCCACACACGGACAGCAACAAAATTAGGCAGAATACCAGTGGTAACAGTCAAATATAGTTTTTTATTTTGCTGAAAAAACAGTACTGGAAAACTACTGTCACAATTAACCCAGTGTTTTTGCAGCCATGAACACTGGGCTCTGCACATCATTAGCTTTTATGTCAGGATAGCAACCAGTGCAGCTGTATCCCTGCCTCTGAATGAACTTTTTTATCAATAGCAAATTTGTTTGGTAGATTAAAGTTACCAGTGAAGTAGAATTTCCACTAGCCAATATTAATATCAGGAAAACCCAACAAAAATCAAAGTAAAAACTTTGTTGGTATTTATTTTTATACAGTCGTTCAATATTTAATCAGTCTATTTTATTTTTAGTCTTTTACTGATAATTTTTGTCAATCTTTGCTGGATTTATTTTGCTTTAATGTGATTGTAATTAAAGTCAGGGATTAAGGAATTCGTCTCAAGTCCTAATTTGACTCTTTAACAAAATGTGATGTAAAAAAAGAAAAGAAAAAAAATACATATTTTATTTTTTACTTAGATACCATGTGACCAGCAGATATACTGGCCAGAAAACAAGCATCAGATTGTACACAGCAGGGTTTTAGCAAAAATCTTTACCATCCAATAGATCCCAGAAACTCAATCAGCTCAATGGATGAAATCTAAAACACCCAGAGTGAGGGTTGAACTGACACTGAGAGTAAGTATATGGACTGCCAAAGCGTCTGTGTACATATCATGGCGACTGCGCAATCTCAGCATACCTTTGGCAAGTAAGTCACACCAGCTGACACTCGTCCTGTCCTTAAGGTGCAATATTCACTTAAACTGTAGAAGCACTCATCCAAACAAAGCATGAACATGAGATCAGGAATAAACTCAGTGGCAGATAGTTTTGAAGAGCAACTCTCAGACCTTGTTTAATGTTGCTGTAAAGCACGTTTAATCACCCTGTGTTGAATTGTGCTTTACAAGTAAATTATCCTTACCTTCTTCTCAGTTAGCAGCAGTATTTCTCCCTGTTGCGTAGTGACAACCATTTGTGCCTTGTTACCAACAGATTGGTAAACTGTTGTTTACTAAAATGGCACAGAGATAACCACCGGATTGACCTTTTCAGTGGTTCAGAGTCCTAGTGGTACACACCGCCCCCTAGCATTGGCATTCAGTATTGCACATTTTAATTGTAGCATGCTCGCTTGTTTGCAACAAGTGTATAAACACACACAAAGCAGAATGTCTGTGTGTACAGTGTACACTGGAATACACAGCAAGTACATCCCAGCCCTAAAAAATCCTGGAGTCATTATTGCCATTCGCTGTCTTAGGGGAGCAGAGAAATTGTGTTAAAAAAATTTGTTTCTGGTCGTGAGCATCATGTGACAGCTATGTTCTGCTCTATAGCACCATTTCACATGCCAACTAAATGTCAACACACCACAGCTATAGTGAGTGTAAAAAGTATTTGATCCCTTGATGGTTTTGTTGGTTTGCCTACTTATAAAGACATGAGCATTCTATATTTTTAATGGTAGATGTATTTAAACATGGTGTGATAGAATATCAAAAAGAAAGTCCAGATAATAACTTTCAAGAATATATTTAAATTCATTTGTATTTCATTGAGGGAAAAAAGTATTTGATCTCTCCATCCAAAAGCAGTTAATACTTGGTGGCAAAGCGTTTGTTTGCAAGCACAGCGGTCAGACGTTTAATATGTGTTAGCACACATATCGGGGAATTTTGGCCCACTCTTCTTTGCAGATCTTCTCTAAATCATTCAGGTTGGTGGGCTGTCGCTTGGCAACTCAGACCTTCAGCTCCCTCCATACGTTTTCTATAGGATTGAGGTCCTGAGACTGGCTGGGCCACTGCATGACCTTAATATGGTTCTTCTTGAGCCACTCCTTTGTTGCCTTTGCTGTATGCTTTGGATCGTTGTCATGTTGGAAGACCCAACCACGGCCCATTTTCAGCTTCCTGACAGAGGGGAGGAGGTTGTCCCTCTAGACTGCACGGTACATGGCTCCATCCATCTTCCCAGTGATGCGGTGTGGTAGCCCTGTGCCGTTGGCAGAGAAACACCCCTAAAACATAATGCGTCCACCTCCATGCTTGATGGCGGGCACAGTGTTCTTTGGGTCATAGGCAGCATTTTTCCTTTCTCCACACACGCCGTGCAGAGTTTAGGCCAAATAGTTCAATTTTGCTGTCGTCTGACCACAGAACCTTCTCCCAATCACTTTGTGCATCTTGGTGGTGATCATTGGCGGGCCTTCACATGTGTCTTCTTAAGCAGGGGTACCTGTCGGACACTGTAGGATTTTAACTCATTCCATCGCAAAGTGTTGCCAACTGTTTTCTTGATGACTGGGGTCCCAGCTGCCTTGAGATCATTCACTAACTCCCTCTGAGTGGTTGCAGGACATTTTCTAACAGTTCTCATGATCATTGCCACCCAACAAGGTGAAATCTTCTGTGGAGCACCAGATTGAGGTTTGTTGATGGTCATGTTATACTTTTTAAATTTTCTGACAGTTGCACCAATAGTTGTTACCTTAATTCCCAGCATCTTGCTAATGTTTTTGTAGCCCATTCCAGATTTGTGCA
>JBAMHX010000008.1:24433188-24448744 GCA_037177515.1 Pseudomugil tenellus | reverse complement strand
GGGCTTTGAGGGACTGGGGTTCAGAAGTGGGTTCTTTCGATTTCTGGTCAAGGTGGGGAAAAAGGAGAAAAATGCCCCAACACAGCCCCACATGGCCCCCCCCCCCCCCCCCCCCCCCCATCATTAAATATGAAATAACTGGGCCAACACTCCAGTGGCAAAACAGGCAAAAACAGATGTTTCTGGGAATCACTCAAAGAGATTTAATCACTCTACCCTTGAAAACAGTGAAGGGGAGGACAGAAAAAGATCCTCTAAAGTGTTAAAAAAAACATATTTATGTTTAGATGGTGGAAGTTGTTTCATCATCTCACCTTCTATTTTTTATTTTATTGCTTGTTTGTTTTGTTTTTAATGCATCAGTGCATTATATCGAAGTTACAGCTGGTAACTTTCTGCATATCACAGAGATCTGGGAGGCATTCAGACCTTATTAATAAGAGAATCTACTACCAGAAAGTTTTAAAAATAGTGTTTAGCCTTTAGCTGTCCTCAGAGAGAGGGACAAGTATAGGCTTAGTTCTGGATTTGTGTTTAGACAGGCTTAAGATTAGAGATAAGTAAGGGCATCCCAATACTTTAGCCGCATAGGCTCTCCTTTCAATGAAGTGAAGAAATGAATAAACTGCACTTCAGTCTATTTTTCTTTTCCTTTTCATTCTATTTTTTCTAATTAAACATGATGT
The DNA here is from genome assembly GCA_037177515.1 of Pseudomugil tenellus. Classification (NCBI taxonomy): domain Eukaryota; kingdom Metazoa; phylum Chordata; class Actinopteri; order Atheriniformes; family Pseudomugilidae; genus Pseudomugil; species Pseudomugil tenellus. Next base: position 24,448,058 of record JBAMHX010000008.1, on the reverse strand, counting down.
ATGACAATGATGTAAGAGGGCCTGCTGTACGTTCCATTAGTTGTAATGTCAGAGGTTTAAATGGGCCTGTTAATAGAGCCAGGATGTTTAATCATCTTAAACATTAAAATGTGATGCTGCATTTCTTCACGAAACCCACCTACTGGTTAAAGACTTAAAAAGGTTGGCTAGGTAGCACATTTTTATTCTAATCTTATTTCCAAAGCCATGTGGAAAAAAGTTAGTTATTATTTCAGACCCACAAGGATGATTTGTGGTGGCTTCTGGACCTTTCTGCAATAAACCTGAGGTTTTGCCAAACATATTTACCCCAAATAGGAACAATGATCCAGTATAATTAATAAATTCCTCATTTTAATTCACACCAAGTAATTTTTGGTAAACAACAGTGCAATGCATTTTTTCCTCTATACATCGCTCATACAGACCAATAGATTCTTTTTTTCGTTGACTACAACATTTTCTGCTTTGCCACAAAAGTTGAATCAGATCACGCAACTGCATAACTACATCCCTCACTTCCTCTTTATAAATTAAAACGTCCCTCTTGGAAATTAGACCAACATCTCATAGCTGATGACAGCTTTTGTAAAATATTATTCCACAAATAGATGACTTCATAGAATCTAATGAAAAAAATCACATCTTCTCTTCTTTCTTTTGGGAAACATTAAAAGCTTTAATCAGGGCTGAAATTATATCCTATTCATCTTGAATTGATAAAATTAAAAGAATTTAACAAGAGGAGCTTATTAAATCAATATCTATGGTGGAAGCTCGGTACTTTGCTTCTCCCTCCCCTGAGCTGTATAACAGGAAGCTGGACCTCCAAACACAATATAATCAGCTGAAAAGATGGAACGTTTCCTGTTAAAACTGTATAAATATCCACCAGCTCAAGTGTAATTTTCTCCCCTGCGTCCAGTGTAGTACCCGAGGTGGTTATCGCGCTTGAAGCAGAGAAAGTGTTTGATAAGGTAGAATGGGGAAACTCATTTGCATGTTTAAAGAATTTGGTTATGGGCCTAACTTCATTTCATGGATTTAACTTTTGTCTCATCACCCAAAAGCCGCTATAATTACAAACGGTAAGCGCCCACAATAGTTCCAGCTGTCTAGGGCTATTTTCCAGGGCTAGCCACTCAATCCACTGCTATCTGCCCCGGCCATATTCCTTATCTTTTACACTAAATGCATAAAGTAATGCAGATGACGTCTGTCAGATTTTCACACTTCAAACCAAACTCTGCTAAAAGGAGATGATGTTGGACAAAAATCCAAATCCGTTCCTTTAGGTGTCCTGCGGGTATGGAAAGTTTCCCAAATGAAACACACCTGATTCAAATTAAATTGATCTCCACAGCTTGTTCTCAAATTCTGCACAAGCCTGTTTAATGATTCGTTCATTTAAGTCTGGTGTGTTGCTACAGGGAAGCATGCAGGATACGGGCCCACGAGGACCAGATGGAGATCTCTGGACTAAAAGATCTGAACTGTTATGTTTTGTTCCTTTAGCTTCAGCTGTGATGGTTTTCTTGTTCAAACCATCTGATGTTATGGTCTTATGTAAAACTGTTATGGCCACTTGGAAATAATAATAAAAAAAAAGAAGAATTTTGACTTTTTTCTCAGAATTTTGACCGAAAAGTCAGAATTCAGAGATTAAAGTAAATTCTTGTTGCCCTCATACTCTTATGATTTATCTAAACATTTATCTAAACATGGTTAGGAAATGAAAAAACCCTTTAAAATATTTTATTGACTAAATTTAGCCAAGAAAATGAAAAAAATAGTAATATCTGTGTTAAGTCCTCCGGATCTTAAACCGTTCCACTATGCTTGTATTCCTTCCCTCATGTTTTATTGATGCTACTCATTGATTTGAACACTGGACGAGTAGCTTAAGAAACTACACAACTCGTCTGATTTTATTATTAAACTTGAACAACAACAAAAAAAGAGTCAAATTCCAGTGACTTTCACTACTATTACCCCTCCTGTCTCCTGCTACAGCCATGTATTTTCCCTTCTGCAGCAAATAAATAAACAGAAAACATAACAGGAAGTGCAACAGTGTCACAATATTACAACTTTACTCTAAAATTGTGTTCTTGCTGTTTGTAACACAGCTGTTAGACATTTTGCGGAGACAAGGTTGTATTTTCCACTTGTGTCACAGGTCAATAAGCTGGAGCTGTATAATTCTACCAGGATGTTCAACAATACATTCAATTTTATGAACAATAAACTGGACAAAAAGTCACAAAGTCATGTCTGTTTATAGCTGCTCTGGTAAAATGAATGCGACAACGCAGACAAGTCCAACACCATCACACGCCGGCGCCTTTCAGATCGTAAAGACAGTGTGTCCTGATGGTAGAAAAAATTTACATCACCTCATTATAAATGTCACCCTTCCTGGAGTGAACTCCGCTCATGTACTTATCATTAACTAATCCAACAAACAAGTTACAACAAATGTGTTAATCTCTGTAGTGGTGCTAACCAAATATGTTAGTTCGCTGTCAAAAGAAACAATAAACTTTGTTCATAAATTCTCCATGTTACTCTATCCATCCATTATCTACCGCTTATTCCCGAACGGGGTCGCGGGGGCTGGAGCCAATCCCAGCTGACATACGTTGCCAGTCCATCATAGTCTCCATGTTACTGACTTGTTTTATGTTAATGTGCATTAACTGTTTTATTTCCCTTTTTGAACAACACTTCGAGTTGCTTTGAGGCAGGAAAATGTTAAAGAAATAATTACAACTACACTTTGATTTATCCCTAATTAGTTTGTAAGTTTCTTTTATCAGCAGTATTGAAAAAATAGAAAAAAAAAAAATCCACTTCTGGTTCCCTAAACCCAGGAAAACATTTTCTAAAGGGATGTTTGAACCGGCTCACTTGGGGGACATTTTGTCAGGATTTTTTCGTAACACTTTATAATACGGTACACAAAATTTTCTTAGTTACTGAGGAGTTACTAAGCAACTAACCAGGAAGCAATGGCTAACCAGTTCTTATTGGTAACCACACGCGCCTGCCTTAATAGTGGTCTGCTAAAATGACAGAAATTCTTCAGGTGAATTCTGGATTTACATGGAACTAGTGAGCTAACAGCTTGCAGTTGTCACAAACCAGTTTCATAGCAATTCATTCGTTTTTACCACCACTTCACCCAGTTCAGGGTACATCCTGGACAGGTCGCCAGTCCATCGTGTGTTTCCAGATTAGTGGTATAACTTTATACTGACTTATGTAAAACCAGTAAGGATGTAGTCTATATTATGGTAATGATGTCACCTTGACTTCACCATTACACACTCACTGCCTGGCTGGATGTGTTTGGTTTACTATACACCCAGTACTTACTGAGGAACCACTCATTACCTAATCAGTACCTTACAGTTCTTAGCGAGTTTGTGTACTCTCCAGAGTAACTCCTCAGTAACTAGGCGAACCGTATTATAAAGTGTTAGAGATTTTTGTTATACCGTTGTTTATCGAGTACCTTTTCAAATGCTTGGAAATGTTTCATTTTACACCATCTTATTATCAGAACTTTTACACTTTTTCTAAAATACTGAAAGGCATGCTGTAGTAAGTGCTCCCTTTTATGCAGAGAGGATCCAAGTAACTGGATTTCTGATGTGGAAAACTGTGTGGCTCTATGATTTCATTGTCTAGCATGCAGAGACATTCAGCAGTGTACAAATACGATTTTTTTAATAAGCAATTTAGGGTTAAAAGATACAATTTTACCACTTTTCCATATGAAATTGCAATACTTGTGTACAGTACTGATCGATCCAGGGAATCCTGCTGTGTACTGAAACAAAGACGTGGTTAATACCTTCCGCTACGCTTTATCAGTTTAGGAGCAGGTAATTACATTTTCTTTCTTCTTATCAGATTGCTGGTCGATTAAGACCAGGATCAAGGGGGTGTTTTGTTTCTGTGGGCGATATGTACTTGTACTTCTTTTAATGTCTGAAGCGTGCTCGACCTGCAGCAGGAGACCTGCCTGCCCAGCATCAAGATGTCAGATTGCTGACAGTTAGAAGCACAAATAAATTCACCTTGGATCTTTTAACGTCAGCACAGACGCATACAGTATGACAGGCACGCAGTACATCTCGGATCATGCCTGTGTGTATTAGCATTAATCTATTCTGCGCTCTGCTTTTAACGTTGTACAAGCTGTGGGTCAGCCTTTGGAAATAAATGGATGGAATAAATTACTTAGAAAAGAAAGCATCCCTTTGTTTTACTGTCTAGTATAATTATGCCTTTCCTCAAGGCTAATGCTGCTAGTTAGCATGCAAAATACTGCTCCCAGTGCGGTGAGAACTGAAACCAGTTAAAGACGGCTGTCGTGTACAAGCTCAAGCAGTGGGTCACTGGGACCATCGTCCAAAACTAATGTTTTGTCATTTTTTTTGCTTTGAGGTTAAAAGGTCTGTTCCTGGTGTTGCCCTCCACGTATGGAGTAATGACTCATTTAACTGGGTGCTTCTGGTTTGTTATGGTTCACCGCAGTTTGAGATCATGTTACACTTTACTGGATTTTATTTATTTTCCCAAAGAGTTCTGAAATATTTTCCCCAAAAAATCATTTGTCTCCAAACCATATGGCGAAATGAGGGCTACCCAACACGGCAGGAAATAAACTCAAACTGAAAGTGACTGTACTTTCCCATTATTCCATGGACCTAAGCATCCCTGCTGGGATCTATAATGAGTCCGTTTTCTGTTAACGTCTGTATACTTATTGGGGTAAATGCAGTCAGATTTCACATTAGAGAGAAAAAAAATCTCCAAATCACTTAATTCTTTCATTAAAGCTGCTTTCAGGAATGGTTCATTTAATTAAGCCATACATGGTATGCAAATCGTTATCTCATGCATTTCATTGTGGGTTTCTCATGGAGATGCTGGGAAGCTTTATAGAAAATTTAAAGAGATGTTGATGAGGAAGAATAAATGTTCTGCTCAACCAGTAAACAATACCTACAAAACACTTTCCCGAAACGCATAATGTGGACTAACGTGTGATTACTGCAACACAGAGGCGGATTCTGTCATGAGGTTCTGTTTAAGGATCACTGCGACACTAAAAGATGAGTTTGTTAAAATCTGCATGTTTTATGAGCAATAACCACAGAATAGCGCTTAAACAGCATGCACGTCAAAACAGCATATTATACACAGCTCCCAGGTTAGAAGCAAAAAAGTATGCAGTTTTATAGAAATGATTCATTATGGACAGCAACACATTTTGATAAAATTCTTCTAAAATTACAACATAAGTAAAATGTAATAGCAAAACAACAAATACTAAAAGAGAAAGGCTCAAAAGATGAGAGAAAACTTCATTAGGCTGCGGAACAGAAGAAAACACAGTGGACTGGATTGACTTTATTTGTTTATTTAAGATATAAATCAGGCACATTATTAATAACAAATGTGTGCACTAATAAGTCAGCTCTCAATAAAAAAATGAAGACACAGCAAAGTAGTTTGATGTCACACAAGATCCAAATCAAAACAATCCAGGAAAAGATTAAGACTGAGGGGGGAAATAATGCTCTCTTATAAAAATTCACTTGTCAAATAAACAAACATGCTCATCCTGCAAGAGTTCACAGACGTTATACGAGCAAAACAAGGTGTCGTCTCTGAGAGCAAAGCAGCAGGATTTCAAAGCCTTGTTGCAGACCGATGTACCACTCTGGTTCTGAAGCACAGTGTGTGCAGGAGTAGAGGAAACTCTATCCCACCGATTCTACTTTAAATAAAAACTAAACAGTTTCTGCTTTAAAGCTTAAACACCTGGAAGCTGTTTCTGGGTTTTATATAAAGATTATGATTGACATAAAATCCTGATTAGTGTTCAAGCTCAAGGACAAGAAATAAACAATAAGTATTAAATTGCATCTCCAAAGTCTAAACTGCAAAGAGAAAAAGGTATTGATCCCCTAAATTGAACGCCTTCAGAATGTGGAGGCGCTTGCTTTTACTGATGCTAATGAAGCTTGTCGGCTGGGGACGTACAGACTCGAGCCCACTCATCCTGTAGCTCGCTGGCTTCTTCCAAACACTTTAGGCTCATTTAGAAAAGTCTGCCTCACGTGTTGGATCAAACTAATACTTACCAAACTAAAACAATTTGTCACCTTTGGTTTAGCCGACACCAAAACATGATTTGAGATGATTCTTTTAAAAATAAATGACATTAAATATGCTAAATGCAAATAGGAGACAAATCAATAACATGTTGGGTTACTTTTGTCTCATTTGAGCTGTTTGTAGCGGCGTGAAGAGCAAAGCGTGTATTAGGTTTTAAAAATGGAGGCACATGTGGAAACAGCCAGAGGCCGGTTTGTTACGACCAACCAAAACATGTTTAAAATACACCAGTTTATAACTCAGCACATCCAGAATAACTAGTTATTGCTCTAGATAAAAATAAGGCAGTTGATATTTTGCATAGCTGGTGTTTGCAGCGCGATCGTTTTACTATAAAACTGCTTAGAACACAAAACGATCAAAAGCCTTTTCCAATTAGTTTCTACATTAATTAAATCCACTATTTTACCCAGAACATGTGGCAGGAAAAAAAAGCCTGGTCCAGTTGTTAATGCTAACATTTAGCGCCAAATCCAAACGTGTGGAACGGGAATGAGGCAGTGTGGGAAGAAAACAGATCAAACAGAGACAACAGGCCTTCGCTCTGATACAACAAGCTCTAGTTTCAATTCATTGGTCACAAACAGATGTTCTCTTACACATTAACCGTGTCTAGATGCTATCCATGGCCTTGAATTCGCTCAGAGCCTGCACGGGGTTGACATGCTTCTTGTGGGAGGACCTCTTGACCTTGGCCTTCCCGTCGTCCTGCTTCTCCCTCTTCACCAGCGGCTTCTTCTCAGGAGCCTTCATTCTCCAGGAGACTGCAGGCATATTCAGCGCCTCCATGTTTCTGTTCTTTTGGTACTTGGTAGAGGCGACGTAGGAGGCCTTGACGGTGGAAACCACAGCATTCATCAGGTTCTTTGCTGCCTGGATGAGGGACATGGCGCTGTCCAACTGATGGTGCGGAGGGGACAGAAAGGGGAGGGTTGTTAGTCTTGTCAAATACTAGAAAGAAAACTAGTTTGTGAATCAAAATGAAGGGAAAATGGCTCCGATCTCTATCGTTTCTTCTGTGTTTTTACTGCAGGTTTTCCCAGTATTAACAACCATTTCCTTGCCTGGGATACAAATGTGGTGAATTTTAGAATATGTAAAAAGGTCACTTTAATTTAATCTGCTCACTTTAATAGCCCCAGAGACACCAGTGACACTTGAGAGGAAGCGTTGGAAGCATACGTGCATTTCAGCCCCTCAGAAAGGAGGGGCAGAGTCATTATTTCCTGCACACCCGAGCAACAGATTTTTAATTATTTTAAACTGGCAAGTAAGTGGTTAACTAATGCTTCAAGGGGTCTGTGAGCAATGGTCTTGAACAGCGCTGTTAGTTTGTAAAAAGGTCAGGAGACATTTGCACATTGGCTCATTCTGCTTATTCAGTTTGTTGCTACAGAACAGCCGCCTCACCTTCTTCAAAGCTAAATCATTTCTTATGTATCTAAGCAACAAATAATAAAACTGTAGAGTCGCCAGTGAGTTTATCAATTCCTTTTTTTCAGCCAGAAATTCAAGGCATGTTGTTCAGATTGCACAAAAACAAAACAGCTGTTTACATCAATTTGTTTCTCACCAAAACCCAGAATGTGAAGCTAAAAACAAAACGTTTCCCTGAAACTTTCCACATTTGTAGTAGTTTTCAGTATTTAAGTTCAAAATTATTTTCAAACATACCTTTTATCAGTCTCTGCTGCTCTTCAGTCAGTTTTTACTTCATTATAACACAGAGCAGAGTGGACAGGATTAAAAACTTACCCCAGAGACCACCATCTCTCCTCCCAGGTTCTGAACTTCAGCCTTGACTTTGCTGCAGATGTTGAGCTGGTGGCAATACAATGAAATGCGCTGCAGGTAGGCGAGCAGGTCCGTCTTACAGGAAGAGTCAGGGCACTGCAAGACAAACGTGTACACATGTAAGCACTTTGACATGTTCAGGGCTGTAAGACTGACTGCTGTTGCTTTCGTAGCATTTTTAGACTTTACAATGACATCACACTAAGATGTAAAAGCAACAGTGTGACAGGCAACGCAGACATGTACTCAGAGCCAAAATGACAAACACACACCCACAACCTGCTCTCTCATCTTCACAAGTTCAAGAGTGAACATTTCACTAGCAAACAAATTCTAGTAGAAGGCAACCAGTGGTGTCAATCAGCTGCTGGTGGGAGTGATCGGATGCGAAGTCTTCTTTCAACAGAACAGAGGAAATGAGGCAGTGCTGAAAAATATGTTCAGAATCTCCACATCTGTGGGAATAATCTGAGCCTGCTGTGTGTACTGAAGGCAGATTGCAATAATGTGCCTTGCGTCATTGTTTTCTACACTCAAAAGACAGAATTGGGAGAGAGGGGCTTGGTGGGGGGGTTTACCTCATCCAACATGGTGGATTATGCTGCACTTGATGCTGAAGCTGCCGTTACAGCTCCGCTTCGTTAATGGCACCATTTGCAAAAACACTGTGTTGGTGCTGTTTGGTTAGCGAGGAGTAATGAATGACTCTCGTGGCATCCCTGTGAAATCTGGTGAAAAGCACTTTTAAAAAATGCCATTAATTTGGATAAAGAGCTCTCTGGCAAAATAGTTTTGACTCTTAGGAGTTGACTTAAAGTTTAAAAAGCCTTTTCTTTCTGCTTCAAGACGTGTTATTGTCAAAATACAGCCAGGAAACAGAAATCGCTCCATTAGGGAGTAAAAAAAACCCATTAACTTCAAGAAACCAAATTCATTATCATAAAATCCACTTGAATGTGGCAGCATGTGAAGAACCCCGCAAATGCATCTCATTTAAACATTGGCAATCTCTGAATCATTTCATCTCATCGTAATTAGACTCGGGCTCTACCTTGGAACACCATTTCCAATCTCTTCCCTGTTTTGCTAAACAAGTCCCCTGCCAGCACAGTAATTAGGCCACAGTACTCTTCTTAGTTGCTCATCAAGTGAAGGATGTAAACACCTTGATGGGGGCTCTGACGCTTTACATCAGATCATCAGAGTGACCTAAGTCACAAAAGCTTTATCAACAGACTGACTTTGTTCCAGATAAGAGTCTGGCAGCTTTTCACATCCCCTACTACACACGCTGCATCCGGATAAATAACTCCGACTGCCATGTTTGTGACCAGGTCAACACAAAACACTGCCTGAGACAGCTGCATTTTTAAGAAGCGGTTAAGCATGAGTGCAGGGGGGAAAGTACAGCAGCGAATCGGGTCTGAAAAGGTTTCTGGGTGGTTTTTAGGAAGCGCTCTGTCAAGCTAAAAGTGAACAAATGACAGAGCTGGAATGATCGCATTTTCAAAGTGTAAGTAAGTCTTCAAATACGTAAATGAACTCGTTTAGCAGCAAGTGAAAGTCATTTTCTTCTTTCTATGCAAAGGCAGTAAGATGACACATCAGAGATCATGAATGTTCGGACACTTCATACAGACTACGACTTATGATGCATCTAATCCTGCTGAGCACATCACTATCGCTGGTGGGAGTAAAGAGTGTTCCAGTGAATCTAGTGCACTCACTCCCAGATATACAGCTATGCACGCATCTCCCCTACCGGCACCACTGTGCTCATTCATACACAATGCACATCAGAGCGATGGGACACTACAGCAGAACAAGGACACGGCATATTCAACCATCACATCGTCTCGTCACGTTCAGAGAAAGCCTCCATGTAAATGTGTAAATCCACAAACCAATACAAAGAAATCCTTTAAAATTTTAGTTATTAATGTACCAATATCACATGAGTTTAAATAGTTTTTCTGGTCTTCTTTAACACAGACATCCAGTAATGATTAATTCACAGAGAGCCCAAGAAGTGAGGAAAAAAGATGTAAGAGTTGACACGCTATTAAAGAAAGGTATTGGGGGGGGGCATGAGGCGACAAGAGAGCTGGAGGGGATGATCGTCTAAAGGACTAATATAAAGCTGGTGGACTGGTGAAAATGTGGGGTGGGGAGGCAGAAAGATTGGAAGAGAAAAGGAAAGAAACTGAGAAAAAAAACTCAGCAAAGAAGACAAGGATGAAGAGTGTGCTGGAGGGGGGGCAGTGTGGAGGAGTAAATAAGGGAGAAATCCAACTGGGAAAACGGAATGCGGACGAGAGGATTCGACTGGAGACGAGAGGGGTGTTTAAGTCAGAGTGAGACAGCGCGCGTGCACAAAGGCACACATGCAACTGCTAAGACCTGGAATGAGGCTGAATGCAGCAGCCATGCTAATGAAGGCTTGGGGAAGTATTCAGACGGCTGAGAGCAGGGCACTGTGAAAGCATCACTTGTGCTCATACTCCGCTCTGCTGCTGGCTTCCCTCAGCACTCAGGAAACTCTGCAAGGCTGCTCAGACTGTGACATGTGAATACATAAGCTGCACCGAGAGGGGAGACAAGAACACCTTGGATTGTTTTGGCAAAGCAAATGGAGTCTGTGCTTGTGATTAATGTGATGGTGGTCATAATTACATGATTACATCCTAAAACCGAAACGCCCGACACCTCCATTCTTCCAGAAACCAGATCAATACGAAAGTCATGATTTACCAAGAAAAAGAAAAAAAGTGTGTGTATATTCTGTCTGCAGGCAGTGAAAACATGGTTCTGCAGCCAAGTGTAACCTGCTGCTGAAAGGTTCCACTTCACAAATAAAATGTATTTTAATACATTTTATTTTCTTTGTCTAGTCTTGTTTGAGAGCTGCTTCAACAAAAACAAAAGAAAGAAATGCCCTCCAAGACTTCCACTGTGAAGGGAAAGCAGAGAGATGTGGAGTGGAAACTTCATGGCATGATGCTTTTCAAGGCAAAGTGATAGAAAAAGTGAGTCACCGTCTTTCAAAAGGACCCAGCAGTGCAGCCGGAAATGTCAAAGACTCTTGTGTAACTAATCTCAAGCCTTTTACTTTCCTTATGAGTTTCATATTTGAAAAAAATTCATCAAAAAGGTTAAGATAGGTCATAACACAAAAGATGACGGATCAGATGTGCTAAATTAATCTCCCCAGAATGCCTAAAATGACTTCCGTACATTCCAAATTTTCAAAGTTATTTTGTATTTCACAACATCTGAGCTCGGAGTTTATCAGAAATCTACAAGGTTTCCTTAGTAACCTGTAAAGAAAAGATGAAAAATAGCCTTGCAGTACAGAGTGCAACAGTAACCATCTAGAACATGAATGATGAACAGGATAGTGGCATCGCATCACAGCAAATGCCATGCAGTTTCACTGAATTCCATTTCACAGAAGCAGAGCCGCAGAGCTGCCACCAACCAGAACTGACCTTTCCGGACGCATCACCCAGCGGAAATGCTCATTTCCAATATTTACCGACAAGGCAGCATCCTAATGTGCTGCTAGTGGCAAACTGTTGCAGAGTGCCAACGGCCCTCAAGACCTATGAATTGTTTTCTCTTGTTAGTCACTTCCTGTTAGAATAATTGCCCTTCTATTATCAGATCTGAGTGAGATGAGCGTTTCTGTGTACTGTAATTGTTGTTTAGTCCTGCAGCTTTGACCCGCAAAAGGCTATCCGAGAAGCAGTCATGACCTTAATGTATCCTTATTGTGGTTATTCTCTCCTCACAAATTTATACAATTTCAATTCATAAAATGGGGGCATTTTGGGTCACATAAGGTCAAGACGAGAAGGCAAAAAGAAAGATTTGGACCTGATGCTTCTTTTTAGAACAGATAAAAAGCTTTAATTAAGGTGAGCTTGACTTTATGTGCTGAGGATGAACTACAAAAGCTCTGGATGAAGAAAAACATCCAGAATCTCCAACCAGCTGTTGTGCTTCCCCATGCAACTTTATTACTGTAACGTAGTTCTACAACAAGGTTTGGGTGTCATCGCTGGCTGTTAGATGTTTGAAGTCGCTCTGCAGCAGACAGATGTTAGGAAATGCTGATGCATTGTTCATCTGAAAACCAACAAGGCAAGTTCCAGTTAGAGCATAGAGTAGCATAAAGTCATCACCATGGAGATAATCTCTGGCTTTTTAAACTCATCACATCTATATATACTTTTATTTTGCATAATTAGCAAATAAATTCTTGAGTTATAACCTAAAAAAGAGAAAACATTTTGCTAAATGAAAGAGGAAATTGGCCTTTGAACACCTCTTTCTAATTCGTTCATCTGGTCCGAGAAATGTTTTGCATCAAATCTAACTATTCTTCAAGGCCCTCAATCATATTACATTCATGACACTGAAGAAAGACATTAAAACATAATAACTTTAGCAAATAGCTGAGAAACATTTAGTAAGAGGACAAAGTATTTGTGCCTGAATATGATATGGGGTCTTGCATAATTAAAAAGGCTTCATATAAATAAGAACGTTCAAGACAAGCAGTCAGCGGGGACTTCTACTTGGCATTGCACTGACAAACTGTCACAGAGGGTGTAGGATGCAGAGATTTAAGCGACACAGAGCACAGTTGGGGCAATAAGGACATGCAATTTGAGATCTGTGGTAAAGTTTAAGTAGAGCAGAAATTAAAGGACAATAAAGCCCATTTTGCCTCTGTAGGTAAAGCTACAATGTGAGGTATTGTCACAGAGTTCTGGTATGTGGACACATCAAGCTAAATTTAAAAGCTGCTAAAACAAAAGCGAGGAGGATAATAGGAGAAATTACAGACTTAATGTTTACCTGAAATTGGGACGTAGGTGTCCTGTTGACATTTAAAGAAAGGTAAATGATTCTGCATACGACCTCATTAACAAGCTTTAAAGTTTGTGCTTTGGTTATTTAATGCCTGCTCTTTTGTCAGCCTGGTGCTGATTCTTTAGTTAACCCTCTTTAATATTGCAGAACAGGCTGCAAAAAACAGGGTTAAATGAGAATTAAGATTTTTTTTTCCAAGAATTAAGATCACGATTCTCTCACGATTTATTTCAAATATAAATATTTATTGCACGAATCACCAGCACCTAACTTCGCAACAGCCGACACTAAATATAAAACCATTAATTTTCATTTACCTACACAACCTTTGAAAAGTATTTCCGCTGTTACTTTGTTGACAGAAAGAGGCAGCGCTTGTTTCTATGCAGATTAAGTCCCTGATAAAAATGCTGGAGAATCTTGGTCTTTTTTTTCTTTTTTAAAAAAAATTGTTGTCATTTGGAATTGAGATTGCATACAAGTATGAATTAAGATCGCAATTTTTTTAAAGATTAATTGTGCAGCCTCAATCAGGGGATGTCAGAGGGTGCATCAGCTTCTACAAAAACCACGTTACCGTGACACCGAGGCAAAGCCTGGAGGACAAACAAAACTCAGCTAAGTCCAAAAAGAGAAAGACTGAAATCTGTCAACAAACTTTGGTGTAGCGTTTAGCTAGCTGATTACTCAAGCCAAGCTTGCATTCTCTCTAAAAAAGAAAATGACTGAAAAACCATTTATGGACCCTTTTCAAATCAACTGAGGCTTATTCAACTCAATTAGCAGAAGAAATGGAAGGCCTCACTTGGTTAGGCTGTGCCGCAGCGTCTGAGGGTTGACCCTTGATCTGCTAAGCTGAGAATTTGTGGACCCTCTGAGTGATTTTACTTCTGCTCTGCAGTAGGTAATTTACAAGCTGTCTGCTGTGGAGCATCTAGGAGCAGACCTGGTATTGGATTGTGACCAGCAGAAGAACCCATAGATCAGCATAAATCTTTACTGATTGAATGCAAATTGGAGAAGTACACCATCTATTGTCAGTATACATCATGAAAATAAAACTGGCACAACAAACACACAAGCATTGTCTGTTCCCTAAATGTGCCTTCATGTGGCTGTGTTTGTGTCCAGTCGAGTGTGTATGTGGCGGGGAGGCAAACGGCATGAATTTATGGGCTACATGCTGACTAACACATTTGCATTATAAATCTCAATTACATAGCATTATTTGTTTACCGGCCCAGTCGGACCAAACTCTCATAAGGTGCCCTGCAGAGAGGGTCATAAATTCTTAATAAACTGCAGTGCAGACCTTTGTACGGCAATGACCTAAATCCTGCAGCTCATCTCTGCGATATACTCAATTCTTTAAACTTTAATAAGGCTCCATTACACGTATTAAGCTGTTTGACAGAAATTCCTAACTAGACCACGTCCACCTGCCTGTTTCTGGTGAACGTAATATTCTCAGATCACAGCACACAGTGACGCCGTCTTGCAGAGGAAAATGTGGGGTGCGACGCTGCATTATCAGCCTGGGACCATCTGCCGATGTGTTTCATATGAGGAGCAAACCCTCACAGGCCCCGCAGGCCAACGCACAGAGCGCAAGTGATTAATATGCCTAGGTTAATGAGCAGTCCCAGCATCGCCGTTGCTCCTCTGACTCTGTAAGAATGTGGGCAGCCTGGTAATGATTCACTTAACTACCGTTGTTAGATTATGTAGACTATCTGGGATTATGTAGAGGTATAACCCTAAACATAAACAACAACCATAAAGAAAAAAACAGATATAAATTAAAAAAAAATATACACTGCCACCTGGCAATTATGCTGCTAATTAAAAGGCGAAGCACTCTTAATGGATTCATCTCTCAGGAGGGATGAACACCTCTCCACACAAATGTGCCCCTTCTTTCTACCTCTTCTATCTATTCATTACGGGAGGGGGGGGAGTGAGAGAAGGGGGGCGGGGGGGGGGGGGGGGGAGGGGGGGGGGGG
>JBAMHX010000008.1:24413312-24424848 GCA_037177515.1 Pseudomugil tenellus | reverse complement strand
CATGCAAACTCCACACAGATAGGCCACCGCCCGAGCCGGGGATCGAACCGGCAACCTGCTTGCTGTGAGGCTACAGCCCTGCAGTATTTATATTAATCAGTATTGCACACTGAATAATAGCTTAGAAGGTTTTTACAATGGCATCCGTTTAAAGGTGTTTGATGTCATGTGATGATGTGTTTCCCACCAAATCTTTACATCCTTTTTAATCTGAAAGTTAATGGGCAGCTAATAAGGCATTCAGACGTAAGGCGAATATGCTTGTCAAGTTGGGGTAGGCAGAAGCTTAAGAGCAGGAAATCAAATATAATCGTCAAAGTGTTCATTCCATTACTGGTAAATAGGATCGTCTCTCTGGAGTCACCTAAGCTTGAATAAAGCTGTCTACGCACTGCAGCGATGAAAAAAGTCCTCACAAACAAAAACACATTCAGATAATCTTTGGTGAGCCAAACAAATCACTCAGAAACGTACTGATGGATCATTCTGCCATGAGGGATTCCTGAGATTAAGTCATTACTGTAGATTTCTTTAAATTATTAATGCATTTAGTCTCTAAATTCAGAATTGTGTTTTAAGTGAAAATGAACTAAAGATGACTGCAGAGATGGAAACACAATGGAAACATGTGTATCGAGATGACATCTGTGTGGCAAAACTGCTCAAGACAAAAGGCCACTGAGCAGAAATCAAATCTCTGTCACATCCTCCATTAACAGGAGAAGAAAGAGCGCCAGAGTCTTCAGAGGTTCCTTAGAAGCTGGAGGCTTACCTGATTATTAACTGGTTCATTGAAAAACAGTTTTATCTGAGACAGTATTAGCCATTTGAGTTCTGGCAAAACAAAGAAGAATCCGCTGTGTGAAAAAAAGGCCCAAAACCAAAGTTTTTACAAATACTTGGGTGACATTAGCTGTTGTGGTGCCAAACCAACTGTGCATAAACAATCCACAGTACGTATGGGGGTGGAATGTCTGAAAGAACAGCGGCTCAGATGGCTTCAACTTGTGAACAAAGCTGCAACGAACCTCCGAGTTTAAAATTTGCAACAGAAAAATAAATTCTTCTTTGCCACATAATGTTACATTTACTATTTAATGTGCCCGTTTTTCTTTTTAATACCTATTTTCCCAAAGGTTCTTCATGCTATTTGACAAAGAGATAGAACTGTGGGATCCAATATGTGACGAGAATGAACATGTTCGGCTTACACGTGCACTTTGACCCCCGATGAGCTGATCATCCTCTGTCTGCACGCTTGTCCTGCTACGTGCATCGTTGTCGTCTGTCTCGAAGTCGGAGTCGTCCAATTCTTCTGGAGTCTGAAATCAGCAGAACAGAATAGTCGAGATCTAGAAAAAAACTAAACTTCAGGGAGAGATAAAATAGTTTATAAAGCTGAATAAGGTTAGAAAAAGCAGCTTGTAATTAAGTGGAGAACATAAAAAAATATATTGCCATACTACAGCATTGTGAGCACTATTAAATAATAAACCTGCTTACTATCTATGAGAAATGCCTCCGTGCTGCCAGCCTGGGCAGCATCAGATAAATGTCTCCTTCCCTGCGGCTTGGTACAGAAACTGTAAACTCCAAATGAATTTGTAAATCAAGTGTAATGTGCTGCCTGTGCATTTTGAGAGGGGAAAGGAAGGTACGTGCTGGTATGAAACATATTGGGAGCAAAACACTTCAGAGGCCCATCTGTCGCTGCTATCTGAGGAGAGGCAGAAGAGCCATGAATTGTGTTCTGCTGGAATTTGGATACTTTGTCTCTGATGTCTTCCCTCTTTCCTTGAATACAAAATAATCTGTTGAGCTCTTTTGTCCATGAATAATATTTAAAGATAATTTGATCTAAAAAGGTCATGCTTAAAGCAAAATATAGCACCGACTGGCAGGAAAATGAATTAGGTGAAGATATAGACAAAGGGAAAATGATGTGGAACGATAAAGGTGTATTATCACGCTTGTGCTTATCCAACTGTCTCAATTCCTTCCTACTGTAATGTATTTGGAACCCTTGCATCTAAAAATAGCTGAGGGTCTCTGAACAACTTTATACTGCTTTATGAAATGTTGAGACGCTCTTGTACTCGAGGGAAAATGGGTTTGGTATTAAACACAAAGCTGTACTGACTCACAGACATGTCTTTCATCCGAGACAATGCTGTTCAGGGGGGCAGAGTCGTCGCCCGCTGCCGCCTGTGCTACAGATAACCTGTGAATGTGGGAGGTTTAGAAATGACCGCTCATGGTGGGTATCCAATGGGACGCTCCGACAGCATGGCAATGATAACCTGCTGTTTGATAGTAATAATAAAAGTCATGTTGAACTTGATGCTGTTACAGTAGATTTAAAAGGGAGACTTTTATGCTTGTGTGTAAATATTATAATGTTTGAAGTAAATATCAACTCCAAAATTCATAAAACACATTTTACTTTGGCGCTCCTAGATCTGACAATTCAGTAAGTGCCTCAGATTTGCAGGGTATTGTCATTTCCCTTTATGAGGTTAGCCAGCAGCCTCTCTCTGTATCTCTGAGATGATACAGCTTTTGCCTGGAAGAAGTGAAAAATTTTTTTCTCCAGTTGTAATAATGTGCTCAGAGTTATTGACAACCACAGATCCTGAAGAACAAAATGGGCAGAGTGAAGTTGTGGGTTTCTCCACCTTTACTAAAACATCTCAGAAATGTATTTAAGACCTTTGTAAATTAAGTCAGCTGGTAAAAAAAAATACATTTTTATGCCATAGTAAAACATACTTATCACATTAAATCGAGCTCTGTCTCTCCAAAGCGCATCTGAGGGAGAAATGCTCTATTTACCCATGTCAGTTACCTGTGAGGCATTTATAACCAGATGGTATGTGAATGTGTCACTAAAAGAGAGAGCTGCAATAGCAGTATTATACCCATTCTAAATATTACGCCAACATAGTATTATTGGGTGTGGTTGTAAATATCTGTTAATCTTTTTCTTCATGGTTTCAGCTAAATAACCAGATAACCTTTGTTTTAAGACAGAGAGTAATATCACCTTGGGCTCTGATGCACTGCACAGATCATAAGGTAATGGCAGCTGCCCCCTGTAACCAACTGTCAGCAGCTCCCTGACTTAGAGTCAGTTTCATGGCTGTGAGGCATATTCTCTGTTGTCGCTGTAGGTGGGAAGAGGGCTCTGTCCACTTGTCAAATATCCAAGGGAGGCCCAACATAGACTGTCTGTGCACCACTTAGAGGTTAAAGACATGCCCATCTTCACAAGCCCCAAACACACACTTGTCTGGTTTGATTTAAAACTAGGTGATGGTGCTGTGCAACCATGTGTGGGTTTATAGAAAGATGGAGAGTGTGTTTGTGCATGTGAGTGGACATGCCCTCTAGACAAGTTGTCTCACAGCCATCTTGGCAAAGCTGATGTGGATTGTTTTCTTTTCTTTTGACGGCACTAAACACGCCTTGGTTCGCAAGTAACCTACACCCTTGAACGACAGTCCAGCCTGAAAAGATTTCCTTCTTGATAAAACAAATATTTTTAATGCACTTCTAACCTTGTTACAAGCCGAAGTTGAGAGTAAGCCGAGGACACTGCTGTATAGATGCAGCTGGAAATACGACAACAGCAAGGATGAAAGACTAAGCCATTTCCTGCTGAATAATCGCCGCTAAAGCTGTGATGATCACCCCTCAGTCCCGATTGTCAAATCCTGGCTCATTCCTGGGAATTCAATCCTTTTTATTTTGGTTCTTTATTTACTTTCAATTTCTTTTTAAAGATATTCTGCAGAGTTTGACGCGTTTCTCATTACTTTCTCCAGCTGGTAGTTAATGACAAAGTAAGCAAGGTTTTTCACTAATCCCCTGTTAGTTTTAACACACAGACGCACATGTACACACAATCATCCTCCATGTAGTGTTCAGCCAACCCCAAAGACCCAAATGTTAATAGCTTAATCTGGATGACGAGAGCAGAGCTGGGGCAGATTGAAATTGAATGGTGTTCTCAGGCAGTATAACTAAAGGAGGGCAATTAAAAACCTCTACCATAAATCAGCTGCTTATTATAATGCAAATGCAAAATATATTATGGTCTGTGAATCATTTGGGTTTTTATCCATGTGGGCAGAATTATTAATAAAAGTATGTGCCTCAGCTTTTGGAGCAAAACTGTTATCATGAAGCTTTTCATCAAAAGATTAAAGTGTGTAAAAACACTAAATCATATAAAACAAACAACCAGCACATTTTTAATTATGTTACATATAAACAAGACAGAAATCATATTTAGGACGTGGTAGTTGCACATAGTAAAGCCAGTTACATTATACAGACTTTAACAACTATCTATTTCCCTCTTTACAGCTACAGTGGGTTTTTGTGTCAGCGTATTGTCAGTCAATAATGCACTGCTTCAATGGCTCCCTACTACCATCTGTCTCAGTTATGGCTCTACTCAAGCAAAAGGCATTAACCCACAGACAACCGAGGCTGTTGTTACACTAGATTGCATCGGCTTTTGCTTGAGACAAGGTAATCACTAGCTTCTAAAACTGTAGTGAGAAAGTTTCCCACTTACTACACATAGCATGGAGCGTAGAGCCCATAAACCATGTGTCATGCTGTAATTAGCAAGGATTCCTACCATGATAACGATTATGTCACCTCTGGTTTATGGGAAATGTCTGTTAAGGGTAATGATTTCAAAACTTCACTGAGCATCTGTAAAGCTTTTGAGTCTTTTAGAGGGTTTAAGTCTTTAGTTGTATTCAAAGGAAAACTTGGCACATAAAAGCAAATCCTTATAATACAGAAATGTGGGTTAAAAAAATGTAAAAAAAAAAAGAAAAAAAGAGGAGAAGCCTGTGAAACTTACTCTGATCATGAGTACGGCCTTGCGTATGTCGCGAATGCCATCATATACCAGACGGGAAGCATCAATGAACTCGTTCTCTTCCACAGGTAGTGTGGGGTTTGCACTCAAGGCCTCCACTGCAGACTCCACTTGCTCTGTGAACCGTGGCATGACTGAGAAAGAGAGAGATAAAGGATGGAAAAAAGAATCAGGGGTGGGGATGGCTGAACACTGAAAATCCAGCTTAGAAATACAGAAAGAACTACAAGCATTAAACCACAGCAACATTTGAAAGGCATAACATGCTGCAGCACTTCCATCACACAAACACAACAAAAACAATAAATATGTGGAAACATTTGCGGTGAGACGAGAAGTCTTGCATATTTTCCTCGGCCTTGTTTTTTTTTTCTTTTTAACTACACAACTGTGACATTTCTTGAAAGATTGCAAGACATAAAAAGCTATTCGACGTTATCAGCTGCCAGCATTAGAGCTCATTGTGGAGATTTTTAATAATGATCTAAAACACAAAAATGTGGACAAATTTCATTCTGTTGCAACAAATACTTAATTGCAACAGAGAATAATCAACAGGAGGTAGAGCACTAAGATTGCACTTTGATGGATGGATCTTTGCACTTTTGACATGCTGCCTTAAATGGCTGCATGTTTAATACGCAAACAAATGCTTCAAGGAACAGATCTGATTTAGCATAAAGAGTTTTTTCAAGAGAAAGCTTCATAAAGCTGTCCCACTGGGCATGTATTTGCCTATATGACAACTTAATAACTGCTCTGGAGGCCTTCACGCACATTTGCATTAGAAATATTTCAAATCCTATTTTTTTTTTCTTTTAAAGATATGGCTTCTTCTTCATGAAGCGTGGATGTCAGGATGCAAATAGATAGGGGGGGGGGGAGAGCATATATAGCTTATAGTGACATCCTGCAGGCTTCGGTATAGAAATGTTCAAAATAAATATGGAAATTTGGGCAAACTGACATTTTCTTTCCTCAAAAATGTCTCATTCAAATAAATTTGTATTTATTAAGAAAGTCAAATTAAAGTAAAATGGCATGTTGATAACACAAGGATGTGAAGTGGTTTTAAAAAGAAGAAAGAAAAAGCTTGCATATGTTGACATATGCTACTTAACACTGCTGTGGGGGAGGGAAAATATATGTGCAGTGTTTAGCAGGAAAGATTCCAAACTTTTTAAAGACATTAATAAAAATCAAAATGATCTAATAAACTAAATTAAGTCAAATTACACCAGTTAATGTAAAACTGACCACCTCTCCCAGTCTCAGCTGTAATCCTCAGATAACAATCAGCCTGCATTTCCTGACTGTTAATGGGCCCACTCTCAAGAGGGCTGAGCCATCTCCAAATCTGACAAGCGAAAAATTGTTCTGTCATGTTAGCTTGCTAGTGATGGAGGCTAACGCATCTCATACATGCTGGCTTGCTAATGATATACCACATTATTTGGACAAAATGACTTCTATGATGCATTTTGGGTTAAGATATTCAATTCCATCTGACAAGTGAATAGAGACCGCTGTGCAGATGATGTCTGCTGAGTCAGAGAATGAATCACACAGTGTGGGACACTGAAAGAGACTTCAGTTTTACTCATTATTTAGCATTTTGCATCTCAACTTGACTCTTTACATGTAAAAATATTTGTTTTTATTTTGCTTTTTTCTCCAGTGCCGTTAACATTCATACAGGCAGGGGAAAAGACACCAGGCAGGTTTCAGTAGGATTTGGGTAGAGAATAGTCAAGCATTTAACATAAACTGAGGGCTACACCAATTTAGGCAGATGGCTACAGGTCAATTTTAGGGATGTCTATAATTTATATGTTTTGAGTCATCCGCACCCAGAAAGAAAAACTAAAACACAAATTTATTTAAGGTAACTTTAACTTTGCAGCAAATTTAATGTTTGGAGAAAATGAGATAATTCCAAATCAAAGACATTAAGACAAGTCCATGTACAAGCTCTCTATGGTGCAAGTGACGACGCAGCTTGATGATGTCACAGCCACAGAATTTACTGTGGGTTGTGCACAAAAAAGCAAAAATGTCAGGAACACTTTTTTTTTAATTTATTTTTTTTTTATATTTAGTCATTTTGAGTTTAGGGAGATATAGCTGATGAGCTTAATAAATAATATGTGCATTTTGTGTAGAAGTTACTAAAAAAAGGTAATTGCAGATAATTTCCAACACTACATTGTAATGCCAGTATATGTGCATCGGCTTAAAATTAAATAGAACATTTCTAGTAATTTCCTGTTGAATTCTATTGATGTGCAGCTCATGTTTAATTTATTTGACTTATTTTAAATAAATATCAAACCAAATTGAAGAGAGAAAACTAGATGTCCAGATGACAGACCATTTCTGTTACCGTCTGTCAGGGCTACAGTTGAACCCTTGCTTTAGAGGCTTGTTCAACACATCTACATTGAAAAATACATCTTCCGCATCACACGGTCATTGTATCAGGCCCTGAAGGCTTGATCATGTAGTTTCATGTGACATGAATCTTTTAAATAAAGGGTGAGGGACTGCAGATAAAAGCATTCGATTCCATCTTTTGAGGGGTTCTCTGTACTTTATGTGTTAAATATTAATCCAAACTACAATAATTTACGAGTGCTACGTGTGTGTGTGTGTGTGTATGTGTGTTTGTTTGTGTCTGTGGCCATGTCAAAGCCTAACAGCTTAAAAATATGCTGGTTTTATTTTTTATCTTTCTTATTACTTTTGTGCACTTTAATGTTCGTCTGTTAGTATTCTTGTTATTTTGTTGACCTGCTAAAGGACGAAAGATGAAAATGAGATTTGATATAAATCTTGCATATATACATTTGATTATTAATACGGACCATCCAAAGAAAATAAACTGAACCTGAATGTGGTTATAAATGTTCAGTGAAATATTTTAGAATTACTGTTCTTCAGTCAGTTAATTACATCTCTGCAATACCTGTGTCAGTGAGGAGCCTAGTGGCCTCCAAAACCTTCTCGGTGTAGACGCCAGGTTCGTAATTGTCCATTTCAGAAGTGACCACATGGACAACTCGGGCAGCCCGGCCTCGGATCGCTCCAGCTGTGCGATCCAAACCATCAACATCCTTCTCTTGTAGAGCGATGACACACTTATTCACATCCTCCAGAATGTGGTTCTCTGCACAAAGAAAGAAAGAGGTAGAATTAGCTGTGTGTACTTTTTAACCAGTCTAACGTGTTGGTCAAATTGGATTCCACCACTTTACAATAGTATCAACCTCAGCTTCTGACTTTTTAAGGGCTGCTGGGATGTTCAGGCAAGAGGACTGAAGACAAATTGTGTGCTTGTTAATGGGAAGCCTGTAAAATGCAAATGTCCACTGTGTAAATTACAGCCCGTCCTCTGCTGGAGGTGAGTGCAGTCACTCTACTCAGTGCTTAATGAGAACTTTTTAAGGACATGCCTGACCAGCCATTTGTGTGCTTTGACACACGTGGCAGGACGTCAATTTCAGAAGTGGTTCTATTGATGCTTCTGTGTTTTCTTCAGCAGAGCCCAATTGGCTTTGGTGCATACAACCCGCTGCAAAATTATTCAATCCCCAATGCATGGTGGAATTCTGTCAAAGGGAGCTTGAATATTTTAGTTGCCAACTGGATGATTCTAGTCAGAAAATATGAATCCTACAGATCTTCTGGAGCCGTTTTACAGGTCTATAGGCCACAATAATCTATGTAAATAATCCATGCAAACTGATTTTACCATTAAAAGCAGATCTTTCCGGTGCAACAAAGCATTATTTCCCATTTGTATTAATATGATGTGCAAATTAACACCACTTACCGGACACACAAAGGAAGTCATCAATTGATGTTATGTCATCAACAGCATCAGTAAGGACGCGAACCTGCTTTTCCCACTGATCCTTGAACAAATCCATATTGTCCTGGGCCACCTTACTGTTGGGCTTGGCAGCAAGGGCCAATGCTGCATTAATCACCTGTAATCGCCAAATTACAACCATTAAAGCTCAATTACAGAACAGCCCTCAGCCACAACATTAGCATAGGCTGATTGCACAACGCCCCCACCTCCATGTTCAGATAATATCAGGAGGCTGATTCGCCCCTCAAGAGTGATGAGGATTTTGAAGGACAGTATGGGACAAAATCATGAGATGCACATAATGGGGGAAGATTTGTGTGTGCATTTCAAAAGGTCACAATGATGGGGAGCAGTAAAAACTAGGATTAATAGCTGCAGTGACACTGGGAAATTAAAACGCATTCACAGATTTGATGTTAAACACTGCATCTTCAATGAAAAAACTGGAAGTGCAGATTTAATAAAGCATACATGACAAATGCTTCATCTTCTTCACTTGATAATTCAGTCGAGAAATCATTAAAAAAGAAGCAGCTGCCGTGTTTATTTGAATAAGCTGAAAGCCCTAAAACAGTAAAACAAACACTGGATGCAAGACAATTGTACGGGCTCTAAAAGATGTGCACAATTATCACACTGAAGCACAAAAAGGAAAAACAGTACCTGGGGGCACAGAGTTTCCAGTTGAGAAGCTGCCATGCGGACCAGCTTTACTCCCTCCTCATTGTTGGAAATGGAGCATGCCAGGTTGGCCACCTGAGCAGAGAACACACACAGTTATATTTGAGCAAGAGACAGTGCCTGACACATGTACGTCTGTGTGGAGGTAAAAGCAATGCAAACATACATAATTAAACTAAAAAAAAATAATGATAGTATGGTTTACTGATTCTTCTTGATCAAAAATGGAGCTGCTCTGAAATACAACTAATCCCTGTGGAATACGAGCTCACTGCTGAGGATTAATTCATAAAGCTGCTGAAATTATACAATACGATGGCACAGAGGAGAAACCAAAAGAATGGGAGAGAAACAAACTAAGCCACTGAACAGATAAGACTTGTTTGTACCCTTAAAAAAAAAAAAAAAGGGCGTTTCACAAAGTGCAAATCTAAGTTGTATCTGTTAGGCAGTTACTCTCAGTGACTAAATAACCAGGCAGCCATCACATCCAGGAGAGTCAAATGTTTTTGACACTTTCAGAAACTGAGCAGCAGAAAGAGCTGGAGAGCTGAGCTCAGCAAGTCTTCCTTGCACCTGCCAACATTTATGGTTAGAGTATATTTTTAGGTACTGAACCAACAAATCAAGCTCCCCTACAATTATTTCTAAATATTCTTGCATCCTCCAGAGTACAGTTATGGATAGACTCATTCACATAAATTTAGGTCAGAGAGTTTGAAGATTCCCATTTGTTGGTGATGCGCCGGCAAACGATGCTGAATGCCTGAGAAATGAGAAACTGTGCCAAAATGGGATTATCCCATGGACACAAATCAAAGGCAAAAAGAAAAATCATCACTGCAATATCACAGCAACTATTTTTTCACTGTTTTTGTAAACAGTGGTCAATATTTTCATTGTTGGTCTACTTGCTCATATGAGGATCAGAAAGTAAAATAGAGCATAAGACACTGTGGTAAACATGGAAAGTCAATCCTGATTTTTAAATCACAATAACCAAAGTTAGATGTAACAATCCTGTATGCAACTTTTAACCCAATCACAACCATAAAAATCAGATTGGAAAAAATTACATGTAAATCCAACTGACAACCAGGAGATTGATCTTAACTCACTTTGTTTCAAAGATTTACCAGAATTATGTTCTGATTGCTTATGCCTTACACAACTATTTGGTGGTTTCTGAAGTGACCTAAACTAGTGGATAAAATTATTTTATAAAACAGAAATTTGGAGCAAATCTTTGAAAACTAGATACGCAAGGACCTAAACAGATTAAAAAACGCATTGTATTACATGGCAATAGGAGTGTTGCATTGGTTAAAAAAAAAAAAGAGTGACTGAAAACATTTACTGTCTTCTACTTTTCTTCTGCAGTGAAACACTATTTTCCAACTGCACTTGTACTGAAGTACTAAAACATTGATTGAAACATGTTCGATATTATCATCCAAACACATTGACAAACTACAGGCTGAACACTCAGTAACGCACAAGGAAGGGTGAGTGATTATATTAGGAAACACATCCACTTCGTGGAGAGATGTCTATTTGCACTTTCATGATCCTTCACATCAGATGCTATTCACTCTTTCTGAAGAGCCAATGGAAAAAAGCCATTTAAGCATAAAGACACAGAGGAAATGAGGAAGTTCATCCATCGGGTTAATTAGCTGCAGTCCACGTATAATTTTTAACGTCTTTATATGGAAACTGTTGACAAAAAGCTCTATTTTCTCCTTTCTTCTACCCCTTCTACAGCTTAACTAAACCTACTTTTTCAGGCACCCTTTTGTAAAACTCTTAACCGAGGACACAGTTTTTAATAAAGGCATCCTTTTTGCAAATCCAGTAGTAGAACTAAGGTAGATCTAATTTAGAGTCTAAATTGATAAGATGGCAAAATGTGACCAAAGATACTACTTGTCTTTGATAGTTCCAACATCATGCATTTTCATTTATCAGTATTCCTCATCGCATGTAAGCAGTTGGGAGTAGAAATGATCAGAATAGATGAATGCAAGCATATGTTGTAATAGTGCAGCCTAATCTTCAAAAACAGAGAAATAAGGTAGAATTAT
>JBAMHX010000008.1:24391871-24405972 GCA_037177515.1 Pseudomugil tenellus | reverse complement strand
ATTGGCCGATCTCTGTGAAGCGCCTTGAGACGACATTGTCGTGAAATGGTGCTATACAAATAAAGTTGAATTGAATTTAATTCATTTAACGTAGAAGGGAGAGCCAAACAAACACTTTCATGTTGGAATTAAACAATATCAGATATTATAAGAGATTGGTGGTTTTCCCGGTTTTGGTTGTGTATTTTTTGCCCAGAGCAAAAATGGCTTAAGATTTCTGAATGGTTCTTAAGCATAAAATGAATGACTGACCATTAGGATGCTATGTAACAAAGCATCTGCACTTTTGAAAGCAAGTGTGAGTCTTTTGATGTGATGAGAGAATCGGGATTGGCAGTGAGAGAAATCTTTCACTGGTTAGAAGTGTGATGACTGACCTCTATAAACATAAAGGTTTTATTTATATTCCAATGCATGACGCTAAAGGCTTAATATTACAGTTATGAATGTACAGGTGTTCTTGCATCTTAGATGGAAGTTGAATGTGTTCTTTGAGATGCGTTCCAAATATATATATTTTTTATTTTACTTATGAGAAATCATTGTGAGCCTTTTGTTGGTACCAGTTCTTTACATTGGTTTGCTGTATAGAACCTTCACAGAAAGGCACCAGGGTGCCCACTCCAACATGACATCCGATGAATGGAAAGCAGTGTATGTCTGAAAGGGGCTGTGATAGAGGTGAGTTTGGAGCCCCATTGCTAAGTAAAAGCTCATTGACAATGTTTGGAAAAGCCAGACGAGCCAACAATCATGGCAGCATTTTCAAAATGACGATCACTCTGCGTGAGACACTTAAAGTCAAAGCCAGTATTTTCACATCTCTCTATATTTTGGGGCTTGCATACAGCTCCCTGGCAAAACACAGCCCTGAAAGAACTTCTATTTTTTCCCTCCTGAACAGTTCTTGTCATATTCAAAGAGTGTGTTTTTAACTAAATACTAAGCATTAAATACAATCAGTTACATTTTCAGCATTGACACTACAGGAAGCAGTCATGCTACTGAGTGCAGCACATCAGTAGAGGCCCACACCACAGCACCCCACTGAGAACACAGAAATGCTCAGTCACATTCTTTGAACTGCTCAAGCATAACTTGGAAAATGTGAAACTTTCAGGAAGGATGGAAAGATGAACAAAGAAAGGATAGAGGAAAGGATGCACTAGAAAATGAAAAATAATCAAATTAGATTAAAATGAGATGAACATGACAGGGCAGTAGAGGAAAGGCAAAGAACCAGCTGGATTTTGGGCTGTTCATCTGTCCTACAAAGCTTAGATCAGCTGTGCCACAACACCATGATGATGGTGGCATGACCCCTCCCATCCCCCACTGCCCTTTGCCCAAAGAGGGGGATGGGGGTAGTTAGGGGCCAGGGAGCGCCAACAGCACAAATCCCATGTGATTTTGTGTTGGCTGGATGCAGTGCTATGATGGGCTTTAGCCAGCTCTGCCCCTGCTCTATCAATCCCATTTCATCCATGTCCAGCCTGCATTTAATTTCCACAGCAGAAGCACCTAAAACACTTCAGATGCTCATTACAGAAGCTTTTTATGAAAGCCTGGTGGGTCTCTAGCAGTATTTTTAAGAAGAAACACTGGTTTATATTTTAAACAAAACCGTGAGTCTTCTACTATTTAAAAATCCATGTGAAAAAAAAGTTCAAACAACTTACATTATTCCTTCTGAATATCTTAAAAAGTTCAATTCATTTATAAGCCACCGATAATTCAGTAAACATTTCTCCTTTGCATTTGAAAATGTAATGAAACTCAAACAAATAGATGGAAAATCCCCTTAAGGGACAGATGTTTTCACAAGTATTCCCCTCTTGAATTGTGCAAGGAAATCCACGTGGGAACTGTTATGTACCACAATACATGTGTAGAATAACCCCAGCATTCACATCAAGTGACCCAGAAAGTCACAGCCAGATGGGTGTTTTGTTTTATGACATGGGAATAGCTGTAATAGAATTGATCAGGAGGGTTAGCCTAAGACAGGTTGGCTTTGTCGCAGCTATTTTATTGTTTTATATATATATATATATATATATATATATATATTATAGAGAGAGAGAGCAAGAGAGAGCGAGAGAAATAAAATAACTGTCTATATACTTTCATATCAGAAAGCAGCACTGATCAGCAGTATAACACATTTGGATGAAGCAGGAAAGGTCAAGCTCAAGAGGCCAAAGGTTGTACTTATGTACTTCAGTAAAAGATCCCTTATGAGGGACAGGCCAATGGCACTAATGTCTTTAAAGAAACAAAACAAACAAACTGGCATCTAACTTTATATCAATCACAAACATGTTGGGTCTTAGACATTTAGTGAAATCTGTCAAAACCAGAAAATAAATCATCTCCTACACTAAAAAAAATAAATATAAACAAAATAAAAATACTATTGGATATGTAGCTAATTTAGTTTCACCTTATGTTTTAGATCTAGTACCAACATGGTAACAGCATATCCTAATTTAACTAAGTAACTGGATACATACATGGCAAAACGAAAACATTAAAAAACTTCAAGACTTGGGTGTTCTGAATATTAGCTATAGCATACTTAGTCCTCTCATGTGAAGAGACCACTTGTTTGCTGCGTTGTCCAGAGGCATTACTTACAAATTATATTTTGGTTTGTTATTTTATTTTTTTTACATCTCCAGATTCGTTCATAGCATCTGCAGAACAGCAGCAAGGAGAGGCTGAGATTTACAGCTGTGGTTAATTTCAACAGCAAGATGCCGCAACACGTTCAAGATATCAATATTCTGATGGTGACGAGCCAGTGGGAGGGAAGGGGGATGTAAGAGGGAGGTGGAGGAAGACTAAGGTGCACAAGAACTGTGCATGAAGCAGAGAACAAGTGACTGAGCAAGAGAGAGAGGGGGGAGTGAGAGAGAGAAAGGTGCTGTTAGTGTGTACGAGAGAAAAGGAGAGAGAGAAACAGTGGTGATGATCGACGCCAGGCTGCCACCACTCTGTAGCAGCGAGTGGCTGCAACAAAAAGCACAGAATAACATCCCTGGCTCTCTGCTCTGCTTTTTTCCCTCTCCCTGCGTCTCAGCTATCAGACGAGGGCTCCGCTCACAGCTCTGCAGAGGTTATGCCGAGACTGAGCCGGCATCGGAAGCCGAATCTCTGGTTGCCATCAACAAGTTAGAAATGGACGACCACAGCCATGAAAGAGAAACATCTGATCTTCACTTAAACATCTGAGGTAACATCATTGCGGTGGGGAGGAAACAAAAGGGTAAAAAAGAAAAAAGAAGAAAAAGGGTAAGGGGGGGTCTGTGCGCTGGACTTGCTCTGGATGCAACTGATCAACTTAAGAAAATAGATAAATATTTATTTCACAGATTCCTGGATTGAAGGAAGAAAAATTCAACCTCTTTTTAAAGCCTGGATTTTAAAAGAGACTCAAGGAAGATAACAGGAATAAATGTCATCTTGGGACATGGAATTTGACATTTTGTTTCAATTGGGTGGGTTCACATTTGCTTTATTTCCAAAGAGGCTGATTCCTTTTGTGCGTACTCAAAAGGGCTTTTTCCCTTTGGATTTTTCTTCCATCTGGTTGCTTCAAGAGTCTGCGGAAAAGGACAGTTGAATGCAGCCTCCGATGTGCACAAAAGAATGGGTAAGTTAGCCCTTTATAATGCAGGTCTGGACATGACTAGGGGATATAAGTAACGGTGAGGAAGGTTGAGGACTAAAAGCTCTTCTGCCTGCCTCGTTATTTTACTGCAATGGCCCTTCTTTTTTTTTTCTTTTTCACCAGCATGAGTTGGGATCATATTCATTTTTATCTAGTCCATTTGTATTTCACAGGATTTCCAACATGGTGAGGGAAAAAAGTACATTATTTTCTTATTTAAAGGATGATAGCATTTTGGAGTGTCTAAAATTAATAAGACAAACCCCTCCAGCAATAACTGACAAATGAATGACAGTAATGAGGAGGGAATTTGCATTCAAGTCCAACTGCGCAGCACAAAATGTGAGCGAAATGAGCTGAACAGAATATGTAGGAGAAAGGAAAAAAAGTCCAGGTCGTGCATATAATCAGTCACTAGATGTCTTAATTAAATGAAATCCCGATTAAACCTGTGATCAAAAGGAAACATGCTGGGTTGTATTCTGAAAGTGGAAACTGTTTTTTCTGCTATATGTGTGGGTAAGAGGGAGAGAATACACAAACAGCACGATTGCTTCCATGAATAAGTAATAGGTGCTCTGCAGAGATTAGCTTTCCCGCCCCTCAGTTTATTTTCTTGTCTTTGAACCCACCCAGGTTTCCATTCAAGGTGGCCATTGGTGGGACCTGCACCAGTGGCTCTGAGTGTGATCAGCATGCTCCTAGCGTGTCTGCTGTCTCCTGCATCTTGCACAACCTGCCCTCAAAAATGCCGTTGTGAGGACCTGCAGTTCTACTGCGACACCCAGGGGCTTACGGCACCACCAGACGGTGTGGACAAGGGCGCACTGGGGTTGTCACTACGCCACAACAGCATTACTGAACTCAGCCCTGATCAATTCTATGGTTTCAGCCAGCTGACATGGTTACATCTAGACCACAACCAGATCACCACCGTACAAGAGGACGCCTTTCAAGGGCTCTATAAACTAAAGGACCTTAATTTGAGCTCCAATCGTATCACCAAGTTGCCCAACACAACCTTCATTCACCTCATCAATCTTCAGATACTGGACCTGTCTTTTAATCAGATGACATCACTGGAACCAGAGCTGTTCCATGGACTTCGGAAACTCCAGATACTTCACCTTCGCTCCAATTTACTTCGTACTACACCTGTTCGGGCATTCTGGGACTGTCGCAGCCTGGAATATTTGGGCCTGAGCAGCAATCGTCTACGGAGCCTGGCCCGGAATGGATTTGCTGGGCTTATTAAGTTAAAAGAGCTCCACTTGGAGCACAATCAGCTGACTAAGGTTAACTTGGCCCATTTCCCTCGCCTTGTTGGCCTCCAGTTTCTGTATCTGCAGTGGAATAAGATCAGTAATCTGACATGTGGAATGGAATGGACCTGGACTACTTTAGAGAAACTGGACCTCACAGGAAATGAAATACGCTTCCTGACGCCTGACGTGTTTCAAACGCTGCCAAATTTAAAAATTTTGCTGCTGGATAACAACAAACTAAGCAGTCTGGATGCCCAAGTCTTGGATATGTGGCAATCTTTGGGTACAATCGGTCTGTCTAGCAACCTTTGGGAATGTACCAAAAGGATTTGCTCTCTGGCCACTTGGCTAAGCACTTTTAAGGGAAGGTGGGAACACTCCATTCTCTGCCATAGCCCCGAATATGCCCAAGGTGAGGAGATACTTGATGCTGTATATGGATTCCAGCTTTGCCAGAATTTTTCAGCACCAGTCATTCAGACCATTAGTACAACCACAGACGCTTCTACAGCTGCAGAGATCACAAGCTCCTTGTTTGTAATTATGCAGCCAACCCCCACACAGGACTATGCAGAGGATTTTGGGAGCTTTACCATAGTCACCACCACAACGACAACACAAACACCACGCACTGCTGAAGCAACTACTGCTTTGTCAGAAGAGGCAGCTGTAACAGATGACTTCTCAGCTATGGACAACACTGTCATGACTCACAGGGTTATAATTGGAACGATGGCCCTTTTATTTTCATTCTTTTTCATCATTTTTGTTGTGTACATCTCACGGAAGTGCTGCCCTCCAACCCTGCGGCGGATAAGACACTGTTCAGCTATTCAGAACCGCAGACAGATGAGGACCCAGCAGCGACAGCCAATGGCAGACCTAGCCACACAGGTACCATATAATGAATATGAGCCCAGTCACGAAGAAGGGGCGCTTGTGATCATCAATGGCTATGGGCAGTGCAAATGTCAGCAACTGCCTTACAAAGAGTGTGAAGTATGAACTCTTATTTATTCTCAGACCACATGGCTTGTCATTTGACCATTTCAGATGATACAGGGTTTGCTTTTTTGTTTCTTTTTTCCAGTATATGTAAAAAGCATACTTTCTACAAGTGAGATTTGAGAATATGTGTTAAATATTGAATGCTACAAAGTCAGAGATGGAACAGTTAAGGGACGATGTAGAGACAGTATCAAATTTATTTTTCTATGAAAGTAAGGTTGTTCTATCAGCCAGGGGCAATCATTTTAAAGAACAAAATTGTAAACTGTGAGATGTGTCTCTACATTGTCTATATACCCCATCACAGTTAAACTTTGCCAAATGGCCCTCTGCTAACAGAACACATTAAGTTAAGAGATATGATTTATGCCATATTTTTCCAAAAGATAAATATTTCAGATCATATTTTTAACTGCATCAGAGGTAGTGTTGGTCAACCACTCAAACACTGGGGTAACAGAATTTGATAAATTATTGGTGTTTTTGGTTTGGTTTTTATAGTTAGCATTGTTTTGAAATTTTTTACATTTCAAAAGGGTACGAACACAAATCTTATGTGTAATATAAATATTAGAAATCTTGTGAAAAGAATACTAAAGCTTCATTCAAAAAACACACATTACTTTTACCAAATCCAACATGATGCAATTTGATTAATAAGGTTCCATCAGAATAAAAAGGGAAAAATTATGGTGTTTTTCAAGAAATTTGGATTTCTTCCAAAATGTCCTTTGTGTGGGAAAGTGTGTACTTAGAAACAGAAAATTTATATTCAATTATATTAATTGGGAAACTAACCTCTTAAATCCAACATTTGTTTATAAGTATGACATCTGACAAAGTACTGGATGTTTGAGAGATTGCCCATGAGGGCCAACCACAACAAATAAATTGTAAACTTGAAGGACACTACAAGCAGTGTTTAGCTGGGGTTATTCTGCAGTCTAAACTGTTATGTAAAAACTCTTGGATGTCAGATTCATATATGATGTACAGAACAAAGTCATAAGACCTTTAATGTATAAAGACTTCCATATGGATTGCCCGTTCCCAAATGCCATTCAAACTGTGACCATATTTCTGTCTGCTTAACCTAGTTAAGAACAGTTTAGTAAATCGCCATACTAAGACTGATACATAGACAAACTACTGTGATATGCGAGTTGCAAAAAAGAGAAATGAACTGTGCAAAAGCCAGGGAGTACATTTTATTCTAAAAATAAAATCTTTCCCAATAGCCCATGCTCTTTACCACTCACACACACTAATCAGGACTGACAGGCTCAAGATTGAACCAATTAAGGAAACACCAAAAAAAAAAATCTAATATTATGTCACCCACACCAGTGATCCAGTAACCTTTAGCTTTCCCATCGCTCAAAACCAGTTCAAATAGAATTATCCACCACACCAAAACACCACTAAACCTTTTATTTTAAAGACACCTTACTTGATGGAATTGTCATTTACAGCCTGAAAAATTAATTTATGGTGAATAATATAGAGTTGCTGGGTATGGACTAAAAAGTGTCAAACTAAACTGCAATCAATACCCTGAGAGCAAATGGAGATTCGATGATAAGCAAACAGCAAGCTTGGGTCAAGACACATTTGTATGCAGGAAGGAGTGGATGTGCATTAGCATCAGACTGAAGCTGCTGCTGCAGCTTTGCACTTCTTTGTGCTCAATTTAGTAGTGGGGGCAGGGTGAAACTAAGAGGAATGGAGAGAAACTGATATCATGGTGAGGAGGGTACACTATGGGGTAATAACTTAAAACAATGAGAATCCCTCTGGCAAATTAAGAATAGAATACATGAAAGACAATTGCATTTTAAAATGACCACTCCAAAAACTCCACTACTTATCAGTTAATGTACCCAATGTGTGTACACTGGATAATTACAGAAATTCTTAAAATGTAATAAAGAAAGTAAAAAAAAAAAAAAAACAAAAAAACAACTAATTATAGAAAACTGAAATTGAACAATTCCAAAATTATTCCAACTTTTGGTTATGCATATCTAAGTCAGCAAAGTTGTAAGATGTTTCTGTTAGCACAGTGTAAGATGTATAATCCTAAGAGATTAGGATGCATTTCATTGTCTGAAAGGCCTCTTAAAGCAAGCAGCAGGTACCACATGTGGCTTTGACTTTGTCAAAATTTGGTTTCAGACTCCTACATGAATGCTTGTGTGTCGTGTGTCTCGGCAAATTATAAACACGATGCCTCCACATACAAAGTGCATATGTAAACCAAAAACTGTTACATTTAATGTTTAGATTCAATGAAAACCATTACATTCACTGATCCTCGTCCCAAAGCACATCCACTTTCTAATTTAAAGTTACATCCAGCTTCGCATTATTTTTACTGCTGCCCTACTAATCTGTCTTGCATGTTCAAAATTCAAAACTGAGTTCAACTTTTCGTAATGTCATTCAGTAAAACATTCAAGACCTACTTTTTGATAGAAGTGAAGATGTATATGGAATTCAAAGTGAGTTCTGCCAATCATTTGAAATTTCACTGTTTAAGATTACAGTTGTACCAAGTGACTGATAATCCACAAAATTTGTAGATTTATGCATCCCTTTGCACTTTGGCTCTTTGTAAACTGTTTTTGTTTCCTGTTGTCATCCTCAAGCCTATATCCTTACCCTGCCTAAAAATAAAAAGCTGAAAATGAACAAAAAAAGGGAATAAAATAAACAAAGAAAAAAAAAAAAGAACAAATCGTTTCTCTCTAACCCAAACTCTTTGTGCAAAATGAATGCTTTTCTCTTCCCATTTTCCTTTTGTATTGTAATATGTAAAATTTCATATCTGTATAGTGGATAAGATGTGCCAAACTAAAAAAGGAAAAAAAGACATTGTCCCCTCAAAACATATATTTTTTAAATAAAATGGTTATAATTTACAA
This sequence comes from Pseudomugil tenellus, assembly GCA_037177515.1. Lineage (NCBI taxonomy): Eukaryota > Metazoa > Chordata > Actinopteri > Atheriniformes > Pseudomugilidae > Pseudomugil > Pseudomugil tenellus. The sequence continues at coordinate 24,397,102 of JBAMHX010000008.1, read as the reverse complement.
AGTGTTTGCAAACTGATATATGCTGATAACTTGGTGTGGTCTTTCTTTTCATTTTGCTTCAATGTCTACACTTTAAACATGAAAATAATCAATCCAGCTATTACTATATTTTTATGCTAAGTGATCATTTTATAACAGATCACATAGAGAAAAGTTACACAAAATATTAAGTTTATTAAATTATAAATCAATAAAACAAGTAATGATTATTTTCAATCAATTGGAGGAGAAAGGTCAGAAAAAGTCATGATTTGCTTGATAAATGACTACTCCGAAGAACCCATCCAGCACCTAAACTGTTCTTCCTGGTTTGGATTTAGATTTTGGAAAAGGTCAAATTAACAGTGATATTTCGCATTTTTTCATAACCATTTAATGCCCATGAAAATGACTGAATCCTGAATCTAAACAGTTAAATCTAAATAATGTGAAACTTTAAGTAAATGGCTTTAAATTTTAAAATCATGCAAGATTTTTCACCAAAGTTTTAGCATTTAGAGATTTCACTAGCTCAAGCTAATCTTACAGGAATATCATTAGAAAGCTGTTATTTTGCTACATTTAACCATATAAATGTCATTGTATGGGTTATTATTGGTTTATAACAAGGTTAATTTTACAGTCTTTTTTCCAGATCTCAAAGATGAAGACAATTAATTACAGATATTTGTGTAAGAGAAGCAACATGTTTATATTAACTGGTGAGACCTACTAAAGCTTTGCCCATGTCCTTCTTGTCACAGGCTACATAATCATATGATGAAATAAATTAGAAGCTAGCTATTCTATTAGCTTGATTTATAATGGAGTGACAGACCAAGAAAAATTTTAAAGTTAGGTTGACCTAGCCCAATTATAGTTAAGATCCTTCAAAACATTTTTCTGACTTACAAAAACAGAACTGACTATATCTACAAGAGTGTAATTCACACAAACTGCTACATTAAGTAATAAGATGCTACACATACGATAAAGCAAGTAAAATGAACTTTGCATCTATTCTGAGAATCAATTTAAAATTATTTTTAGGAAATAAATGTTATTTTCATCATTCCTGTTCCGTTTACTTCACAACTACAAACCAGGAATACAAACAGATGCATGAAGGAAAAAAAGACTATATTCAAGGTCAGATGCTGCACAAGGTTGAGCTACATACTTTACTTGACAGGAATTGAATTTACACCTTTTAAATTAACTAATAAATTGATTCGAAGTAGGTTTAATGTGATTTGGTAAAAGTCTGACCTCGATAGGCAACCATAATCATTGTTTGTGGAAAATTATTTTGATGAGAAATTAACAGCAAAACTGGTGATTTTTTAAAATTATTTCAGGGATAAAAAGTATTCAAATATAAGCTTACAGTGGGACAACTGCTTTTATAGCGTCCAACTGTCTCTCAGTCTATAGGAAGCATGCTGCTTTAAGTTCAATTTAAAAGATTATAAAAATGTGTCAGAACAAAAACAAATGGTACAGGTTTTTCTAACTGAAAGTTTACAGAAACAATGTATCCTTTTAAAATGTACTGACATTTTGGATATGTTTTGGTCGTAAAATGTAAATTCAAAATCAGTAAATGTCACGAGAGCTACTCTGTTATAGAGCAGGGTGCTCAACCTTCTCACCATGTGTTGCAGTGCCTGAGTCACTTCAGCGAGAATGTGAATTCTTAAGTTGAGAACATATTTGCTATTGTATTATTTTTTTTTGTTTGGCTTTTTTTTTCCTTTCAGATATGCACTAAAAATTATTAGAAGTTTCACCCTACACTTGCAAATCATTTGTCAGACTTAGTCTCTGGATATCTGGTAAAGGCAGTTTCAGAGAATTTGCTTAGTCCAGTGGGGGGCACAAGACAACATGATATCTTGAACACAATCTGTTCAAATTTGCCCAAGACAATCATATCCCTGTGGACAAGGAGAGGTAAGATTTCTTTTAAGGTTTCATATTAGTTCCTTGTAGATTACGTAAAGGGAGATTTTGCCGAAGGAAACAGTATTGACAGATATGAGTAATCTTATGTAATCCACCTGCAGCGTACCCAAGTATAAGACAGCTTAAACTAATAATTTATGGTTATTACAATGGTCTGGGAGTTTATTTGATTCAAGTGAAATCTAAATCTCTATACAGTGTCTGAGAATAGCAGCTAGCAATACTTTTCTTAGTGCTTAATTTTCTTTTTTGATATGTGCATACGTGTAACAAATTCAGCCAAACCGTTTTAAACAAATATCTGAACAACATCAGTATGTTACCCTAAATAGCTTCCAAAATTCCCTTTACAATCACCAGTGCTTGACTTTGTTTTCACATCTTTTAATTGAAGTTCAGGCTGAGACTTTGCAAGAATCTTCCTGTCTGTTGGGCCTTGGTTCTACTATGGCCAGAAATGCACAAGTGGAAAAAAACTCTGCCTGCAGGTGTTAACGTGGGTGTGAAACTGTATATTTGAACACTAGCCTTGGGATCAAAGGGTAAATTGTCTACATAGAGACGTGCATTTGGATTTTAAAAAGGTTCAGTTCTATATCTAAAAAGATACCACTGTCATTTAAAATACAGGAATTATAAAAAATGAGTTTTAAAGTAAGTCTTGGCTTTTTAATTCGATGAAGTGAACCAATTCCTCTTTTATTTACCATTTATTACAGATGTGAACATGGTGAAACATTGTTGCCAAATGAAGCTTTGTTTCCATGAAGATTTAAAAAAAAATGGAAATTGAAACAGCTTAGTTTCTATGTAAATGTTTTGATACGAGTTCCATGAATTCACACAATATCTACAAGTAACATAAATAAATAAATAATATAAATAAATAACTACCCCACCATTAAGCCAATGTAATTCTCTGGTTTGATATTTAAAAAAGGTATTCTTAACACAATTTTCCCAAACAATTATGAGGAGCTTTTTTTATTTTAATCTCAAAAGAAAATAGCTATTTATATAATATGTAATGTGGTAAAAGAGATATTTTTTTTATTACTCATTGATTATGAATACAAGTCTGGACCTTTTTAATAGGTGGAAGCTGCTAATGCTAACTAGGTTCTAAACTTGCCATGATAGTTTTTCACTGCCAATTGTTAAAAAAAATTAAAAGGAGCATTGAAACACCACCATTTCTCCTGGCATCTCCAACAACATGGTCGACAAGAAGAAAACTGTAATTCAGGTGGAATTTTTTATAAAGTCATTTACTTGCCACAGTCTGAGATGTGCATGTTATCACGTGCATATTAAGCTCGGGATAGGACTTACAGTTCAAACTGTTCTCCTCAATCGTAGTTCAAGACTATGCAGAATCCGATATAGCTCTATCAATAGTTATTTTACTACTAGATAAAGGATATGTTCCAGGCCAAAGAGTGGAATGAACACAAGAAAGAACTATTTTTTCTTTTTTAATATGTCAAAAATACCTTTGTAGGTTTGGCAAAATTGAAAGTACCCTTTGGGGAAGATACTGATCCCAACAGTGTGTTCTTTATGTGTAACTTACTCCAATAAAAGTGTCTAAATCAGCATGTCTGGCATAAACAGGAGGGGGAACTCAAATTGTCCTGTAATGACACTGAATGCAGCCAAATCTCTGCATGATTACACCTTTCCTCAGTGCAACTCTGTGAATAGCAAAAAAAATGGGGGCAACAATTTCCCTAATCACGTATTTCTGATTTTTGTGCATAAATGACAAGTTGCACAGATTAACTGGGATTTTGGACTTGGGTGCTGGTCTGCTCTTATTCAGAGTAGTTTACTGGAAATTTACTGGAAGATGCTAGGAGTGTTGGGGATGGAGGAACACAATTTCTCTAAAATACAGAAAATATGGATCACTGCTTTGTTGCAAATGCACATCTGAAAAGGGTTGACAATGAACATCAGCGCACATGGCACTGAACTCTCACATATGATATTTAAAAAAAAATTTTAAAAACCCTTGTTGGTGCTGTCCAATGTTTGGTTTAAGAACAAATTATAGTGTACAAAATAGAAATAAAAGTACTCAGAATGGATTTGTTTATTTTTCAAGCAGAGCAGTCAAACAAAGTTCAGAACTTTTAGGGGAGCAACAATCTGGCAAAAATTAGAATACACAATGTGCCTAAACAACCACTGAAGAAATTATGCAAAAATCCGAACACCACATGAAAACAACAAGTCTGCACAAACTTTGGGAATGTGTGTGTTAAGAATATAGTTGTCAAAGCATAAAGTTTCCCTTTGTGAAGCCATTCTTCCTGATATACATCTCAGGAAAAAAACTGCACGTCTCATCTACCCACAGCCAAAATTTATCAAAAAGGCAAGAATTTACCAGCAAAAGATTAAAGGCCAAGTCTGTGAAACGTTGCCTGACGAGCTGTTACTGACAGTCCAGTGCTTTATTGAGGCTGTAAATATAAGATACACCATAGGGACACTAAATCTTTTCCCTGTTACACTTTATGGTGTGTAATTTGTTTTAATTAAGCATTAGGTGAAATTACAAATAGATAAACTGTATTGCTTTTACACAATACATTCATGAAGGTCTTGCAACCTGTGTTTAACATTGTAAGCTTAAAAAGGAAAAAAAAAATCAAAATAGGGAAGAAAATAAAAAACAAAATGAACATTTTTTACATGGTTAGTCCTCAAGTCTAAATGTGCCAACTTCTCTTGTTAAAATTCTAATCAGAGTTAAAAAGACCAGCTTTGCCTTCACTGTCCAACCTCCTTCATCACCACACAGATTCACAAACAGAAATAATTCCTTATTCCAACACTTTTACAATATTTGTTATAGATATTGAAAATAGTAATTAGAAACAAGAAACAGCTTATTTACGAGACACGTTTAGGTTTTTTGGTTACAAAATGAAAACATGCTATCTTCTAGAATGGATGCAAAGTGTGACAAAACGGTATAAGACTGGAGGCTTGAAAATCCAGCCAAAATATATTTATGAGACATTACTGTGCAGGTAAAAAGAAAACTGGATAGAGCGAAGTAAATATGCCACTCACTTTAGATGCCCAAGGCAAAAAGTCAGTGAAGAGTGAGCTGTCAAGAGAGAAAAGGACAAACGGAAGATGGTAAAGGAAGAATTGGGAACTATAGATTCTGGACAAAGTCAAAATGTACAAAAAGGTGATAGAGTTCCCAGTGGGAGGCCTGCTTGTTTTGAGTGTCAAAGGAAAAAAAAAAAAAAAAAAAAGGAATATATATA
>JBAMHX010000008.1:24376948-24387275 GCA_037177515.1 Pseudomugil tenellus | reverse complement strand
TGGAGCTGATGAGACACCTGCCTCTTAAGTACTCGGATTATTAGTGCAGGTTAGTTCATGAGGTATCTTATTTTGTACTTTTTTTTAACAATCAAGCAGGAACAGTCCACGGTTTTCAGCAGATTCTCTCGTTATTACCAACGTCAGATGTTTAGATTTGTTAGTGTGTTGACTTGGCTCATTTCAGCTTTCCAGACAGTAAATTTTCCCTCCCTTTTTACAGGATAATTTCCCTATTTCCTTATAGCTATAAGCCTCTGTGCGTTTAGTTACGAAGTTCATCGCCATCGACACCATGACTAAAAACAAAGTAATTTACGATGACAATGTAGCCAAGGTCGGGCCACTGCTTCATTTCATCTACCCATTGTGTTAGAGTGGATGGATGGGGCACTCCGTTCTGTCTCCTTTTGATAAATAATGTGACTCATGTATCCATCTTTAAGATTTGGCCATTGTTTGATTAATGGAAATGCTATTTGCAAGATTCTTCTGAAGTAGTATTAGGTTTTAAAACTGTACTAGTTAATCATTATTGCTAATGTAGACTGAAGGGGGAAACAGACTTACGCTTAATTTTACGAAATGGATTATGGAAACTGTTATCCATCTAGAAAGTGGTGCAAAGGGGAATTTGGCTCAATGGAACTTTGTCTTTACTCTGTTGTAATACCGTTTTGTTCGATTGGTACACAAGATCCAAAATCCAAAAGACATGAATTTTAGATAAATGGGTCATTCTAAAATTCTCCTCTTTTTCTTAGTGTGTTGCCCGGCGATGGAGTGCTGACCTGTGCAAGGTGTGCCCTGCACAGGTTTAAAAATAATCACATTCGCAGCTCTCTGAACTTTTTGAACTTTCAGCCAACAGGGTTGGATAGTGATTGTAGATGGATTGTGGTGTTTTAAGAAAAAAAGAGATTGAAAAGTTGGACACTTACATTGGTCATATACTCAGACAGGAGGTCCTGGAGAGCTTGGCGCACAGAATTGCATTCAGCCACGATCCTCTCCCTGCGGTCATCTCGTGTGCATGAAGAGTCAGCCATGAGGGCAGCACCACTGATGATGCTTTCAAGGCGCTCCTCCAGAGAAGGACGAAAACGCTCCTCGCTGAACGCCAAAGGATCCACAATTATTTGTTTCTGTAAGGAAATGATAAGAATAGGCAATTTAAAAAAATCTACAAGGTTACATTTTTACACTAATAGTTTCTTGTCCAAGCTCAAACAGAAACATCTGGCAGCACATTGATCATTGTAGGTATGGCAGTTCAGCTCCAGGCGAAGAATGCTACAGTTGTCTTTTGTGTTACTAAGCTCTAACAAACGGAGTTATTGTCTTAACATGAATTGAAGCTTTGAAAGGGAAAAAAAAAAAAAAAAAAAAAAAAAAAAAAAAAAAAAAATCACTGTTACAGGTTGAATATAGTAAATGAACAATAACGGCCTGTGCTTTACCACTGAAAAATAAAAGCTTACATAAAAAAAATAGTGTAAACACCAAATGGTGTTAAAAATAAGGGTAAAAAAAAATCACAATAGCTCACTTTCAGTCTCACTGTGAGGGACTCTCTTTAGCATCCAGTCAAACATAATAAAACTAGCTTATCACAAAATGATTATCTTATTAGATGTCGAAGTAAAAAAAAAAAAAAAAACTGTAGGGTACAGTGCAACATCAAGTCTTTTTGCTGATGCATCATGTGTGTCCTGGGGCCTCATTGATGAAGATTGCGTGTGTGTGTGTGTATATATATGTGTGTGTGTGTGTCTCACATCTTTTGAAATAAGATTTACAGTGCAAAATTTGATAATAAAAGAACCATTGTAGAATACACAAGTCTAAAAATTGCATAGGCCATTGTACTGTAAGAAAACTACATTAAAAAAAATACATTTGAGAATCGGATTGAATCGAATCAAATTGAGGATTTGAAGAATCGGGACACCTTATACAATTCTAGTAAAGATTATATGCAAAGTTTTATAAATGAGGCCCCTGGAGAGGAGAAGTTACTGGAGGTTTGAAACATGTAGACAGAAAATGTGTAAATACTTCAGTGAAAATGCTTATTTAATTTGTCTTAGCTGTTCCGGTAAATTCTTCTAAAAGAAGACATATTACAGGTGATTTTTAAAGACCTAAGACAAATCCTCAAGTAGATAATGGCAATCTGCTTTGTAAACAGTGTGAAGCCCTGCTGCAAAATTTCTATTATAATGTCTTTAAATTAACCAAGTAGCAAACTACTAGTTAATACAAAGATGCGAAAAGAGAAATGATGTTAACAAGTACATTAAAAAAGTGTTGGAGACAAAAACAACCAAAGTCTTCTGAATTCATAATGAAGTAAAACTTTTAGGAAGATCTAAAAAAAAATAAAATAAAAAAAAAAATGACATGCTACAAAGACAACCTACAATAATCTCATCACTTATGTATGAGGACAGCCCCCCTCCCTCCAACCAAACATGAGGTGACAAGAAAAACATTCATTTCAGAGCACTTGCGGGCACATAAATGTTTTCATATTTGAATTCTATTAAGTAAAAACCACTAAACAGTAAAATAAAGAAGTTAAAGTGAATAGAGTTTCACTGTAAAACTGCAAAATATCTCCAGTCATATTTTCTTCGTTTGGAGACGCTACATTGGCCCAACCCCTAAAAACTGCAGGACAGAACAAATCACCTAAACGTCTCATTTCACTCTGCCTCAGCCGAGAGGCAACTAGTTGTAATGCTGGTGAAGTACTACAGGGGGCTGAGGTATAAACATGACGTCTGTGGCAGCCAAAGAAAGAAATCCAACATCCCAGATGACAAATGATTTCTCCGCGTTCACAGATGCCTTCGTGCTGCAGAATATTTCACAATTCAGCTGTTAAGAGTTTTGGTTTATTAGGCAGTCCGCCCTCTGTCAAAGCCACCTCCAGCCCCCTCTACTCTGGCTCATCTGACCTCCTCTGCTTGCGTGTCAGATCGCCATGGCAACAGGCACACGACAGAAGAGAAGACAGAGAGGAGTAAGAGAGCGAGATGGGGGAGTTTGACTCATTTGCTAATTTTGCCAAGCCCAGGCACATAAGGATGGAATCAGACCTGTAATATCTGAGTGATGCAACATGTCTGATAATTTCACACAAATCTTCATGTGCCAGACAACAGTTCATTTCTCAATACAAGCGGACGCCTAATTGTGTATAATCACCAAGAGGAAAATTTTATGAGTCATGGTGACAACTACAATATGTACACAGTGTCTTTGCCTTGGAGGTGGTGGCAACTTTCATCCTACTTATCCTGAACGTGATTGAAGCAACAGAACTCTGAAATACTCATTGATGGTGCTATATTGAAAACAGCGCCAAGAAACTTTGAGAGAAGTGTTTATAGAACCATATGTTCAGTCTTAAAAAGTTGTTTAAAGAATATTTCTCGCTGAACCTACTTAGAGATACAGACTAAAGATAATCTAAAACAGTTCTGAGCAGTAAGCATTCTCCATGTTTATCCTCACCAGGTTGTTTTTCAGTGGAAAACATCATGATAATGATTCTATTGCAGTACCACGCAGACCATTTGGCCACTTGCACGCCTAAACGGTTCCAACATTTGTCAGATTTTTTACTAGTCTCAAGGGAACCAGGCTACGAAATAGTCTTTAGCCACCATGCCGTCAGTTTCTACCAATGTGCACAGTATGAAACGAGTAAGTGTAAAATCAGACTCATAGTAGCATTGCTACTGTCTACAGAATGTGATAAAACTACATCTATAAGTTTCCTTGAGAACTTTAAGGTGCGTTTAGTTTGTTTGAGTATCTTGCACATCCAGAATATTTGGATTTTTCTTAGAAAGAAGGATAAAAGAAATTACAGCCGTTCTATACTGGCTCTGTGTTCTCATGCGTAAAATAGTCATTTATGCACAAAGATACATACAAGACAGATGAAGTCTCATTTAAGAGTAAGATATCGTTTGTAAGGTTGTGAGATCTCAAATGTCAAATTTTATTTACACTCTCAAGACCCACATGCTAAACAAGCAGGCTGCAAGCGCTAACATAGGAAATGCTTGTGAATGACACAATGTCACTGCTATGGACAAGAACTTTATGAATTTTGGTCTCAGGATTGTGTGAATAAACTTTGGTAAGAAAATAAAATGTGTTGATTTTGGGGAAAATAGTTTTGGAATTTTGTAAAATTCTGTGTGATAAATGTGCAAACTGATGCACCTGTATCTTGTGCGTCAAACAGGGACAAAGAGTGACTTTGTGGCCCAGATAAGGTTATGTTTGGTATCAACTGAAAGTGCAGCGTTTATAGTTTCATATCATACCTACCATGCATGGATGTTTCATTACAGGTGTTGCACATGTTGATGGCACTGTCAGTTACAGCATATGAATATCAAACTTACAACACTAACAATTTTTTCACAAAATGCACTTTTAGTGTTAATTTGTTTACATTAAAGTTTCTTGTTTGAGAAACATCAGAATGAAAATAGTCTCATGTCAAATCAACAACCTTTTTAGAGACAAGCTAATACAGCAGATCAAACTGGTACCTTGCTCTTGTTGGGTAGCAATCCACTTAGCATCTGGAACAACCTTCTTCTGGACACACCAATGTAACCGCATTTATCATGAACAAAACTGAAAATGTGTCTGCATTTCTAATGCCACCGCAAATGTTTCTTTGTAAGCATCAGGTAATTGCCAGAATTCAGTTTTATCAACAACCACAAGACTGAGGCAATCTGCGGATTTCTTCAAATGTGTGTTTGCTTCTCATGCATGGCCTTTAACAGCAACTCTGATCTGACCTGCCGGTGACTTTTCTTGATGTACGTTTATCAGAACTCTCTAAAGCACATAAATACTTCAACAGTATGATAATCTTGCTTAAATTTCAACATGTTTGCTATTCCACTATCATTAATACTCAGTATTTTTATACAAACTACTCTTCATCTGCAGAAAGATACTTATTATACCGCATGGAAACTGAGACTCGCTAATGTGGGAAAATGTCCTCAACAAGTTTCCCTTTCTATATACATGTAATCAAAGTTCATTCAAGGAGGTGATTGAAAAAAATAAAAGTTCACCGAAAAGCTACATGCAGCTATAAAACTTTGTAATCCATGTAAGCAAAATGTACCAAAACAAGTCGTATCAGGGCAGCATTGCTTGATATGGGCCTGTGCCTACATTACCGATTTAGTGCTTTGCAACACTGTTGCCTAGCAACAGATGACTTCTGACAACTTACAGTAAATGATACATATACAGTTTTTGTTTTTGTTTTTTTTGGTAAAGAAAATCTAACACTTCTCATGTCTCCTGGGGGGTGGAAGGGGCTTCTTATTAGCATTTTCATAAATACAAAACAGGGTTGAAAAATCTAAATATATCAAACAATGAATATACTCTGCTTAATAATACAGACTAGACTGGAACATCAGTCAGTCATTTGCATTTTCCCAAATAGAATATACATCTTAACAGATCGAAGAGTGAATATGAATGAATTTATCAACTCTGTAGTATAGTTCACACTAGATCCGAACATGCCAAGTACACACTGAAACTCCAGCAGAATGCCTAAAGCTCTGTAACTTACATGTTACAGCTTGTTATAGTTCTATCATGACAGCATTTTATGTAATTATGATCAGTCACAACATGAAGTTTGGGCATAACAGAAAATGCACATTTCAAAGTAGTTATTTACTCTTTCTGGCAGTGTATTTTCAGTCTAAGCACAAATATGGCAACTTAAGACGGAAAATGCTACTTATGTGACTGAATAATGTGTATTTAACACAAGACAGAACAAAAATATGTCTTGAGTTTATCACGGTAGACCAGCTAGCTGACTGTCTCTGAAGTCTGAGTATGAGCAAACCTGTAAATAAGATGCATCGCATGTCTGACTGAAGTTAGCAACAACTGAGGGGAAAGAAAATCATCTAATCACCTCTGCATTTATCACCCCAGGCAGCATTAGGATGATACCCTGCTTATTTACCTCATCTATTATTTTGACATTTCGTTTCATGTCAATATTATGAGTGGTGCGCAACACATTTAAAATTCATTTGTAGTTTGCTTCTTTAATTCATATTTACATTATTTAAAGTTGCTCAAGTTTCTAAAAGCAAATTACATGCAGAAAAACCCTGAAACATGTTGAATTCGGACATCGTCTATTGCTTTTACCAATCAAATAAATAAACTGAGGGCATGATGGGTCTTTAGCATCAATGACTACTGAGTGACAAATTGAGAAGCTTATGGATGTTTTTCACTCCACGTGGGGAAAAGAAGTTATTTGGAGCACATTTCAGATTTCTAAACAGATTTGAGAGAATATTAGATCTGTTATTTGCATTCATTTAAATGCTCATTGTGCGCTGCTAAAGAAATTGATCCGATTTTTTTCACTAACAATACTTTTTTCAGCTGAATTCTTCACAAACGAGACATTTCTTTGCAGCAACAAATAGAGAAGGCCGTCATTTGTTAATGTAAATGATTTTAAACATGTGCTTCCAAGTTAAATCCAACATATGGCTTTATATCAGAGTGTATCTGAAACAGAAGCAAATAAAGGGGTAAAATAATAGTGACTCAAGACTACAGCCAATGTAACCCAAAGCTATGTCCCACATTGTCCGCATATATTGTCCCACTTTCCACCTCGAGTTCATAACCCCTCGAGGGTTTTGGTCACTTTATGATTCAGCTTTCTTGATTATTTAAACTAAGCATTCCAACTGATGATAATCTTCCTGACTTGCTGAGTATGTTCTGAATAAATAAATGCGTATCTTTCCTTTGAAGGGCAAAACATGATAAAGTTATTGATTAGACATTTAATTTGATGTCTTTCTAGAGACAGAGAGGGGAAAGAAAAAATGGTTACTGTGACTTGCATATCACTCATTTGTCTTACGTCAAAATGGTTGAGGGCATAAGCAAGCTCTCCGCCTCCAGCTGGCTGATTGAGTGCTGAGTCGTTGGTGGATGTGGCCTGGGCGGCGTTGGAGATTCCGGAGACTGCATGCTGCAACTGCGTGTAGATCAGGTCACGGTTAGCCTTGTAGGCTGCCACGTCAGGATGCTGCAGGCAGGCACGGGATGCAGTGTACAGCATGGGGATGTTCCTTTGCAGCACCCCGCGTGCAGCAGCCATTTGGTCCTTGTGCTGGACATCCTTTAGCTCCTAGCAAAACGAAAAGAAAGGGACAGGAAAAGTGTTATACTGACAGATGGGATACTTACATGGGTAATATACAATCAATTCAAAACGGGCCTGTCATGCCCTTATGCAGACAGTAGAAGTTTGTTATGGATGACCCAGATTTATTTCTGTCCCCGGTGATAACACAACACAGTCATAATCAGGTCATAATAAAGTGCCTTCGCAATTTAATGCGTTGCCACTCAGACCTCTGCAGTGTAGTGCAATTATATCTTCATATAGCAGAAGGGTTCAGACAGAGATCACTGGTACAGACTTATGGCCTTAAAAAAAACTTTCAGCTCCAAAATATCCCCTATTCACTTAGGTTTAAAACACATTTTCATTCTATTAATAAAAAAAATGGTAATATTTTGATCATATTCATTGATCATTCAAGAAATTTACCCAACACAACTCACCTAAGATGTATGAATCTGACTTTGCTACCCATCTGTTTTGAATAATTGTGACTAATAATTTCCAACAGCTACAGTGTGCGTCTTGCACCAGGTGGGAAATTTCATTAAAATTAAAACTTCAATATGAACAAAGTATAATCATTCTTCTCTACTTAAACCACAACTGTTTGTTCTTCCCCCCTCCCTATCCACACCTGACAGTAGTACAGTTACCCCACCAAATCGTTATCCACTTGCTGCCCATCATGTAGATGAGCTAAATGTTTTTAAATTTAATGGCCAGAATTTTTTATAATTCTGAAGATAGACATAATGTTTAGATTTACTCTTACAGCCCAATGACAGAATAAAAAGGAGCAGTGCCTCATACTGGTTTAAATATCATTTATGTAGCTACAGATTTACATGCAACACCACCAAACTTTAAATAGTTAATATTGCAAATTCATCTTTTCATGTGATGAACAGTACCTGCTGTCTCTTGGCAGCCATGATGTTCAGCTTGTCCACCTCTGGTTTTAAGGCCTTGTACTTGATTCCCAAGTCCTGTTCCGAGTCTGCATTGCGCACTTTGACCAGATTGTCCTCCACCTGAGCAACAAAGGTGAATAAAAGTTAGATATGCAACAGTGAAAATGATAATTATAGATCTTTAAAGCAAGGTAATAAATATAAAAAAAAAAATTGAAGGAACCCTTTATTCCTTGACAATCGCTCATGCAGCCAAAAATTTGCTTGGTGCGACAAAAAAAAAAAAAAATTAAAAAAAAATTGTTGGTCGCATTGGTGCACTGAACATTTCACAGGATTAGGTGAAGAGCTTATCTCACTGAATGTCTGCCTGCATATTTTCTGCTTATTTCCCCTTTACCCGGGTTCCCAGAAGAATAACCCTGTGATAAAAAGCTCAGAGAAAGGTTAGGTCTTCACCTGTGATTGGCTGATTGACAGCTGTACACTGTGTTAAATGCTGGTGTGAAAATAAGACCAGCGCAGATTAAACATCCAGTAAGAACACAGATAACAGTGGAAAATGGACCACAATTATAAAAACATTAAATCATTTTCCCTGAGTAATTTATTAATAAAAACATTTCTAAAGCACAATCTTATGACATTAACTTTCTTTCCCAGACACAATCATGCATATACAATCCCCTAACCCACCCACCCACACCTCATTTTGTATAAACATTACTCTCTCTTAACTGAAGGAAGGTACAGAAAAAAAAACATCTGGCTTGACACTACTGTAGGGAAATAATTTGGGAATCTATTAACAACAAACCAGACCACACATGGCCACAGAGGGCAACACCATAGTAAGCAACCGCCCAGGTCAGGCTTGGCGGGGGCTCATACCACAGCTACTTAGCTGCCATGCAAGGCCCCCGTACCCAGACCAACAAACAGACCAAGCCACCGGTTTGAAGGATCTTCATAAGAAAAAATTACTGGAGTTAAGAAGTGAAAACAAGATAAAAAAATAAAAATTTAAAATAATAAGAACAGATTAAAATATAAAGATTTTTTTCACTGTGCCTGAAAAAAAATGAAACAGAAAAGCTGGATGAGAGTATAACGTCACCTCCACTGAACGGGATCAAGTCTCCCCAAGAGGTTCAGCAGTGGCTAAAATGATATAAAAATACTTCCAAAGCCGGGCAGCTCTGGAAAGACAGAAAAAGCTGCATCCATTTCTGTTAAAAGCATTGGAGAAAGAATATTCCAGCTGATAAATCTAGCCCCAAAATGGGAACAGCCTCCATCAAACTCTCCCTGTGTGTTTGAGCTGCAGCTGGAGACCTTCCTGGAGAACATCCACAGACAATAAATACTAATGTTTGACAAAACTCCTAATATTGCTGCATTTCAGGATTGATTTTTAGACTTTTTTTCCTTTCTTTATTTGGATCCCTATCAGCTTGTTAGCAGATAGCTGCAGCTATTCTTCCTGGGGTTTTTAAGTCTGATACATAAGTCATTATGATATTGGGCTTGGTTTCTTTCATCAGACTTGGTTTTGATTTATGAATTAATGAGATCGTCCTCTCACCTGATGTCAGCTGAGATGGGCTCCAGCCCCCCCGCGACCCCGTTCAGGGAATAACCGGTAGATAATGGATGGATGGACTGATGAGATCCTCTGGCCTCTTAACTGTGGTGAGACTAATGTTTAAAAAGAGTTCAGGACCTACTTTTTTTAGCTTAGCTTTTAATAGAATCTTTAGATTTATTTGTGCTTTAATCATACATATTTGTTTTAAATAGGTATTATTTCATTTTGTGTTTTAGTTTATTTTATCAGTACTATTTTAACTACATTATATTTATATACACATTTATAAATTTCTGATTTTATCTGTTCTCTTGTTTTAACTTTAATATTTTGACTCCAGTGTATTCCTCATAGAGACCCACCAGGAGTCATCACCCTGCCAGGATCCTGCACAGCAGTATTTTTATACCTTTATTCAGTTTGAAGACAGATCATAGTAGCCAAGACTCTGTGCTGGGGCTAATAAAGAGGGAGGGGGAAAAAAAATTAAAATAGGGGGGAGACTTGCATTCTGTTTGTTTGTTTGTGTGTGTGTGTGTGTGTGTGTGTGTGTGTGTGTGTGTGTGTGTGTGTGTGTGTGTGTGTGTG
>JBAMHX010000008.1:24363330-24375854 GCA_037177515.1 Pseudomugil tenellus | reverse complement strand
TGTGTGTGTGTGTGTGTGTGTGTGTGTGTGTGTGTGTGTGTGTGTGTGTGTGTGTGTGTGTGTGTGTGTGTGAGTGACTATGTGAAAGAGAAACCACAATTTTGTTAAATGCTTTGTTTTATTCAGCATAAAATATTTGTAACGATGTAAAATACTGTTTGACATGAAAATCCCTTTATAATTAAAATTTGACTTGGTAAAATGAGAAGCTGCCCTGTATATTAAAACCTAAAAGACCACAGTTCATATCAAACAAGCTGTGATTTTAATTAGCAGTAGCTTCACTTGAAGATTTGAGTGGTGTGATGGGTCATGATGGGTGGGTTTTTTCCACCAAGGGTTCCACAAGTGACATTTGAAATAATTTAAGCTTTAATTGCGATGGCTTAAAGAAAGGCTACACACTGAAGGTTTCTGATAGTTAAGAAACACAATTTTAGATTTAAGGTGCACGAGAAATCTACCCATTGTCAAAACATGGGGTGGGAATAAAGTTGCACAAGGTGTGATTTGCTCATTCCCAGTCAGTAAATGTGTTTTAGTCCTCTGATCATTTTCCCATTTACAAATTATTACACAAAGATTGTCCATTTCTGACCATGATTAGATGTTGGATCTGCAAATACTTTTGGTTAGAAAAACATAAAAAGCTCTAATATTAAACACATTTTAAAGATACTGAAAGAAAGGTGAGCCATGTGTGTTTTTTTTTCTGTATGAATCTTGAAGTGGCTTAGTATTTGTGGAGATAGCTGGTTTACTGGGTGAACCACAAAGTTTAAAAATTGAACACTCAACAACAGTGTGATGCTTAAATTATGCAGCAACCAATGTGCTGATACCACTGCAACATGTCTCAACAGGTTTTTAAAAAGGCAGGGATCAAATAATCCATATGTAGAAGACAGTGAAATTATATTAAAATGATAAAAAAAAAAAAGGTCACTACATTTTAAAAAGAAATTTGGTACTTTCATGGGTTACAATG
This sequence comes from Pseudomugil tenellus, assembly GCA_037177515.1. NCBI lineage: Eukaryota > Metazoa > Chordata > Actinopteri > Atheriniformes > Pseudomugilidae > Pseudomugil > Pseudomugil tenellus. The sequence continues at coordinate 24,374,866 of JBAMHX010000008.1, read as the reverse complement.
TGTTTTTAAAAAGAAAAAAACGGTTTTGGTGAATATATTAACTCTTAAAATGACTATTTGCAACTCATTGGTAGACATGTCAACCTGTTAACAATGATCAAAAAAGTCATATTTTTAACATCATCCCAGATAAATAATTTGGTAACAAACAGCCAATTTATCGTTAAGAAATATATAATTACAGTTTATAATCAAAGAAAACATTGTTATTATAGGATGTGTTTATATACGTTAAATAAAAAGGCTTTTTATGGATTGTTTTAATCAGTAAAAATACTCATTGCCATTTTTTGTTTTACATAATATATTGTACAATTTCTTTACATTTTCCTTTCATGGCCAAATCAATTATTACAACAGCCCTGCAAAGGAAAGGAAATATGAAAGCATTTTAGCTGATTTAAAAGGTGGGGTTCTTTCCATTTAAAAAAAAAAAAAAAACAATTTTACTTATAAAATGTGCAGTCAGAAGCTCGAGGACAAAGATTTTAAAACCATATCAGGTTCATTTGTGTTTTGTTTTCAATATTCATGCTTTAGCAGCGCTTTTGACCAACGAACAAGTTCTGGCTCCAATATAGATGGCCTTGGATTGGAATGACAGCAGAGTCATGCATTTTCTATACCTGCTTAGTCTAATGCAGAGTGCCGGGGGACTGGAGACCATCCAAGCAGCTACTTTACAAGAGGCAGGGTGCATCCAGTATCCATCCATCCATCCATTATCTACCGCTTATTTCCTGAACGGGGTCACAGTGGGCTGGAGCCAATCCCAGGTGACACTGGGTGAGAGGCAGTTTACACCCTGGACAGGTCGCCCGTCCATCACAGGACACACATAGACAAACAACCTTGCACACACACTCACTCCTACGGGCGATTTAAAGTCTCCAATCAGCCTATCCCCAAGGTGCATGTCTTTGGACTGTGGAGGGAAGCTGAGGACCCACGCTAACATGGGGAGAAAATACAAACTCCACACAGAAAGGGTGCTATTTGGACCTTCTTGCTTTGAAGTGACAGTTCTAACCATCTGCACCACCGTGCAGCATCCAGTAATGCTACAGATATTTAACTGAACTTATTACTTTTTGTAAACAAATCTGTTCCAGAAGCTCCACCATCTAGCGATTCCCAAAGATGTATTTATTCATGGTTTCAAAAAGGTTGAAACGGCATCAGGAAGCCCCACCCTGACCCATCTCGCATTTCCTGAGATGGAGTCTGCAAGTTGTATTTCTTTAGCATTTAGCTGACTCTCTTGTCAGTCTTCCCAGCAGTGGACTGACAGTGGACTCTAGGACTGCAGCTGTACAAGCAGTTCTTGTTATGCTCTCCTCAAGTGTCCACACAGGTTTTAACTCAGGTGGATTGCCGTTTCATGTGCCCATTTTCCAAGCTGCTACAGAGATGAGCAGTAACACAATAAGGTTTCCAATTTGCCTCTTTGCAGTTTCACTTTGCCCTACTAGATTAAAGCTGTAATCACAAGTAATTAATTAGACTGCTTGGTTATTTTCTAAATTTCCTTGAATAAAAGCAACTGGTCACCAAAAAAGTCCAGTTGTTATAAATTCCAGCTTTTAGGAGTCCTATGCAAATAACTCACACATCTACTAATTTGTAATAACATGCAGAGAATATATCATCTCACCAGTTTAAGCTGCAGCAGTAGTTTGTAGACATCCGACATGTCTGCCAGCACCAACAGATGTGTAACAGCTGAAAGGAGGGCCCTGGCTGCACGAACCATATTGCCTCTCTTCACAGAAGAGCAAGGGTCCTCTGCAAACTCTCCAGAAGCCTGCCGCATAGACTCACCTGGAAATAAGTTGCAAATCAACAAACATACTTAAAACAGTTCAGATTAAAGCTAAAGTACCAATACTGTTCGTACTCACTTCAAACCAGCAAACTAATTAGAACTTCAGAACGCATTCACACCAGCCTTTGTGATCCAAATCTTAATATGCTGCTGGGAACGTCCGCTTTGGTTGCGGTATTGTTATTGTGCAAATGAATTCTGATTCATACCAGAAATCAAAGCAATTCTGCAGTAACCAAAAGATGGCTGCGTTTTCATCTGTGCTGCGTGTCTCAGCTTCTCCTGCATTAGCACTACCTCCGACGGACGGGAACATGTTACTTAAAGGTCCGATTCGTTTGAGAAGTGCACCGTTAACACAATCTCAGTCCAGAGCAATATCGCCACAGAGAATGTACCCTTAAAACTTCAAGTTTGTGCTCTGAAGGTTTGAGGAAAGCAAATGCACAACAATGTTTTAGAAAAAAAAGCAAACTATTAAAAGTTTAAACATGTTATAAAACCTCTGAATGTACTGAAACCAGCAAAGCTTTTCCAAAAAAAAAAAAACAGAACTATTTGAAGCCCTATTGACTTTTCTTCATCTCACCAGTAACCTACAAGAGATGACATCTCCCCCCATGTTTACTGTGTTAATAGTCAATTGAGATTTACAGGTGTGTGTGTAGAAGAGGCAGCAGTCAGTTGCATTTTCTATTCATGGCTTGGATGCTTGTAAGGCTCACTGTCTATGTGTCCAACACCATGCTTTGTCTTATAGGGTTTGCACAGCTGACTTAACACACAAATTGCCTTTGTAGTCTCATATCATGAACAAGACAGTAAATCTTAAGTTCACTTCGGAAGAAGCGACAGCCGAGCTTCAAATCTATTAAAAAAATCTTTATAATACACGACTGGATTGTAAAAGTCACAGAGATGAGTATTTATCTTGTTAATTCCTGTATTAAAAGTGGAGCAATGATAAAGAAATAAACTTTGTAAATCAAGTAAATACTTTGGTGTCACCATATTGCTAATTAGTTTAGTTTGTGACAATGTTTCTGCTACAAGTCTGTCTTTCTGCAGGATTACAACAAAGTTTTTTTTTTCTTTTTAAGTAACACACATTTTTCAGTTTGCACTCCTGCGCTTCATTGTCTTGATCATTCCCCGTAAATATTCAAACCATTTTAAAAAATAATCCTGTCACAAGCTCATTTGGTGTAATCATTACCTTAAACACCTCTATACTTATAGTGTAATAAACTCCCACACTATGCTTTGCATTTCGCCTGGGCCACTGCAGCGTCACACATGGTGCGCTGCCAAGCGGCTGACCCCGCTCACAGTGAGGGGGTACTGGATGTAAATGACAAAAAAGCGAGGAGAAGTCATAAAAAGTAGAACTGTACTGCACTATATACTGAAAAATGGCATGAGAGCAAAGTCAGAGTCTGCACAAGATAACGAGCAGGCTGTATTTAGATGCAAAGTGAAGTCACTTCTTGGCTTCAGCTTCAGGAATGTTTTTCAAGTAGGCTCTTGCCACTTGCTTTCAACAAGTTCCTCAAATAACTGTATAAGAGGTGTCTGCGTGTATTAGAGCTTAGACGATCCAAATCCCAGACACATCAGGAACTTCCATTTTTCATCTTCCTATAGATGATCTCGTTTCTCATCTCCGTGAAGCCAGTCATACAATTCAGAATAATCATGCTCGCTCTCCAAATTAAATATTTGATTTTAGACTCAAATCATTTCTCCCATGTTGCTATTCATGTCTGGCTGGTTGCCAGGCCAACCAAAGCACTACAAGGCCGAATAGACAAAACTTTCAGTCGCATTCGTTTTTTGAGGGGGGTTTAATTCTCTTATAGATGAAAAAGATTGACAGCACATTATGTTTTTATAAGAGCAGGAAATAAAAATACAACACAGTTAAATCCATCTACATGAACAATTGCTAACGGTGCCAAAAAACATTTAAATAAATAGTGGCTTTAAGCGCTGATGCTGATATTACGGAAGCGGTTTCCAAAAACCTTAACCTTCTAGGAGAAGTCTGCAAAATTGAATTTGATAAAAAAATTTAAATGGATTTTTTGGACCCTTATTGTTATTTTATGAAATTCCCAAATTATGTACCAAGTCAAATAGCAATTTTGCACTTTAATTTTAATCTTATTAAACATTAAAGCTGCTACGGATAAGGTGATAAGGACAGCAGTTTGATACCTTACTCCTCTGGTAGGTGTCAAAAGGCATTTTCCCAAATGTACCGCATGAAGAATGCAAATGTCCAACATTTGCTCTGAACTTTATTGTGCAGATTACCCAGCTGAGAGTAACAACCACTAAATCAGCCAGTTAAAACCATGTGTAAATACTATTGCAGTGAGAACTGATGCGTGCTGAAAGTTATTTCACACTTTTTTGCTGATCTGCTCATTCCTTAAATTCTCATTCTAAATATTAAGCTTTTTTTTTTTACATAAATAGTGGTACCCAGCAAATCTAAAATAGTGTTCTTTTTAAAAGCCTATGCATCTTTAATATGAATAATATGAAGGCAGTCAGTTTTTTACGGTAAGAATCCACACAAATATGGAAGAACATGCAAACTCCCCCAGCAGAGGCTTGAACCAGCAACCTTCTTGCTGTGAGGCCACAGTGCTAACCACTGCTTTACTGTGCAGCCTAAAGTCAAGATTAAAATCCACAAATTTACATTATGGCAAAATAAAAATAGATTTAAATGCAAATAAAATACACATGAAATATGTATAAAAACCTTGTGTGTCTTTAGTAGACCCATGCTGAAGATAGAAATAGTAATAAAATACCAATAAAAAAACCATTCATGCTCTGCATTACAGTCAGAACTGCATGTGACCAGTATTATTTATAAGTACATATATGTAAGTGTAAGTTGTTTATCACTTTGGGGCCTGAACAAATCAGCCATTCATTTCACCACCATCCGAACCAAGAAACTACTATTGGTTATTTGGAGATTCACCCATAAATCAGCAAGAGGCTGTTCTGTTGAGAAAAAGGACAAACGTTGAATCAAAGAGGGAGAAAAACTGCCTCATGCAGATTTGCTCATTTTACCCTGACAAGTAGAGCAAAAGCAGTTTGTGCAAATGATAAACAACACAGACCTCAAACAGAGTCTCTGCCCACAGGCTGTTATTCTTTTCGTGAAGAAAATCAATAAGGCCATTTTCATCGGGGGCTGATAGTGATCAGTGCTCCTTTAATAAACTTCCATCTATCTAGCGTTCACCTGCAGCCAACCATGTGCATGATGAAATGATTAAAATGTATATCACACAATAAGCCCTCCAAACAGCAGGACAACAAAGAGACAGGTGGGGAGGGCAAGGACAGGAGCAAACACAAACAGCTGGGTAAAGAAAAGGTCAAACAGAAAGAGACGCCTGGTTTTTGCGATTCATCATTAAACAAATGTCACAAATAGAAAAAAAGAAATGTCATTAGAAAATATAACCAGCAAACTTTAGTTGGAAAAGTGCAACTTCCAAAGCACTTAAATGGATATTGAGTCCACTTTCCTCCTCCATTTTAAAACAGCTGGTGAGCCACAGCTGGTTGGAAAGGATCTCCTGAATCCAGGATGATAGTGGGAGTATTACCCTACTCAATGGCCGTATTATCAGTCTGGGCACGCTCCACTGAGCAGCATGGCATAGCTGACAGCCAGGCCTAGGCACCAGCTAACAAGTTACTGAATTCCAGCCCAGTGACAGCTTCACCAAACTACAATAACATTCCTGGGCACTGAGCAATGCACATGGTATCTAGCGACATGTCTTATACCTCGCAACAACTCGGAGGAGAGCCCCAGCAGAGGACATCTAACTCAATGGGCATCTGGGAGAGAAAAGACTCAGTAACACAGATGTCACTTCGCAGGGTGATAACAGCCACCTTCAAGCCATGGCTCCCTAGTCTCAGTTGTCCACAAGTGTGTAAAACACAGCAAAAACACCCTTTTTTTAAAGGCAGTGAATGAAACTTGCTTATAAGGTTATGATGGAACATGCCATCGCAATACACATCTTAATTTTATTGGCTGGTGATCTGACGATGCATGTAGACTTGTGCGGCAGAGGAAATTGAACTTTAAGTAGAATGTGTGTGTACACTCCTACAACGTGGGTGGATATAACCATTTAAACAAATTTGTCATCAGGGACAGCTGCAAACTATTTTTCCTTCATCACTTCATGCACGGTGCTGCTCTGATCTCTGTGGCTACAGCTAAAAAGGGAGGAATCTTGATTAAAAAAAAAAAAAAGGAGTGACGAATAGCAGGTGCGTCATTTCTGCCGCAAAATGAGTCTACCATCCAAGCCACGAGATAACCTTTTACACAGGGGCAGGAAAATCCACTGCTAAAAATCCATTTCCATAGACAGGACACGCTCTGGATTGTATTGAGAAGCAATTGTCACACTTTCACATTAACATTGAAAAAGTTCAAAAGATTTTTTTTCTTTTTCTGCACACATGCAAAGGATGACTCTTCTTACTGACATACGCCCATGCCTGATGTTGCTGGGTAAACAAAGAAACAAAAATAAAAAGATCCTCTAAAATAAAAAGACCTGTAACGGGACAGAGATGAGTAATAACACTAAAGGTCATTTTAGTAATTTGGCCGCAGCGTATTTATATCACAGATACAACTATTAAATATCACAGAGAAACTCCTCAAACACTTAAACCAACAAGGAAATATATGCATTAAATATTTATAGCAATAATAAGCCATTGTTTGCATTTTTAGCCCAACACTGTGATCCAGGCTGTGATTTTCTTTTATGCACATTACACTCCAATCCTACTTTAGTGGCAGTATGCTGTAGACTATATGAGGTGAGATCATGACTATGTCTACCTGAAAATAATGATGAGCCATCTGCATGCTTTAATGAAGAATCTATAAATGGTCTCCCTGAAAACCTCATAGCAAAAAGAAATCCATCTTGTCTAAAGCACATTCTTATTTCAAGGTCTTCTACTAAGAGAGATGATACATACGTAGTTTATGATTTATTTATCACCCAACCTATCTTAAGAGGCACTCTATACAAGCCGGATACCACATGGAGAAGATACGTGTATTCAATATACCTTGCTTGCGGACATCCTCCACTGCAGTAGTCAGCTCATCCTTAAGGAACTGACTTTCCTTTGCAATCTTTTCTCCTTTCTCGAGGAAGTTCTGGGTAGCCGTCTCTACTGATGCAGCCAAAACATGAGCCTTCTTAGAGCGTCCCTTCTTCTTGTTAGATGGACCCTTGTTGCTGGAATTGACCAAGGTGGTGACCTTTGGAGAGAGTACAAAGACCTTTAAATCAAAAACACCTGTAATAGGATCACTGATGCACCGCAGTAATTATGTAAATAGCTCTTATAAAACATAAAAATGCTTGGTATTGCTGGTCCTGGTTCACTCGGCAGGAAACTATTCTTATTTTCTTCCTTACATAATCCAGCTATTAAAAAGGTTTTATGTCAAATGTACTGATGCAAAACCATTCTGACTGGGCTGAATGCACTACCATATTACACCTTTCTTACTCATTTAACTAAATCAGATGATGACTATATTATACCGAAAAAACTCTAATCTATAATATTTTTTTATCTTTTATTTTCAAGCATTGCAAAATTAAAAAAACAAAGAAAAAAAACACTGCACATCTTACTTATTTCTCGAAATATTAATTCACTATACCCCTTAATCCAATTCAAGGTCATTGGGAAAGTAGAGAATATCCCAGCAATTTGCAGGTGAGAGCGTACACGAGAAGCGAGAAACTTGTTCTTGTTCTCGGGGCTCCGAGAAGAAAATGACGTCATTTTGTTCTTGCGGACATATTTGAAGACAGTTCTCGGAATGGCAGAACTTTTTTCTCGAGGGCTGCGAGAAGTATTCTGTGATTGGTCAGAAACTTGAAGGAGGTGTAACCAGGAAAAGCCGGAAGACAACATATACTGTCTCCAAAAAATTTATCAAGATACGCTCATGGCTAGCAACTCGTGGAAAGAAATAGCCAAAACTTTATCAGTCGATGAAAGCGTCTGCATAAGGAAGAGGTGCTACCTTCGCGACAAATTTGCCAAAGCTAAATGCCGAATACAACAGAGGAAGAGTGGGGACCCTGGTCGAAAATGCCATGCCGAACAAGACGTTTTTTTTTGTTCTTGCGACCTCAAGAACTCAGTTCTCGCTTCTCGTGGAGTATGTAACAAGCTTAACTCACAGGGAGAATTTAAAGTGACCAATTAACTTAACATGCAAGTCTTTGGATGGTGATGGCAGGAAGCCAAAGCACCCAGAGAGAACATGCAAACTCTGCACAGAGAAACCACAGTCCGAGCCTCCCTCCCCAGTCGAGGTACAAACTGTCAACCTTCAACATGCTTGTTTTACCTGGGTAACAAGGGGCTCCAGCAGTCGTTCCACCGCCAGAGTACGAATCTCTAGACTCTTAGGGTCCCATTTAAACTTGATGTTAGGTGTGTTGATGCTCGTCATTGTGTCTTGTTTTCTATAATTTATCAAAAAGGAAAAGAAAAACGTGATTAGATTCAAGAAAAAAACAATTGAAACAAGTGCACATTAAAGAGAAAAACATATATTAAAAAAAAAAAACATGTGTACAGGCTTTTACTGTGTGGATGAATTTTGGCAGCTGCTCGTAAAGAGGTTTTAGCAAGTGCCTACACTATAAGTCTAAGCAATTCAAATTAGGCTTCCAATATAGTTAAAAGGAATTTATCAAATAACTTCTGACAAACAAAACACACACACAAACACACCATCCTTTGCCTCCAGCCGTCAGCTCTCATCCAGTCACTTCATTTATCACATGAAGCTGAAACTGAATGGGCCTGCTAAAGGCTAGTTCAGCCTCAGCATTTCATCATGAAGCTCATGAGTTTGACTTACCTGCAGCACTTAATCACTTCTTAATGATGGTTTGAGTTCAAGACTTGTTCTTTTAAATGTTTTGCCAAAGAATACGTGAACGGACACAAAACACCAAAGCCACGAGCACGCATGTTCAGCAGTATGTGAAACACTGATGTGACAAGAGCGTTGAAGTGGAAATTGACAGCGCATTTTCAGTTGCCGCTAATAGGAGACGTACTTGTTTAGACGAAGGATCGTGAATGTAATGATGTGTTCTTAAGCTCTGAGCTGAGTGTTGATTAACACAGACGTGTACTGGCTAAACTGTGTTCAGGAAGCATGTAGTAGTGAAGCACATCATTATAATGGTAATAGTTTCATGAAATGTGATCAGTGTTGTGCTATTTGTACAATTTTCTTTCCACTTCTGCAAGACTTTCAGTCTCAAACTTGCATCACTTCCTCAAATTCCAGTGTTTTCTCCTGACTGAAAACCAAGTCCAAACTTTCATAGTATTGGCAATACTGAGAAATAAGTCATCGTATTTTCACAGTATTACTGTAAAAGAACTTATCATACTTCCTGACATATTTAGACACCCACCCCTCCCTACGCATACAATCAGGAAAAACATTTGCTACAGAAGTTAGGCTTGTTTCCAACTAAAGGAAGAACAAAATACAAACGAAATGGTATTAGTTTGCTAAATGAGATGTCCTTCAAGTCATCATCGAAAGGTTTGAGTATGTTCCAAATATTAAAATCATTGTCAGAGCCAACAGACCTTTCCCTTTACTGAGTGACTGCCAAAGGCACCACACCATAACACTGTGGCCCAATTTCCATTTCCCTTTTCAAATTGTGACAGCAACTCCATTGATTAGCTATCAAACATGAAGCAGGAGAGGATAATCAGCAGTCCCTAAAGGCTGGGGGGCCAGAACTGTAATATTGGTCAGCTGTAATGTGAGAACAATGCCATTGTTAGACATTGGCCTACATTATGAAAGCACATGCAAAGGATGCCATTCATGTTTAAGAACATGGATGAAATGTTTCCTCAGTAAAACTACACAAACACAAAAGTGTGTATCTCAATAATTCTAAAATATTACAACAGCAAGTGCTAAACAGCACTTACATTCTCAGTAAAAGGTGTGGCATTCGTGTTATGACTAAACTTATCTGGAAATCTGCGCGAACATAAACTCATCTGCCGCTTCAAGTCTGGATAAGACTAAAAGTTGGCGTGGGATTTGCGGAAATCACGGGTGGAAATACGTTTAAACACTTCTCACATTTCAAGACACATAAAAATAATTAGTTTGCATGTGAAATTAAACGTCTTAAAACAAGTTAAAACAAAATTGTGATAAATTACTGTTAAAGGTGCAACAGGGAGCTTAATTGCTAATGTTGGGCTAACTTACTAAGAAGCTTAAGTTACACCTGTTGTCACCAGCAACTTAAACAAATGTTAGCTTTGCGGAGTCATAGGAAAGTCATTTGGAAGTATAAAAAAAATTAACACCACTTAAATAGAATATTTATTCAGTTTACAAGAGGTGCATTTTCATATCAGACTATTTAACTTGACGTATCTTCTTACCTGCGACCATTTAACGTACATTGTTACGCACGACGTCCTGCTACTGCTAATGCTAGCTTACCATCCACCAACACATTAGCTTTAAGTCCACATTAAGGCTGTGGTGTAAAAGAAAAACAATTAATCCTCCGTGACAACAAGTTGTCTGAATAACTAATCCACTTAACACCCATTCAAATTTTGACCGTGAAAGAGCCAGGGAGGCCAAAACTTACCGATAGCAATCCCTTTAGATTAACTGGAGTTTAAAAGTTCAAAATGGAGGAATAGGAAGTATGGAATTCCTTGCCTCAAAAGTTTCCCTCACCTCACGCGCTCCGTTTAACTGTGTCCTTCACTGCCGACACCAGTGCGAAGTTGTTTCCACTTGAAAAATAATCCCCAAAGTCAATACCAACGATGTTTAAAAGATTCTCCAACACTCTAGCTGAAGAGTTTCGGTTAAGACTGTTTCGATGAGACAACGACTATTGCCCAACAATGGATGAAGCTGGGGGGGCTGGGGCGGTGACCGAGTTCCTGAGCTTCCTGGCAGCGGGGCAGGGCGACCACAGGCCACGGCAAGCCCGAAAAACAAGGAGGTGTTTTGGGCGTGGCATGCACTGTAAGCGTCCATATATGGATTAATTACTGCTTACAGAAAACTAGTGGACACCAGGAACAAGTAGTGGAATGCTGGTTTTATCTTTCCAACATGGAGCCTCAAGAGGGAATTTAACAAATATTCCAGGACTTCTAAAAAGAAAGCAGCCTTGTTTTACAGTAGTAGCTGACAGACTTCCACGGAATATTTTCACATCGGTGTGACATATATTCGACCTTTTTAAGATAAAAAAAAAAGGAACTTAGAACCCAAATTTCCCTCTATGTTGTTAGTTGGCATATCCAGGATATTTTTAATGGGTTGTCCTCTCTAATGTCCTGCAGAATCATTCATAACCCTGATGGACAGAAATGTTTTTGGTGTCAATGAAAGCTTTCAGTAACAGCCTGGAGCCCTCTCTCCTGTCAACAAAACTGCTCTCAAGTTATTTCAATATATTACTTCAGACAAAGTAATTAGAGCTCATAAATAAATTCAAAGTCCGTTATCTTACAGAGAATACACTTTTGGGCATGATTATATTTATATATATGTGCGCGTGTGTGTGTGTGTATGCATGTGGT
>JBAMHX010000008.1:24326070-24338268 GCA_037177515.1 Pseudomugil tenellus | reverse complement strand
CTTTTCTCAGGCTCAGGACATTTGGAGTCAGTCAGTCAGATCTTTACAACTGCACAGCAATGTAATATTGCATCAAACCACAAGAGGGGGAAGGCACCACCTGTTTTTATCCCCAATAGCTTCACATCAGAGCAGGTTGAGATGGCAGGATTAATTTAAAAGGCAATGCAAGAATGGCTCTCATGCTGCGTCATCCTCTTTGAGAGGAAATTTGCAGCTCGGATCAAAAAGGGATGTCCTGGACGAATTACATGCAGGAGCACCTGAGAACAGAGACACAAATCAACTCAGGCCTGAAACAGCCTGCTTTTATAACCTCTATAAACCCTGTAAGCAGTCTCTGATATGCTCCACTAGCTGCAATCTATTACATAAATATGCTCAGATTTTACATGCTAGCCCCACTATCTGCCTGAGTGTTCTGTTGCTGCAGTCATCAATATCATGGCCTGAAAAAGAAGGAAGATGATGTGCAGTGATATGTTTCCACCAGTAGGTGGAAATACATGCATATTAAGTGACTGAATCAGTGCCAAGGATCATTCACTGAAGAGCCATAAACCATAACAATGTTTCAGGTTTTTTTTTTAGTAAAAAGATACTTTTTCTTCTTTTTAACAAAGTATGTTAACTACTGCAACTACTGATGTATAAACTGCAATTATTTTTAAACTGTGTGTAAAATTACTGCTAAAAATTATCTCTGGCAGTGGAAAAAACTAAAGTCCACTTAATGCTTTTTAGGTGATTTTGAGAATATTTTATGGACAAATTAAACTTATCTTAATCAGAATATGTTCTGCTTTCTGTGTGCAGACTGAGTTTGTTTAGAGGATGAAAATGTTACAGATGTTTGCTTAAAATCTTACCAAATAAGAAAAAAAAAGTTAGATGAACATGTGCCTGTTGCTTCTTCTTATTTGAGCGAAGAGAATTAAGCAGGAAGATGAATTTGTTTAAAAAAAATGCCTGAACTAATGTAATGATGCCATAAATCTGGTGGACTTGACAGAAGAGAAGGAAAAGGGAGTTGTGAATCACATTCAGATGTGGCTGAATGTTTCCATTTTGAATAAATTAGAGAGCTTTGCAACCCTGCAGCATAAAAGCAGTTTCCCCTCATTATAGGTGCAGTGATGGATGGTGTGTCCACAGTGCATTTTAGTTTAAACACAAATAACTCCATCAAGTCATCCTGAACATATTCTATAAGACACATTGTTGTTTGATTTTTTTAATGCTTACTTATAAGTTGCAGCTTCAGATAAAGACTAATCTATGCCATACTCCTGAAAGTGAAGCTTATTAGATGCAAGTGTCTAACTTCAGGACTGTATATTTTAGAGTGACTCAAATAAACCCACTTGACCACATACTCCATCTGCATCAGCACCTACTCAAATTATTCATTAAATTTTACAGCTGGTGGGGAAATTGTCCACACAGCCCCCGTCTGTGTGGAATGACTGGACTGGATCCTGTGTATTACTCATAAATATAGCAATAAAGTATAGATCAACAAAGGGGTGGAGTGAGTGGGTGGGGGCGCTCCTGCATCTGTGTTATTTGCAGACCTGCAGAAATGTGTGCTGCATGCTGATGATGCTGAAACCCCACAGATGCCGTGCCACTCTTCTGATGCGACAGAGAGGTGAGAGCTCTTCTTGTGGAGACGCTGAGCACTAATTCAAAAAGCTCACCGAGCCCAGCAGGATCAATACAGCATACTGATTGTTTTTCCAGCGTCTTGGGGTGAAAAAAAGGCTGTTTTACTTTTGTTTATGTCTGGAAAGCAGACTGATGTGTGCTTATGATGTATCTTTACTATCAGAAGAAGGCCCTCTGAGAAACAAACTGAATGGAGACGTCCTGTTATCTCCAATAAAAAACACCATGACGGCTGAAAGGTAAAAACATTTTAGAGCCATCCTACACCAGGGAGAGGATTATGTAAAACCAATGCAGATAATATTCAGCATGACAGATTTTATAGATCAAACAGGTTTAGCAAACAAATTCGTAGTAATCTGGGACGTAACTTTATGTGGGAAGGGAACGCTCTCCCGGACAGGTCCAGTATCACCTGAGAGGCTGCCATTGCAATGTCCCTCCAGGTGTAATGATGTGATTTTAACTGATTTAACTTGAGAACTCCAGACCCAACTCCAAACCACAACGGTCCAGTTCTGCACATGCATGTTCCTTGAACAACTGCCAGTGCAAGAATAAGATCTCACCAGGACCAGGATGATGACCAACACAAGCAGGATGCCTGCTTTGTTTGTCATGTAGGGCAAATGAAAAAAGCAGAACTTCTACACGCCCATTATTTCAGTTTTTTTTGACAATGTAACTGTGTGAAGATTTTATTACCACTACCAGTAAAGCTAATATATATTCTAGTTTGGATATTGTCCAAAGTCTTTTAACTATTTTCATTTCTTTTCTTTTTCATCATTGGGGTGATTTCTCAAGTGTTTTAAATGTCTGTGAAGTATTTTCTGTCGTGCATGCTGGAGCAGGAACATATGGCTTTGTAGTTTGTCTGTTTAAAGCTTGCAGCACTTAAAGTGATTCACAACTGGGATCAGATCAGTTTCATAAAAATTTGACGGCTGGAGATGAAGATGAAGTTCACCGAAGAGGTGAAAGACGATTTTCCTATGAAAGTAGAAATACACATGCAGTTAACAGAACTCCAGATGTGTTTGAAGCACCACTGCTGGATTTTCCATGTGCTCCTGAACTAAATTAAGATGATGAAATGACCGTTTTTCCTGTCAAGGACGAAGAGACTAGTTTCTTGGATTGAGAAGAATATAATTTAATAAATGAAGGATAAAAGAAGCTGAACATACACCAAACATTAAAACATGGAATGAGAAAAATACATGAAAGACAGACAAACAAGATACAAGGTTATAACCCGGGGAGAATAATTTCAGAGATCTGTTGTCACACAGAAGTTCAAAGTAATTCTGACAAGTCACATAGAGACGCCTTCGTTTAAAGATTCTGGTTATGTGCGTCACATAGTCTGGAGTCACTATTCTGTTACAAATAGATAAAGACCAATGTACCATCTAAACATTCTACATGATAGGAAGGACACACAACTTAGACAGATGGTTTAATATGGTCAGAATGAAATTAGATTGTCAGACCTTTCAGCCAGATATTCAATAAGAGTAAAGTAATTAAGCTAAGATATAACATGGCCATAACAATTAACTGCATTTAAGGAAAGGACAAAACAACAACATGTTTCTAACCTTCTGTTTGCAGCATCTCTTCATTTAGACCTGGTGACCAGGTAACAACTGTGACCAATCCCGAACTGTGAGATTTACTGATGGTACAAAAATATTTTATTCAACTTTGTGTCTGTGCGCGGACCAAAATGCAGTTTTTATCCCGACTTAGGCTTTCTTGTCTGCCTTTAGAGTTTCTCTGCATGCTGAAGCAATAGAGGAAGCGCAGTCTGTCCTGCGAGCACTGCGTAGTTCATGACATTTTTTGTGTTGCAGTAACAGTGGCAGCTGAATTTATCTGCCTGTACTTAAGTAGAGTAATGAACCTACATCCAGAACTCCTGCTAAACACACATGCACGCACCCACCCACACACACACATATAATGCATAGAGGAGTGTCAAAAAAGTCCGTGTTCAAGGGATGTGGTCCTGAGGTTATTCAATACATTCCTGCTCCAACACATCTGGGTTCCATAAAAATGGACGGAACAGGCAATGAAGTTCTGCAAAATGACTCATTAATGGAGTCAGGAGTGCCGGAGCAGTGAAACATGGAAAATCTGACGGATTGTGGCCCTCAGATCTGAGCGGGACACCTCTGCTATAGAATGACCGAGAATATCTATAATACAAAGAGGAGGGGAAAAAGAGAAAGAATACATTAGAAATACTATTGATAATTATTAATTAATTCACATGAATGACTTTATAATATAATCCTATATTATTTTACCTTTCAGTGTTTTTTTTAACAGTTTCCATAGAAATAACTTGCAAATATGAAACACGTCTTTAATGCTTCTCACATGACCTGTTTCACACATACCCAGCCCTCTTAAAGGATAAAATAATCTTAAATCGGCAGATTCAATAAATAATGTATCGGTAGTTTCATAGCAGGAAGCTTTGTTTTTATTCTAATAGCTTGTTTCTGGAGTTTAATCACAGGGTTCATATGTATTTTCCCATATCTTAACACAATATCACATATGCCATGTTTATTAGTGAAAAATGACATTAAAAACAGACATTTCCTGCCTAAAAAAACTCTTATTTTGTAAATGCTACCAAAATTTTAGATAATTTCAGTTTTATATATTATATATATGGCTTATGTCTAAATTTATTATGTAAATTACTCCCAAAAATGCAGTTCTATATATTCTGCATAAATCCAGAGAAGACTCTGTAAATACATACTTTATATCTCAGAAAAAACATAGAAATCAGCTACTTAAGCTGCACATGCTGCTTACATTCGTGTAATAAAGCCCTGGAGCCACAATAATGAGTTGAAGGGAGCCAGAAGTGGAAGTACGATGACATTAGTTTTGGGTGACATCCTGACCTCTTTTTCTATAAATAACTCTTACAACTACATGCATCAGGGATGAAAAACCTGGCATTTGCAGGCAATGTTTTCAGTTTAAATCAAAGGTGGTCCTCTTTTTCAACAGCTCGATCTACCAAAAACAACACAGGTTGATACAGAAAGCAGGGTTTAGAAAAGAGTTGCATCAAAGACAACGTGACACCTGTATGGACATTCTGCTGGTTGGTTAGGCTGCAGTGTCCGCAGTGGCTTTCTTGTTTATGTGTTCAAATCAACGAAATGATAAAATCCAAGTATAATGGAAGTGTGTCACTTCAAACATGTTCACATTTCAAAATTCTGCAGGTTTGCATGTGGTTCCAACAATTTCTTTAAGTAAAATGAGAGGAATGGCTGTAAGTAAGTAGCCTCTTTTGAAACCAGCTCCCAGTTCAGATTCAGTAAGCAGATACCTTACCTTCAACTAAGTTGCTTGACCTTTAACTTGACCCCATAACTCAAAAACTTATGGACAAATTTTCATGAAAGTTTCAGGATATATCCAGAATGGGAAGATGAAAAAGTGATTTTAAAGGTGATCACCGTCTGGATCCAGGAGGGTTTAGAAGGATTCTCTAACATTGCGAGATAGCCACTCGTGATAGCAGCTGACATCTCCAACAGGCCGGTCCTGTCTGCTGTTTTTCACTCTGACAAAGATCATGTGTGACTGAGCTCTGAGTGATGTATCACCCTAAAATGAGCCCAAATGTCTTTCTAGTCATTTCCAAGACAAACAAAAAGTGAGGTGTGACATCTGTCATTCCGTTAAAATCTTTGATAAATGCAATGATACAAAGCTGTACAATTGAACGTGACAACAGCATGTGACAGCGCAAAACTGTCTCATAGGATATGGACTTGTCTTTGAAGTGACTTTTCAGCCAAAAAGTAAGTAACCATTATAAGATATGTACTTTTTTGCAAATCTTGGTTTTTGTATGGAAAAACTATGCTGCTTGGCAGAGGTCTGCGTTCTCTGAGTGCACATCACACTTCGAAACAAAAAGAGGACACTACGTGGCCTCCGCAATCTACGCACTCCAAAGTGCACACTCGACTTGAAATGACACAGACATGATATGAGCGGCACAGATGTGCTCCAGACCTCTGTTGTTAAGCAGCTTCATATGTTGTTTATCCAGATAATGATCCCAACAGTTCATAAAAAAACACAAATATATATTTTAAAAAATCACAGAAAATTGCCTCAGTCCTTTGGATTGTATTTATTTTTTTATTTACATGTGTGTCTAAACTAAAACATCATCAGGGAAAAATAATGTAATGTATGTAATAAAATTCATTTGTGATCACGATTCACAGTGCTGCTGCTGCCGTCCCAGCTTGTCTGTTGGAAATAAAATGTGCTTATATGCATTAAAAGAACGTCCTCTCCCTCACTCAGCTGCTGCTAATTCTTTTCTATCTGGCTCGCAATGACTTCTGGTGATTGGAGACCGCGAAGGATGCATCTTTGTTTTAAGCTAATTTGGCCCAAAACAGTGCTTTGCCCGCCAGTATGACTTCAGCGCACTTGGAATCCGCACTTCAAAGCGTGCAGTACATGGATTGGAACACAGCCATGGTACTTACTGACTTCATTTCCACCCCCTAATGGCCGAGGTAGATGAGACTGCTTGTGCTGGAGGTTCTTACTTCCTGCTAAATAGTGGTTTCTGGAGGTTAAAGCTGAAGTCCACACTGAGAAGATCCGCTGAAGATTAAGAACAAAATTACCGTTGCAAATATTTAGCTGGAAGAATGCATTATGTACTTGGTTGTAAACAGGAGGATAGAAGTGTTTTCACCCCAGCTTGAGAACTACAGAGACTATTTTCAATATTATGCTTAACATTTTAAGTGAATGGGTCACTACATTTGATTAACCATGCATTATGAAATCAAGTCCAATAAAATCTGTTAAATTTAATTCAATAATTCATCGGTTTACAACCAGAGCCGGAGTGAAACCACTTTTCAGGACAAGAATTAGATATTTAAGACCAGCCTACTGCTTTTTGATGTGGAGTTAACTGGATAAATGAAACATCTGTTCACTACTTACAATCCTGCAGTTTTTATGACCAACAGCTGGAGTTTTTTATTGCAAAAATAAACACATTAAAAGCCTAATTTTCTGTAGCAATGCACAAGATCACAAAAATAACAAATTTATTTCTGTGTGTTCATAGTAACAGGGCCCTCGCTTGCAGCAGGTGCAAAAGCTAAAAACATAGCAATAAAGAGACGGTGTTGTTGCTCAAATATCACTGGAGAACAAAATAAAGACGTAGGTAAAAGCATGTTTCACACAAACTACTCCCGCTCGCTTATGTCCTCTTGTCTTTGTCCTCCATCTATACTGTCCTCTTCTTTTTATTCCTCCATCTATACCTCCTCGTTTTAATTCGCCATCCTGGTTGGGATTTTACTCACTGATTTTATTTTTCATCAGCTTCCGTTGCTATGCCGATGACACCCGACTTTACATGTCCAGTAAACTAAATTCCATCTTCCCTCCTTCGTACCTCTCCGATTGCATCACTGAAATAAAGCCAAGCCAACTTTATTTATAAAGCACTAACACACAACAAATGCAGACCAAGGTGCTGACACATAAAATGACTAAAAATTAAAATATTAAAAAACATTAAACATTAAGCAATAAAACAATAAAAATCTATAAAAAACAATATAAACAATAAAACCAATAAACAATGCAATAAGAACAATACCAGCAATAAAAGCAAACTCTGAGTGAAACGCCAGTGAATAAAAGTGAGTCTTAAGAAAAGGTTTAAAACTGGACAGTGAGGAAGTCTGTCTGACCTGCAGTGGCAGAGCGGTCCACAGCTTTGGTCCCGCCACAGAAAAGGCCCTATCCCCTCTGAACTTCCTCTGCGTCCTCGGGACCTCCAAGAACAGCTGATCTGCTGACCGGAGGGCCCGGGATGGGGAGGGTATGGGTAGAAGCTCAGAAAGGTAGAACGGAGCCAGGTTATTTAAGGACCTAAAAACAAATAGAAGGATTTTAAAAACAGGATAAACGTGATCTCTCCTCCGTGTTCCTGTCAGCAGCCGTGCTGTAGCATTTTGCACCAGCTGCAGATGGGACAGAGATTTTTGAGCAATACCAAAATATAAAACATTACAGTAAGCCAGCCGTGTTGTTATAAAAGCGTGAATAACTGTCTCAAAATCCTGTCTTAAAAGAATGGGCTTTGCCTTTGCAAGTAGCCTCCGCTGGTAAAAGCTAGATTTAACCACTGCACTGACCTGCCTGTCTAGATTAAAATCACTGTCCAGTTTCACACCCAGATTTGTGACAGCAGCCTTACAGTATTGTACTAGAGGGTCCAGCACTAGGCGCAAAAACAATAGCTTCTATCTTTTCTTCATTATAATGAAGAAAATTTATGGCATCCATTTTGCTACACATGCAAGTTTCTTCAATTAAACATTGACAAAACAGCAATATTACTTGTTAGTACAAAGTCTACTCAAACCACAGTTTTGCAATATCCATAAACACTGTCTCTCCTTTCCTGCAGGTTTCGAACCTGCATGTCATCCTTGACAGCACATTTTCCATATCAACAACATCATTTGGTTAAAGCAGAAATAAGCGTCTACATGCTTCCCTCACATCGCTTCCATGCACAGTCTAGTCACCTCTTGACTGCCCCCGTGGGTGGAAAACCCTCCGTAGACTACAACTCGTTCCAAATACAGCAGCTTGCAGCATTATAATGACCACATCTACCTCCTACATCACACCAGTGCTACAGAAATGCCACTGCCTTCCCATCACATATCGCATTTATTATAAATGAATACTGTACTTTCGACATACAAGGTCATACATAAAGTCGCCCCTTCATGCATCTCTGACCTTCTCTATGTTGTTTTTTCTGTCCATACACTCTGATCCTATTCCTGGAACAAAGCAGAAAATTTAAAAGGCTTTTTCCTAAAAGAAAAATCTCACCCAAGGAATAGCAAACTGGATCCTATAACATTACAACCAGAATAACCAGTATAAAGAATACTGTTGTGACTTACATATATGCCAGAAAAACAATACGTTTTATAAAGATGCCATATATAATGTCACAAAGTAAAAACAATTATGATGTTATTTTTTGTCAGGGATTAGCTGTTGTTCTCTGATTTATTGCTGTCCAAACAGTAATGAGGGACAATTATGACTGAGATGATACATCACCTGCCTGTTGCAGCGAGATAGTGTGTGTCTGTGTTATTTTATGGTTAACATGTGCACAGATCTACGCTGTATGGCCAAGCTGCTTTCAGGAAATCTAAATAAACATCTACATGTTAGGCAGGTAAATATTTCATCAACTGAGGCATATCCTCAAAATGAGAAACACCAGAAGGAACCAGAGGGAAGTGAAACCCATGATAGTTTATCATATGGAGTAAATACATCACAATAAAACCCCTCATCGTCATGGAAACCAACTTTTCATAAATCATTTCAAACAAAAGCAGGAGACATCAGAAAACAGATGAACTAAGACATAATTTATGATTATGGGATATTTTGTTTTCAGACTTAGCTCAGAGTTTTCGTCCCACGGTGATGAGGAGACAACTTTATAATCAGCAGAGTCTCAGCTTTCAGACGACACCTTGTTTGTGCAGAAGCTTGACAGCTTTTCCTGCGTGACCAGATGCTTGTTTAGGGTTTGAGTTCTGTTTCATTTGAATGCCAGTGTTTAGTAAAGCTCTTAAGCTGCATTTCTACTCATGACCTTGGTATGAGTCATGTTAGGACTGGTACATCCCTGCATGTGCAAAGGTCAGATGTACAGCACGTATCATACCCCTGCATGGGGGGCATTCTTGTGATGAAGGGGTTAGTAATTACACTGACAACAGAAACAACTGAGTACGTGAGTATGAGGTTAAAACTCTGTTTCGTTATTGTGCAGGTGGTTATTCAGCCTCTGAACATGGTTTCTGATTCTACTCTTGGCTTTTATGTTTGGGTTTCCTCATAGTGTGCAGTTATTAATTAATCATCTAATTACATTGATGGGTTATTAATTTTAAGAGTTATCAGATTAGTAAATTGGTGCATAGTATGTTGGCGGCAGACTGCTGTGGTTTTTGCAAATACTTCAAAATCCCCTTTCATCAATGAAATAATGGGCTAAATTGAAAAATGATAGAAAATTTGCCAAGAATAACAGCCTGCTGGTTCTTTTGATCTCATATGTGCTTTTATATATATGTGCTTTTATTTTTAATGCACATGTGTGTTGTAACATTTCCAAGTGTATAAAGTCACTCAGTGAATTTTCCTTCATTTTCTGTCCTTTTTAAAGTACTATTTACAATAAATGCACAAAAAAATAATACAATTCCATCTGATAAAATGAGGCAAAACAAAAAACAAAGCACAAAACAGCAGGCAGGCATCTACATTACGGGCTGAACACACTTCTGATGCTTTAGGAGAGAGATTCAGGGTCGGTACAGAAAAAGCTGCCTGAGTTGCAGAACTTTGCGTCCCTATCAGTGTACCAAACTTCGGTCAAGGATGCCAAACATTTATCTGATAAAGTTCTGAAAACAAATCATGGAAGACCATAAATCTCTGATGTGTCGCAGATAAAGAGCCAAAAACATTCCATTCTCAGGAAGTTAGTTGGGTCTTTACTAAAAAAAACTTACTTTTATTCAGGCACAATAGTTTTCTGGAACTGAATACAACTGCATCCACTTATATTATAATATCCAGGCTCAGTTGTTGTTTCCTTTGTGAGGGAAAGACAATCTTCTCATTAAAACATGCATCAACCCCTTTTGTTAAAACTGCTTTGTCGTAACAGCTGGACACACCCGGTCTGGGTCACCAGTACATCGCAGGGACAACACTGAAAAGTGAGACAAATGACTTCATGCAGGGTCAGTTTAGAAACAACAAATAACCAAACATGCATTTCCCTGGAGGGGAGAAAAAACTAAATCACTAATTTAATCACTGCCAAAGTTTAAACATTAAGTGATCCAGTTGACTGTTTTTTTTAATTTTTTTTAAGCGTTTCTGCAAAATAAGGCAGAATTTTGTCCTCTTATATTAACCGGAAGCATCTTATTAATGTTTTATTAGCCACAAATTAGGAAAACTTCAGTATTTACAGCAGTAACTTCAAACAACTGAAACATATAATATTTAAAAAGAAAAGAAAGACATTTTGGTGTGTACATACAAAGGAAAATGCAATAATCTCATAAATTCTGTGCAGCATGTACTTTATAACAACAGTAATGGCAATCTTAATGGTAATAAATAAGGAAATAAAAGAACATTGTACATGCTTTCTGGCTGTAATCTGATGAAGGTATACAACTTACTATGCAGTGTCTTTTTTAACTTCTACTGATTTTAGGTCAAATATAGTCATATTTTCCTAAAAACAGGAGTTTTGGCTTTTGTTACTGATGCCTATCTTAGAGTATCAAAACTATAATTAGATAAGCCATACTGAAAAAAAGGATCTTTTTTCTTCTTAAACAAGTGGTTTAGAAAGTATTAAACATTTAACAAGCTTCTGATTGCTCGTAATCCAGGTACTGATGGATGAACACACTGCTAACACACACTTACATGAAGTTGGTTTAGCAAAAATAAGTAATGAACCTGTGAGCTCAAAATGCATCCATGGATTAGATATGGATCTCATTATTTTAGATGCAACCTCAGTTGGAACCTTCCAGACAAACTTCATGCCACTCTTAAGTGATTTTCCGGCCAAAATGCAACACTTTCCTGTACAGCAGGCGCAACCTAAATGATTCAAATATGGATGGCAGCTGTGAGTCAGACGTAAGTCAGAGATAATACATATCTGTGACTCTTTGTGATGTGGGTCTACATTTACTGAGCAAAAGGAACACATAGAAAGTGCATTGCCAGCATAAACAACTGATACGTTCTATTTAAAAGAGTGCAGCAAACTAACCCTCAAAGTGATTGTGGCCTGATCACCGACATATTTTTACACTAAGCTTGACCATGTCTGAGGATAAAACCAGCTGTGAAGGCAGCTAAAACGCAGCAGAAGAGGAACCTGCACCTCTGTGGTACAAAGAACCTTCTGATAGCAAGACAGGTAAGTGATCTTGCTGCCACTCATTTCTTCTTCTCAAACACCACAGGTAACCCAACTTTCACTATTGTGTCCAAAGCTTCTGAAGCATCCTGCTGTGAGGGTCTTGAGGAGGATCGCCTGGCAGGGGTAAAAGAAAGAGAGCACTGACCGCCAGAAAAATTGGACAAAGTATGTTTGGTAAATCCTTTAACAGTTCAGTCCAATCTCTCCTGGTTGCAATTCCCTATCCACAGACTCAGATGGAGGTAGCTGCCTTAGCAAAACACACACACACACAAAAGAACATGATTGAAAATGGTTTTTTTTCTAAACAACATACAAGAACTTTCATGTGAAACCATTTTTTGCACATTGCAGATAGCATCTTTGTTGTTGTCCTTTTATGCATGAACAGAAATCTCATAGTGAAATGAAATGAAGAAATTAAA
>JBAMHX010000008.1:24291440-24304176 GCA_037177515.1 Pseudomugil tenellus | reverse complement strand
TAAGGCTCCTAAACTGATGTCATTCTGACCTTTAGTAAACCATCTGCTAAGAACTTGGTTGTTGTAGCCGAAGCAAGACCTGTGTCTTTCCATCAGGGAAATGTTTAGAAAACAGATTGTGACCATGTGACCAAGCTCCCCTATCTAACTGGGGCAGAATAGTTCCAGACTTCTGTGGGATCCACAGGTCTTCGGGAAATATTCTACCCAGTTTATGACCTCGTACCATGTCTGTATGTCTTAATGTTTTGTCCCTTCATGTTTCAATGTTAATTGTATGTTGAACCTTTTTTTATCTTCATTATTAAATTTATATTCTTCTCAATCTAAATAAACCAGTGTCCACGTCCTTGACAGGAAAAACGGTCTCCTACACTCTGAATACTGCAATGCTGACTTGTGGCTGATTCAGTAAAGAAACACAAGAAGACATTATCGGAGGAAGAGGGAGAAGAAAGAGAAAAAGGAACAGAGCAGGAGATAAGGCAAAAGTCAACATTTGATTGTCTTTTACTGGCTGGAGAGAGCTCACAGTACAGGCAGGATGCAAGATAAGACCTAAATTAGTTGTCGATAGCGGGCTTGTCACTGAGAAAATCTGCAAAAGCTCTATAATGCGTCTCTACAATAACCTTTAGTAAGTAGTATATTTCCATCCACTCACACAGAGACCACGGTCGATGGGCATCTTTTTGTTTTAGTTTGTTTGGTTTTTTCCATGATCGGGGGCTTTAAATAAAAAAAAAAATACATCAACATTTCTGGATCTGAAATAGAGGTGAAGTTAGGACAACAAACTTTATTAAAATACAAATGCAAAGCTATGGTCACGAGCTGTGGGTAGTAACCGAAAGAACGTGATCACAAATCTTGATCAAAGTCAAGATTCAATGCAATCTTTTTGGTTTCCCTTAGCTAGGCTATTTATTAAAAAATGACTCAATTTGATCTCTGTGAAGCGCCCTGAGACGACATTGTCATGAAATGGCGGTATACAAATAAAGCTGAACTGAATCTAACAAGAAGTAACCAGCAAACTGAGGTAGGCGGGTTAAAGCTAAGGCTCGCTGTTAGCCTGCTAAAATTGTGTTTGTGCAACAATCTGCCTTCTTGCTGTGAATATTGGACACCAATAAAAATCACCCCCCTCACAGTTGTCATGAAGGTAAACTCAACCTATTAAACATAAAATTTTTTGTACCAGACTGTAAATGTTTATTTCTGCTGGTTAGTTGCTCCTTTCAAAATGGAAGTCTATGAAGATTTTACCCTGTTTTGCCCCTAGTGGACGAGGGAGGAACTGCTTCCACATCAATTTCACTTTTTTCCAACACAGGTTGCTATTTGGTATATACGACACATATTTCATCTGCATCAACTACGCTAACCCAATCTGAAATAGTGACTTATAGCCAAACTTAAATGGAGAACTAATCAATATGTCAGATCTGTAACTAATTATATCCCTGAACGCGGAGTGCTGGGGATAAAATGGTCTCTTCATGACCGCCGGCGGATGTTCTTCGTGTGAGCACGATTATTAGAACAGTTTTAACTATTGGAATTTGATATTCGATGTACTTCTTTAGATACCTAAGTGGACAACCTGTATCAAATTTCAGCATTTTGGGATTTATAGCTTCCTCACTAGGTGGGGCTTTATGCACGAAAAATCTCATTTTTGCCTATATCTCTGGAACTATTTATAATTGGATTATGATACTCAGTATACCTGTTTATGTCTCCAAGTGGATGATCTATGTCAAATTTCATGATTGTTGGTTTTATGTTTTCCCCACCAGGTGACGCTTTATTCACGAAAAATCGAATTTTTATTCATGACAAATCCAATATCTCTGGAACTATTTGTCTAATTGACTTTAAATCAAGTGCAAATGAAAGGTCATGACCTCAGGGATGATCTGTATCAAATTTCACAATTATCGGATTTATGGTTTCCCACCAGGTGGAGCTTTATTTCTGATCCAAGTGCAAATAAAAGGTCCTGACCTCAGGATGCATCCTGTCCTGACGTCATACCGGGCTGGTACAAAGTTTCAACACCAGGTGGAGCTTTGTTACTGAACATGTGCGTCTTTATAATATTGTATTGTGTCTGTTCGAGGATTGAGGAATTGGAGGATTGGGGGTATTCGGGGATATACCCCTAGCTGTCGCTTCTAACGGCATAAACCTTGTTTATCAAATGAAATAATAAAAATTTGTGCACAACAGCGATTCACATGTATGTCGCAACATAGAACAGAGTTCAGATTATAGCACCTGTAGAGTGACTTCTTTCTCTGATAAAATCTCCATTACATGGTTTTGTCTTCAAGTCCTGTACCAGGTTTTATCAGTTATCACTGTCTTTTGTATACAGTCTGGAAACTGACTGACTGAGTATTTTTCATTTCCTTTCATTTTTGGATCCAGCAAGTTCATGAAAATGGAGTTTTTGGGACAAATTTTTTAATTTAGTTTTTCTGCTCAATAGACTGTTGATTTGTCAAAGCATCTGTGTTTGAGTCATTCATTTGTCCAGTCATATGCACAAAATTATGCTTCACAAATATAATCAGCCCTAGTTCAAGAAAAATTATTTTTCTCTTCTTCCTTATCAGTTTTAACAATAAAGTGAAATAAGCAATATACTGAAATGATTCATTGCCTTAGGAATAACCGTTTCCTCACATTTGCTTTAGATTTCTATTTCCAGATATTTCATTATTATACATTCACATTTACTTTGAACAAAACTTACTTCCTTGCAAATATTTTATGTCCTCTGACAACCCACTAACAAAATCATGGAGGAACTCGTCCCGTTAAACAGATAAAAAGTAATAGCCAAGTAATAAATCAAACATTTCTCCCTTTAAACACACAGTTTCTCTTCCAAAGGTGTTCTATTAATCCTCTTTGATTTATAAAATTGGATCAAATACTCCCCAGAGCATCTCTGCAGACTTTAAACAAGTTAACAAATACACACTTATTGATGTAGAATCTTGTTACTTTCTCTGATTAAGTGATTCTCGGCCTCAGTGAGCAGCGACAGGCCTTCCAGTCGCTCAGTCGCACAGCGTGGGATGGTAATGTGGAGTGAAATAACTGAGATTGAATATTGATCAGGTGTCTGTGTATGGCTGTGAGGCGGCTCAACAAAATCATTTCCACACTTGTTCTGTCTCCTTCTAAACACCCTGACGGAGTGATGACAGGATGCAACCACCTGGCGCGAGGTGCGATTTGTCATAATTCAGTATGTGTGTGTGTGTGATTGAGTTACAATCAACTGCTGATCAAAATGCATTAGAACTTAATTGTTTTGATTACTTATATGAGGGAAGGCGTGAGATGTAGTTTAAACAGCAGGGAAATGATTAAGTGCTCTGAAACCAGTCTCTCTCTTCTCCCACCACTAAATCCAGCCCTTTTTCATCTACAGCACAGGTTTAATTTAACTGTGTCAGCAGTGTTAAAAAAGTATGGCTCCAGCTGTAAAGGAGAGCTTCTGAGAGGCATATTGATTAGCCGGTCTCTGTGGAAAAGATCCACCACATCACACTTCCTGGCAACACCTTCCTCAAGGCATCCATCTTAATATGCAACAGCCCTCCATCATATCACACAACTAAATCTGGACATGTATACAGTTTTTGTACACAAAAAAAACTACTGAAAGAAAAGCATAATTGCACTTTTAATACCCACCCAGTAGCAGGCGGTGTTTATCTTGATGAAAAGGGGGGTCTTGTTGTAGACCAGGTGGAGGCGTACAACCGCTAAATAGGTCAAACTCTGTCTTTCCATGAAAATCTGCAGTTTGCATTTCATTCTAATTATTCTAAACCTCGATTTAAACAGCAAATAAATCAGCATGAAAAATCCTTGAACAGTCCCGGTGTTGCAGTGTACTTGTCAGAGTGCTTAGCGTGGCTCTAAGTGTTCAAAGGAGGGAAAATGGTTTCTGCCGTTGGCTCAGACCCGAGCAGGCAATAAAAGGCTTGAAGACAAGAGTTCTGGCAGGAAAAGCCAGTTGACCAGATTTAATAGGTGCAAACTTGCAGTCCACAAATCTGCTTGAAGCTTAAGGAATAAACACAGAGAGACCATAGAGATACAGCTCAGACACACAGAGTCACACTGATAAAAGTAAGAGCATCACAGGAAAAATGTTAAGATATTTTGTCATGCATCTTACTGAACCTTTGAACTAGTGCCTTCAGACAGAGTGAAAAAATATAAGCGAATTCAACAAGATGAAAACACAACAGCAATAAATCTCTATAACAGCTCAGTCTCAGACCAGATTGTGTAATGCCTACATAAGCCACCAGCAAAAACAAACAAAAAAGATTTGCTCTGCTCCTTACGACGACAATGTGTCCACAAGTTACATGGTCTGCATCCTGACATACATATAAATTACCACATTTTATGGTTCCAGAAATATTTCATGTTGAATTTTTGTTCAAACTGTAGCAGGTGCTGACATTTTACAAAAAACTGTCACAAAAGTTATGTAGTCATTAGTCAAACACTTATGAGGAGGAAGCAGCATTTTTGCAGCCCTAGGCTGCAAAAATGCTGAACACAAGCAGCTGGATCCACTTCACACATGTTCCTGTTGGATTTAAAGAAAAAGTGTGTCCAAACCTTTGACTGGTTATACTGGCTTGTGTATGCTTGTTACCGGAGGAGCCCAATGAGCATACAGAAGGGTTGAGCTGCCACCCAAAAATAACTGAACGTTATGACATTGTGGTATTAGAGTTAAACATGAAAGGTACTATATTATGATATGATCATTTATACTTTTACTGTTAAAAAGTGAAACATAACATGCAGAGTATGTTAATATTGGGGCACAGTACAGTTTATAGAGTTGTGAACTGATTCAGGTAATTCAGAACCCTTTAAGAGCCAAGAAAGTGGATCACATCAGTCCAGTTCTGAGATCTGTTGCTGGTATATACATCTCTGAATGGTTCAGGACCACACTACATCAGAGACTCTTGACCGAGTAGGAATCTAGTAGACCCCTCAGGTCATCTGGATTTAGTCTTTAATTAGTTCCCAGACTCAGAAGCTGCTTTATATGCTCCACATATTAGGAACAAACACCCAAAAAGCCTCAGATCAGCAGACAACATGCAGGTTAAAGACCTACCTGCATGTAAGTAGTATATTTTATGAAAAAGTTGCTTTTAAACTTGCAATGGTAAACTTTATTGCTTTTAATACTTTTTTATCTAACATTGTTTTCCCTTTCTATCTTTTTTTATTTTAAATTCTGCTTCTCATTTTCTAATGATTTAATGTCTGTAAAGGACTTTAAATTACTCTGCCGTTCAACTGTGCTATACAAATAAACTTGCCTTTGTGTTGTTGCACATAAATGAAACCTTTGAATATATGTGAGACATATCAACTAACTTCTTTTTGCCATAGCACAGATCTTCTATCCATCCATCCATTTTCTTAACTGCTTCATCCAATTCAGGGTCGCAGGTAGCTGGAGTCTTTTCCAGTCGTCATCGGGAGAGAGGCAGTGTACACCCTGGACAGTACGCCACTCCATCACAGGGCAACACAGACAAACAAGCAGACACACTCACATTCTCTCCTAAGGACATTTTAGAATGACCCATCAACCTAACATGGTGGGACAATGCCAGAGTACCTTGGGGGAACCCATGCTAACACAGGGAGAACATGATCATTGCAAACAGGAGCCCGAGCCGAGGTTAAAACCAACAACCTTCTTGCTGTGAGGCTGCAGCGCTAACCACCGAGCCGCAGTGCAGCAAAATGTAAGTTTTTTCTTACCTTTACAGGTCAGCACAGGTCGCCAGTCCATCACATAGCTAACACAAAGACACTATGAATGTTTACATTCATGCACTGATCAATTAAGGATCACTAATCACCCATTTATGTGGAAGGAAAACTAGAGTCAGATAAAGGCTGATGTAAGATTTGAACCAGAAACCTTCTTCCCAGGAAGTGAGACAGCTCATTATTGCACCACTCTGCCAATTAAATACAATACAATAGCACTCAGTTTAACTTCACCCCCCTGGGAAAGTTCAATATACTGAGGATCAGGTGACTAAAAGGTCCAGTAAAGCTGCAGCAAGAGAAGTTCTTTAGTAAAAAATAAATAAATAAAAAACTTTTTGATAAATAAGGGGAAGCTTGACCTCTTAATGAAGCACATCATCCATGTCAGAAAATTTGAATGTGTTCAGTTCACATGAGTATGTTTACAGTGATGCACGTGCACATTCATCGCATGCTATTTTCTACAGCTACCCTACAAAGGTCCCTTTCAGTCACACTGCTATAGTATTTATGCACCGATTACACACAAGAATCACAACTTTAGCTGATTCAACACAATGCAAGACAATACCACAAGGGAAACATGAATAAATAGGACTGTGATAACTAACTAATAAGGTGGGAGTATAACAGATGTACTGAATAACCTTTCTCTCACAAATATGATTAAGGAGGACTTGTTGGCAGCTTCAAACGTTATACAAGTTTGCCTTGATGATGTATGATGAAGTCAAGTGATAGAAGGCATAAGGCGGTAAAAGTCATGATTCAGTCTTTCATGCTTAATGAAACTTCGACTCTTTGCTAGATGATGTGTGGAAGGTGTCCTGCTTGACCTTCGCTTCAAGCTGTTTTCAGTTGGATGATCAGTTAACACGATTAAGATCCAGGAAATGTGGATGATAATGTGTTGCTTAACACAAGGCCTTTAAAAAGCTCTACTTTTACAGTTGAATGTGTAAGTATTTGGAAAGTGGAAAAATACTTTGAACCGCTTCAGGCGTATGGATTCTATTTTGCGTGTTGGGAAGAATAAGGAGGACATAACTGAGACCTACCGGAAGAACTTTGAGCGAGCGAACCAACTTATCTTTATGTCTTGACACTGAGTTTAACACTTTTCTTTAAGTTCATCTATATTTTGTCTCAGGATTCCCCAATGCAGGATATAAAAGGAAATGCCTCTCACCCACTTAATAAGAAGAGATTGAAGTAAAAGACAGAAAGACATTTTACAAAATCTGTCATAGACAAATCAAAGTGATATAACTTTGATTTATACTGCTGTGATTATGTTCATCATCAAATAGATAAAAGAATAATTCATTGGTTCATAACCTAAACCATGAAGCGCAGATGGAGGATTAGTCCTGGTTTGTGGTGGATTTGTTTTGGCTTCTATTTTTGCCCAGATATGTCCTACCCTTCTGATTGAAGTGCCCACCACAGCTGCGAATGGGACTTAGGTGGGATTGACGCTCAGTAGGGAAGGAGTAGTATGTAAAGGGATCGGTTTGGGATGGAGAGTCATGGATGACACACGTGAACACGTGTGACAGAGGCAGTTAACGACTCCCAGGTGTTTTTCACAGAATTTCTGTTGTGTTTTTTGTTTTTTGTCCTGACTGATCCAAAAATGGGATATCTATCTAAGCTATATTTTAACGGACCATTAGTGTAATCTGTGTATCTGGAATGCAAAGTGCATTTAAATGTGTTAAACCACTGTTGTTATTTTAAATGCTAAGTTAGCCATGTTAACCCGCTAACAGTTCCAGACAAACGTATGATGTGTCTTTTGTTCGCCTGTATATACCTAAAGTTTTCTGTCACGTCAGAACAACTCTTATGTTAAGTACTGTTTTAAATACCTGTCACATCCCCAGCCCATATGGCCTGAGGAGGTAAATTCATAGGAGCTGTGCAAGACAACCTCCCAACTGGGCTGCAGATCTTGCAACACCTTCAATCAGCTCATCCTCATCAGCTCATCAATCACAACTCATCTTACCTGCTGCCAATAACTTTCTGTTCATGACATCAGATAAAGTCATCACACACACTTTCATAGCAACTCCTCCTTCTGGACCAATCAGGACTACCCATGGACAATAAAAAGGAGGAAACTTCAGGCAATCGGGGAAGCTGTGTCTTTTCCAACAGTTTGCTCAGGGAGTGTTGGCATTGGTTGGTGGTGTTTTGTGGATTGGACTATTTGAATATTTAGAATAGCCTTTGTGTTTTGGAACATGTAGAGACAGATGTAAAAATAGAGATAATCAATAAATATTCATGTAAAAAAGGTGACATGTAATTACTTGTATGAAGAACCATCCTGTCTTTTAAAGTGAAGCCACTTTATGAATAATGGCTACATGCAGAAAGTCTTTCCTTCTTCTCAACCCCTTTGCATCTCTGAGATTCAAGGTGTGACCAGACTGATAGCAATGCTGTGAGTTTTTTGCTTGGATCACAATCAGTCATGCCATGATAAAATGATCAACCAATCAGTCTGTTAGATCACACCAGAACTGTCATGAAGCTCAGACATCCTTTAGAATCTGTTTCTATCCGTCTCTTCTGAGTAGCCATTGCTTTCTAATATGGAGACGTGTATCACACGGGTTCAACATCCAAAAGGAAAAGCTTTTATTTTTCCCAACAAATTAGAAGAGAAAATATAAGATGTGTTCCACCTTATTTGATTACCAACTGAAGGGAGAACGCTACTTTGATGGTAAATTGCTTTCACATTTTGCTTAAACCCTTCAAAGATTTATATTCAAAGTTCTTCTCATGTGTCAATAACCCCTCGTGCCCCTACATCTTCAATACCGCTGCTCTGAAAGAAGGCATTTAACACGGCACATAAAAAAGCAAGGAGCTGAGTACTGTCATGTGATGTCTGTTTCTCCAAGTTAGCTGACGCAGATGTGACGTCACCCGCTACTGAATGGGTGCCTTTGACAGCTTGGTAAGGACAGCAAGCTCTACGGCATCAATAAAACCAGTTGCTGTCTGTGTCAGGGGGACCATCAGACCTATCTGGAGGCTGACATGATCCTTCCCCTCGTGGAGAACTGTAGGGATTTTTCCCGCTGCTTCTTGGTGACATTAGTGTTCATTGATGACTGACACTTGTGCAGACTAGTGGGTGTCATTCCCGTGTGAATCATAGGAGAGAGATGCTATGCTTGCTAAAGCAGCGTAACAATATTTGTGTTTTGGTTTCTCTGATTGGTTTTTATTTAGCTGGGAAACAGAATGGACCACAGTAGTATTACGCAACCGTAAATTAATCACACTGAAACCTGAATTACACTCTAACTGGTCCCCACAAAGGCACTATTAAGAAAACAGTTATAGCTTAATTTATCTGGACTTTTCCCAGGTGTGGAAGAGCAGCAAACGAAATCTCATTTAAGGTGGCAGTGACTCTGTGTTGCTATTTAATTGGGTAGAATTAAGGACCGGATGGAAATCATTTACAAAGTTTAAAAGTTTAGGAGAAATTGAGGAGAAATGGATGGGGTTTGGGGTTATAAGCTGCACCACAGAGGATCCTCAGTGATTTCCTCCTGATTAGGTCCCCAAGAGGATGACCTATATCGAATTTCATGGGGGTTTTTTTGTTATTTA
Organism: Pseudomugil tenellus; assembly: GCA_037177515.1. Taxonomy (NCBI): domain Eukaryota; kingdom Metazoa; phylum Chordata; class Actinopteri; order Atheriniformes; family Pseudomugilidae; genus Pseudomugil; species Pseudomugil tenellus. Next base: position 24,294,687 of record JBAMHX010000008.1, on the reverse strand, counting down.
TTCATGCACGCAGGAACACCCAGTGGAAATTGCATGACATGCAAGACTCCTGGCTAAGCGACAAAGCTGATGAGATCCAGGGCTTTGCAGACAGAAACGACATGAAGAACTTCTATGCCTGAAAGACGTCTACGGTCCTACCACATCAGGCACATCACCATTTCTCAGTGCTGCTCATAGACAAGGAGAAAATCCTGGAGAGATGGACAGAACATTTTGACAGCATGCTGAACTGTCCATCCATTATCAACAATGAAGCCATCGATCCTCTACCTCAGATTTCAACAAACAAGACGCTGAATGCTAGTTTGGAGGAGACTCAGCAAGCAATACGTCAACTGTCCAGCATCAGAGCTCCTGGGTCTGACACCATCCCAGCAGAAGTCTACAAATAAGGTGGAAAGGCACTGGTAGAGAAACTCCACCAACTATTCCAGCTTGTATGGTAGCACGAGACAGTTCCTCAAGACTTCAAAGATGACAAAAAGGAAACCACATGCATGTGACAACCACCGTGACATCTCCCTGCTTTTCCATCACAGGCAAAACCCTGGCCAGAGTTCTGCTTAATCAGCTCAATGAACATTTAGAGCTAGAACTCCTACCTAAAAGCCAGTATGGCTTCCGGAAAGATCATGGGACTATCGACATGGTGTTCACTGCTAGACTACAGGCTAGGCTACAGGAGAAATGTCAGGAACTCTACCTACATCAATCTGATCAAGGCCTTTGACACTGTCAGTAGAGAGGGCCTTTTGAGAATCATGGCAAAGTACGGTTACAAAAAGACAGTCATCACCATCGTATGACAATTTCACATTGAATTGCTGGCCAGAGTCCAAGACAACGGGGAGACTTTGAAACTGTTCCAACTCTCAAATGGAGTGAAACAAGGCTGCGTGCTTGCTTCCACCCTGTTCGGCCTGATGTTCTCGGCCATGCTTACAGACACATTCAGGGGCTCCGATGCAGGTATCAGCATCAGGTACCGTACAGATGGCTCTGTCTTCAACCTCGGGAGACTTCAAGCTAAAACTAAGGTTGCAATTGACTCCATCAATGACCTACTATTTGCTGACAAATGCGCTGCCTCAGAAACCACCATGCTGCACAGCAAGTTCTCTGATGCCTGCAACAACTTTAAACTGACAATCAATACAACAAAGACTGAGCTGATGCACCAACCTGACCAGAGAAAGACATACGTTGAGCCCAACATCACCATCAACGGGCAGCAACTGAACACAGTGGACAAATTCACCTACCTCAGCAGTACCCTCTCCAAAAACGTTGTCGTCGATAACAAGGTGAATGCCAGACTCGCCAAAGCGAGTACCACCTTTGGCAGGCTCCATAAGAATGTATGGAACCAAAGAGGCATCACCACAAGCACTAAGATCAAGGCTTACAGAGCCATAGTCCTCACCACACTACTCTATGGCTATAAAACATGGACTGTCTACTAAAAACATGCCAGAAAGCTGAACATTTTTCACACCATGCGTCTCAGAAAAATCCTCGGCCTCAAATGGCAAGAAAAGACCCCAAACACAGAAGTACTGACCACCGCTGGCCTGCCTAGCATCTACACCATCTTGATGCAGACATAGCTCTGCTGAGACGGTCATGTTGCTCGCATGCTAGGCCAAATGAAGTGCTATAAGGACATGCTCAAGGCTGCTTTGAAAGTTTTTAACCTGAACTATGCCACGTGGGAGCAGACAGCGCAGGATAGGAGCGACTGGTGAGTAGCTGTCAAAGGGGCAGCATCCTGCAAACCAAGCAGAACCTTATTAGCTGAGCAGGACAAGAAGGAGAGGAAGGCCAGAGCCATCAGATCACTCAACATTGCAACCCTTTCCTGTCCCCTCTGTCACACGTTCCGTGCACGGATTGTCCTGACAAGTCATCTACGAACCCACCAAACACGACCAAAGGATGACTAGATGGTCCTCGTCGAATCGACATAATATATTAATAATAATACATTTGGAATTATGGTTTCCCTACCAGGTGGCGTTTAAGCAAAAGAAAATCTGATTTTTGGCTATATCTCTGGAACTATTTCTCTCATTGTGTCATGATTTCTGCTCTGCCTTGATCATGCTGCACTCTTTCCTGCCTGATTGCTGATTATCCTCACCTGTGCTGTTGCCTATTTAATCACCTGCTCTAGACCTGTTCAGTGTGAGATTGTCTGTCTTTTTCTACAGCCTTTAAGCTTTGTCCATGAGGCTGTGTCATAGAGATTACATAATGTTGACCCTGTTTGTCCCCAACCTCTGCCTTTGCCTCATCCTCATTGGTATGAATATTGATCTCCTGTTGCTAAATCTTGCCTGACCCTCCCTCTAGTTGTGCTCCTCTAATTTTCTCCTCCTGAGACCTCTTTGTGTGAGACCCTGGACTGCTCTTGGACCTAGTGATTTCGGATTACAGACTCTACTTTTCCTGCCCTAGAGGACTGCTCCGAAGCTGCTCCATTCCTCAAATTCCTGTAAAATACTTTTTTTTCTTCCCTCACTTCATTTCATCTCTGGTTTTTGGCTCACCTCTGTTTTTTGTGTTCTGGACTACCACTCTTTCTTAAAATAAACTTGTTACACTTTTTCCATTTGGCTGGGTTTTTGGCTCTCATTTTAACACATTGCCCTCAAATCAAGTGCAAATAAAAGGTAATGACCTCAGGATGCATCCTGGTTCAAAGTTTCCACAAATAGTGGAGCTTAGTGACTGAATATGTGTGGCTTTATATTATTGTATTGTGTCTATTTGAGGATTGGGGGCATTTGGGGATATTCCCCTAGCTATTGCTTCTGATGCTACAGGCCTTTTATTTGCTTTGTAAATCTGTTATTTTACAACTCTAACACACATTTGAGACAAAACATGAACATTTTTTATTCTATTACAGTTTAGCATTGTGCAGCATCCCTGCTTCTTTTAAATATTCCCTGTAAGCATCCAGGAAATGAGAACACTTAATGGAGTTGTATAAGAGGAATGCTGTCCCATTCTGGTCTAATGCTTAATAATGTTGAACTTTTGTTCCTAGAATTTTGATTTTATAATGTAACAATGGGTTAAAGCTGTGCACTACATGTGGGACACTTCAGCCCTTTTGTCCTGCAAAGCCATGCTGTAGTAATGGATGCAGTATGTGCTGTATGTGTTTATAAATCCCAGAACGGTTTAGGACCAGAATATATCTGTGATATGTTCAGAGAATATAAACCAATCAGAGCTC
>JBAMHX010000008.1:24250376-24275371 GCA_037177515.1 Pseudomugil tenellus | reverse complement strand
AAAGCTTGTTTAGGTAAAAGAAGAGAAAAGTGACGTTTATTGTCTTTGTGTTTAGTGTCAGCTGTTGCGAAGTTGACATGCCCGTGATTTGTGCAATAAATATTTATACAGGAAAAAAATCGTGACAGAATTGTGATCTCAATTCTTGGCAAAAAAACATAATTCTCATTTTACCCAGAATTGTGCAGCCCTGAGTCACACATACATTCCCTTCTAAAGACAATTTCAAAGAAGGCCTATGCCACCAGAAGCGACGGCTAGGGGTATATCCCCGCACGCCCCCAATCCTCCAATTCTCCAATCCATGAATAGACAAAATACAGTAACATAAAGACGCATATTTTCAGTCACAAAGCTCCACCTGGTGTTGAAACTTTGAACCAGCTCGGTATGACATCAGGACAGGATACATCCTGAGGTCATGACCTTATATTTGTACTTGATTTAGGGTCAATGAGATGAATAGTTCCAGAGATATTGGCAAAAATCAGACTTTTTGTGAATAAATGCCACCTAGTGAGTTAACCATAAATCCCAATATGGTGAAATTTGAGCCCTTGGGGACCTAAACATGTATACTGAGTATCAAAATCCAACTGTCAAAATGTTTTGAGCTATCGCGCTCACACAAAGGATATCCGGCACCAGCCGCAATCATGATGAAACCATCGCATTCCCCACAGTCCGCATTCGGGGATATAATGACCAGTCAGACTAACATGCATTTCTTTGGATGGGACCCGGAGAGAATTCACACTAACACGAGGAGAACAAGCAAATCCACACTGAAAGGCCACTTTCTGAGCAGAACCTCGAACCAGCAACCTTCTCGCTGTGAGGCTGCAGTGCTAACCACCACACAACCACCTTTTGCACAACTTGTGTACTTATTTGCTTCTTTTTTGTGCTTGCAAGTCTTGAAAAAAAGGAGACTGACAAAAAACATATATATATATATTTTTTTTTAGAGTGGTCGTCTAATAATACCAACCGGGTTAAGCCGAACATCATAACCACACTGCGTGTTGATAACATCCTCCTGCAAAACAGAAAACACACATAAAATTTATGGTAGTGTTAAAAAAAACTGCCTGCAAAAAAATGACTCATTTAACTTCAAAATAAGTAAACAGCACACTAAACGAGTAAAAAGAAAAGATCACACAGATTGTGTTACGTTGACGTCAGAGATGTTGAAAGCACCTAATGCATTCATTTTTATTAGCATGCTTATTACACTAAAATGCTGACTTCCATTGTATGACACGGAGTCCATTTACTCAGATAGAAAAAGGAATATTCATTGTGTTAATGAATGACTCACTGCAGGGTCTTTGACACAACAGGAGAATGGCACTCCACAGCGCTCCCTACTCGGATTCTTGTCAGTGCAGTTGAAGTAGATGTTCAGGTTCCAGTCGTCGGGCCCATGAGCTCCGCAGCATGACCACTGAAAGCAGCCAAAAACAAAAAGGCCCGAATAAGCTAACAGACACAATTACCTCCTCTCATCTGGCCATCTGAGCTCTTTAGCGTCTGACTCGGGGCAGCTTGTGTGGATAACCAGCTTATTGTGGCGGGTGGGGACTGCAGATGAGCTTCACTTGGTGGGTTAACAGCAGATCTAATCTGCTTTACAGTACATCATGACAGAGCCCAGCTTTCACACACAGGAGCCAATTACCTAAACTGTCTCATGAATATAATTGGATAATCATTTACAGGAAACACAATCACATTAATCATGAGATTTGTTTCACAACTGCAGCGGACTGCAACTAGGATGACTCAGAATTAGTTTATACACTTTATACAGTTTCGCAACATCAAGTCATCTTTAAAGGCCTAAAGAGCGGTGAAATGTTTAAGGGAGTAGAGTCGCTTCTGGGTGTGTTTAAACTCACGTATTCCTGGGCAAAGTCAATGAGATTCTGCAAGTCGATGTCATCGCGGTAGGCCTTGACATTATTGTTGATGAAGTCATTGAGCTGGTTTTTGATCCAGTCTTTGAAGACAAAAGCAAGGATCCCTGCGGTCAGCTCCATGAAGAAGATCAAACCCAGGAATACAGAAAACTGTTGAGTACATAAAAGACACAAGTGTAAACACATAACAACAGAAACAAGTAGAAACATAATACATGCCACTTCAAACTCGGCCGTCCACACAAAACAAAAAACAAACCAAACAAGCTAAACATCTACTTTTTAAAAGAATTAACAGGAAAGCTTTGATATAATGTCTCAGCTCAAGTCTTGTTGCACGGCCTGGCCTGATCTGATAAGTGAGAGTGTAGCAACAAAAACCACAGTCCCACAGGTACCGTTACATTATCCATTTACAGTAAACGCAGGAGACGAGGCTGATGATAAATGCAAAAAAAGCCACATTAGCTCCTTAGTCTGACGCCTGATTTATTGCTGCTAATGGACATCTGCTAGAGCTGATAGCTACTCAGAATTGCAGCCAACAACGAGGCACATTTGTCTCCATCAGCCACGTGTTGTTGGCTTTAGAAACATTCTCTGCCTCCGTAGATCAAAAGCACAAAAGTTGTGTTGAGCGAACTTCGACAGAAAGTGCTTGCATGGAAAATGAGGCATGTGTTTCTGAACACCATTTCAATTTAACAGGGCATGATTCAGATGTAACACATTGTCGCCACGTGACCCCCACAGCATTTGGCTCTGGTGAGACAAAGTGACACCTGCTACACTAACAGCTTCAGAACTGGTGTGAACGGCTCATCTTAGGGGGTGTCAAGTGGTAAAAAAACAGTCTGTGCTGCAAAAGATGGGAGCTGACTTACAAATTTAAGCAGGACGGTGTTCTCTCTGAGGGCTCCAATGCAGCCAGCAAAGCCCAGGATAAACATGACCCCTCCTACCACAATGAAGAGCCACACTGGGTCGAAGCCTCCGAGTTCTGTGATAGATGACAGATTAGACAGCACGCCCTGCGGGACAGAAAGGCAGACATGAAAACATGAAAGTGGTCAAAATTCCCAATTCCAATACATACAACATACATTAATCATTTGGCGAGAGATAAAAGCAAGAAAGAGCTTCTGTCAAAGAGAAACAGAGACAACAGAACTAATTTCACCGAGAAACGAGCCAGATGGGTTTGTCGTGTTCAAGAAACATTTTTACGTAATTTCCTGCATCGAGTGTGTTGCTGCGTGAACGCTCTATATGCTCTTTATCACATTTCATCAACTTACGCTGAACACAATTTCACTCTCTGGTCATTTTCAACCGAGTCTGTAAAGTAAATAACTTTTATCATAACGATACGAAGCTCTGAGCTGTCTGAAAACATTCACAGACAAACATCTGTCCTTCCTTGTCCTTCAGTACTGAAACCAGAGGGTCCACATTTCCTTTGCTGTGCGGCAAAAAGAGAAACTGGACACTATTCATTCCTTATATTCACACCCGCATTCACACTGACTAAACCACATGTTTATACTGTTACTGTGCTGTCCCAAAGGTTTCATCACTAATGGCTACGGTTGTGTTTTTCCTTTGTTTTGTTCTTAGTGTTGTGATTCATATTTACCCCAGCTTGCTTTGCTCCAAATGCTTGTCAACTTTGCTTCTTGCAAAAGGCCATAAGATGTTTGTTATTAAGTTTCTTTTAGGGTGTTGTCTGATCTGCTGTTGGGCCAACCAACAGTTGTTGCTGTTGCTTTCTGGTGTACCTAGAGCCCTTTTCATTCTTGCCCTGTTGCCCGGACATTGTCTTTTCGACCCTCGTGTCTTAAAGTTCTGGCATTAAGCGGGTAGATTCACGTGGACTTTACCCGCTTAAAGATGTAGTACAATGTCTGCTAAATTACCGGGTAGGTTCTCTCGTTCAGACATGGAGGTGAATGTGCGGACATTAACCTGGGGGGAGAGGGGGGGAATACGGGAAGGCGGCTGCTAGCGCACGAAGCGATGACGTTATTTCCTACAAAATGTAAACATGGAAGACTAGAACTAAATGTGAGTAACCGAGAAATAAGAAAATAGCAAGAAACTGGCAGGAAAAGAAGTGAAAGAACTCCTGGCAGCAAAAATGATGATGTGTCCGAATGTTTTCCCTACATAGTGCCCCACATAGGCTCACGCCATTTTGTTGGGGGTCTCCAAATGCACTTTGGGAAACTGGTAGTGCACTCAAAATTACCCACAATGCATCGTGAAAAGTAGTGAGCATCCATGGTCACTAGACGGGTCAATATAGACCACAATGCATTGCGGGCTGGAGCTTACAATGGCGGAAAAGATACGAACATCAAAAACGTTTAACAAGAAAACTATGAAGCATTATTTTCTGTTGATTTTCTGGTGAATAAATACAATACAAAGCAAGAATAAAATGCAATATCAGTAAATTATACATTTTTACGTAAGCATAACTTTGAAGTCCGTTCTGGTTGCTATAGTTACAGCTGGTAGTCACGTGATGCGCGACAGAGAAAAAGTAGTGAGCTTCGAATCGCCAGCAGATTGAGGGAACTATGTAGTGCACCATGTAGTAAATGAGGGTTAGGCCCTAACCCCTCATTTACTACATAGGGCTGAACCCTATGCCCTAACCGTTAGGGCATAGGGTCCACAGGCCTATACCTTATTCACATTCGGACACAGACTCAGAAAATGTGTACAGGGAACAGTGTGGGATTCTGTCGTTTATGAGCGCATCAAAGCCAAGTTGGAGGATAAAAACCAAATAAATAAAACGAAACAGCAAGTGATTAACAGGCTCAAAACTATGAAGCAGCAACACCTCGAGGTCAGCGACCATAACAGATGGAGAAGCTAGCGTGGAACTAGACAGTAAACGAGCCATTTTTAACAGGTAAATTTTATTCTGATCCAATACGTTTGGTTGTCATTTGTTGTCATTGTTACATCATATCCCGTTTCCAGGAAGACAGTCTTACACTGCCTATGTCTGAAAGCAAATTACTGTGTAATCTACGGTATGCATGTCTGAATAGGCATGTCCGGGTAAGGTGCAGGTGATAAACATCTGGATATTAACCAGTAGTTATGTCTGAAAAGAGCTTAGGTTTCATTTCTCTTTTATTCTCTTATTTTCTCATTCTCTTGCCTGGTTCAGTATCCACATGGAACTTAGCAATAGTTAAAATAAATGTATTTTTATCATATCCACTATGATTCCCTTGGCAAACCACGTTTGTTCAGCACAACATGGCTGACAGAACATCCTTCTGCTTGCTGTGATGCTGGATAGAATATAAAAGGAAAGAAAGAACGACACATTTCTTAAATTGTTAGTGTACTTTTATGCTAAAGTAAGTTTAGTTGATATGATGAAATAGCTAATTACAAGGTTGTTTTGGTTTGTAAACAAGTTGTTTTCCAAAAGTTCTCAGTAGCTTTGCCTAAAAAGGAACCAACTGGGGTTATGCTGACATTTGCTTGCAACATATTTCATTGTTCATTTGGGAAACACTTGTAGCTTAAGCCAAGAGATCTGAAATCTCCTACTGCTTAAGATAATTAGCAGTGGGCAAGGAAAAAGCTATCAAACTGACATTCTTGTGTTTTCATGCCAATGGTACAAAATAAACGGCTTTCATTCAAATTTTAGCAAGAGGCCCTAAAACAATAATGCAGTCTGGCAGCAAGCACTGGGCTTGAAACTAATCATCTTAGTCATTGAGACCCAAACTCGCCATTACGCCTTTCCAGCAGCCGCTATTCATCATTCAGCCTAATCCCTATAAATTATTCACGCCGTTCCACAAAGGTACTCCAGTGCAGATCTATTTACACAGAGTTCACGACCAGACCTTACTAATCAGTACATGCTTTCACACTGGTGCAGCATTAATTGAACTCACTGGTACATTTTTTTTGCTAATTAATTAACAATCTGACTGTTAATTCGATTGGAAGAAGCTTTGAATGTTGCCATGACTCACTGCTAATAAGAGGAAGATGACAGCAGCTGACCTTTGCAGCCTTTAAGATGCAGACAGTAAACAGCGACCGGCTTCCAGGCAAACATGAGGTTTACCAATTTACCCTACGACCGGTTTACTTAGAACATATGAGATCCAACTGCTGATGACCGACGAGTGACGTCATCTTACATGCCTGGCTCTCCATTGATTTGAAGCGCCACTTCACCCATCAGGAAAACAATGTTCAGCATTTATTAGACACTGGCTCAAGAAAACTAAATTACACATCATGCTGGAACTGCTGCAGCATGATTCATTTCCTGACATAAACAACACATGTGTAGCAGGAGCATTATCGGGTAAATGGCTTTAAGTGCTCTGAAATGTTGTTAAAATGGCACCTCCATATGTCAAACTGCTTCCCTCAAACGTTGTATTTACATCTAAACAGAGCAGCAAATTGCATTTCCAGGTTACTGAATCTGCGATATCTGAAAGAATCTTAGTTATGCAATTCAGGCAAAGCATCCACAGTGGACTTTTGTGTGTGTGTGAGTGTGTGTTTATACATACCTTCTCCGCCCATGCCCACAGGCCTATACCCAAGAATGCTGCGCCTAGTAACTGTAAAACAAAGCACATGGAAGAGGATCTACCATGAGATGGAAAGCAACACAGTCCCAAAAGCAACACTCAGCTGTAACTGCGCTGAACAAAACTAAAGTCATTTAGTCAAAAAATAAATCAAATAAATTAAACTACATATGTAAATTTGTGGGAGAAGCACAAAATTCTTATGTAGCAGGACCATTTTGGGCGTGGTATAATTTATAGTGCTGTTTTGCTGGCAGCATTTCCACACAGAGCCTCAGTCATCACAATCTTATCTTCATTTTGCTCAACTTGTTCATTTTGTTCACATAAATCAATTTGATGCCATGACATCACCATTTCCAAAGAGCTTTACAGACTTAAAACTCACTGTAGAAGACCACAAACAAACAATTATAAAACATCTCATTTCAAATAAACCATATCCTTGACACTGGCAGGTAACTGACTGGTCATGGAGGAGTTGTTAACCCTTTAACTTCCCGGTCTAACATTTGGTAGAGGTAAATTTGCTGTGATTATGATGATTTTCTTGAACAAATTGTGGAAATAAACCTGTCTATGCCATCTCTTCCACTGTGTTTCGGTATGTAAAACCCAAACAAAGTGTTTGTTCTAACAGCACTGTTTCACATTTCCACCAGTTCACTGTCGTTATCTTGTTACTAAATTACATATCAACCTTTTGCTAAAACATATTTATTCTGATTGTTTTTGTCCAAAACTTCAATGTGGAAGTTAAAGGGTTAAGAGGAAACAAACTTTAAAAGACTTCAAACAACGCTAAACTCAAAATGCTTTCAACTTGCTGGAACAGTGCGAATCATCATATCTCAGTAACTGAAAGTTAAGACATTGCACTGAATCGTTTCATAAGTTGATACCTTCATATACAAGGAAAATCCTTCCGGTATTAACCTGCAATCTTAGAGGAGGATGAATGTAGGTCTCACTGATTCAATATAGCAAAGCATCAAAAGACTGAAATTCACAATGAAATCAATTTCAATTTAAATTTTCTACTGTGGGCTTATCATGTGTTTGTTTACTAAACTGCTTAGCTGCCACAAAATGCCATTCATAAGAGATTTAACTTAGTAATGAACTTAATTTAGGCACACTAAGGCTGAAGTCTGAAATATAAAAGCTCCATTGAAAAGCATTATGTTGTTGGGAAGCTGATTAAATCGAATGAAGCAGGTTAACAGAAGGCAACCCATTAGTCCACAGAAACAAGGCCAACAACGTGACAAAAAGACCAACAACACCAGCACTACTGTGGGTTTGCCTGGTTGTTACATAAGTAGATGTCGAAGAGGGTGTGGTGCTTTCAGTGTGAAAGTGACACCCAGGAAGAGACATGAACACAGGGGACGCCACGTAGGGATTAGACTGACAGAGCAGGAGCTTTCCACCATTTAACCTCAAGCTCCGTATAGATTAAAGGAAGCTTACAGGATGTGACGAAGACAGCTCTCATCTTACATCAAGGCCCCGCAATTACACAGCTTTGCGTAAGGTTTTAATTGATTCATCCTTAATACATTAAAGCGACTGCATCTCTAGACCTTTTTTCTTCTGATTATGTGATTTAACACCCGACACAAAAACAGACAGCTCAACAGACCAACTTTGGACACCCCATATCCAACAGAACCTTTTGCATTTGATGAATGCAAAACCATGGAAATATGTCCAGACTGGTTATACAATTCTATTGCAAGACTTGGAGAAGCCTCTGATCCAAACTCAACTATCAGACTGAGGCCCCGATAAAGGTGAACGTGATCGGTAGGGAGGTGATTAGACACACTTCATCTCTGATTTGGGAGCCAGCGATTCTGCTGTGACAGGATCTGATTGAGGTATTCAATGTTGTAAAAAATGAGGTGGGCAATTTCTCGAGTGCCAGTCCTGCAAATGATAGGTGTGCTGCAGCAGGGAAAATCCTGACACACACCAAACTCTGCTAATTACCCACTGATTTAAGTCAGGTGTGTTGCAGCATGGACACTTCTGACCTGTAGGACACAACCTTTCGCATATCAAGATCCCTGCATGAGGTATTAACATTTCATTTCACACGTCACCATTAAATCCTGTTTAAAAGATCTGAATACAGTGTCAGATTTTCGGGTTCTGGATCTTGTCTTCATGACGTCTGCCAAGAAGGTTATGTTTTTGCCGGCTTTTGTTGGTTTGTTTATGTACAATTTTGATTAAAGTTTCTGGGAATGTTTTATAATGGGGAGATTAACAAATGATTAGATTTTAGTGGCAATCCAGATCACAGTCTGAATACGAACCCTAGTTTTTTAGTTAAACAAGCTTTCATTGGAATCACATCACTTGACAACCTGATAAACAGAACATATCCATGTGACGGCTCGAGCCCCACAATACGTCCTTACCTGGACGATGAAACGCCTGGCAAAGAGCCGAGGAGCCTTAAATTCAGGTGCCAGCTCATCAGGCTTTATGTGCTGCTGGATTATGGGACGAGCTTTCAGGTTTTGTTAGTTTTGAGCTTTCTCGTAATAGATAGTCATTGCATCTTCGCCTGTGTATTCGTTTTGGTCAAAGCACCACTGAACTTACCCTCATTTGTGACATGGTCAATTTTTCCTTAGTTGATTTTAATCTGCTTAAGCTATACTTTTGAGTATTGTTATATTTTGTTAATCTCTTTTTAATGCTTGCTAGTCTATTCTTTTTTCTGGATTTTTTTATTTACAGATTTTAAAAAAAAACTATGCTGATTAAGTCAATCACATACAATGTTTGCAATTACACTTACATCGAATTACAAATACTGCATAAGAGAAAGATACGTGCAGTTTCTTGGGGGCTTTTTGTAGATCAGTTGTCTGCTCCTCATGCAGAGTTTTGCTTTGGGACCAGACAGTGCATTGCATAAGGAAAACATCTGAAAACTATGACCACAATGTGCACACAAACACACAAATCTTTAACTTGTCTGAAATACTGGAAAGAAATATTGAGTTGTTTAAAAAGAGAACAGCTCTGGTCAAAATATTAATACTTAACCAGTCCATCCAAGTTTAAAAATTACCATCCAAACGTATTTGGCAAGCCATTCACAAAGTATTTTTATTTATTTATCTACTATCTATCCATAAGTCATGCGTCATCTTCCTATAGCACTTTAGGCAGTAAAGTAATTCAGCCCCTCTCTCTAACACACACACACATTATATTGGTCTTTCACATCCTAAAGCAAATACGATGCTTCAAAGCATGATCGTGCACAAAAGGAAATCTTATTTATTATTACACTATGAGATACACAGGCAGCAATTTTCTGAGCCAATTAATGTTTTTCCAAAGATCAGAGATGCTGTCTCAGATTTTCTTTTGACACAAGAAATAATTAATAGCTCACAAAAAGTCTGTAATTTCCATTTTCATAACAAATTCACTTATTCAAAACTGTGAATATGAATGAGTTAGATTTTCTCTGAAACTGCTCTGAACTACAATGATAATAGATTATTATACATATTAGAATGTATCATTCATCCAGTCATTATTCATACCTGGTGATGGTAAGCTACATCTGTAAGCTGACTTGGGGGAAACATAGCAGCCAATCCATAACAGCCTCTCTCTCCCAAACACCTTCGAAACATTCATACAAATTCATACAATGCTGACACTGGAGGAAAGGGTGAAGGTCCTCGCCTAAAAAACACAAAAGACTGAGGAAGTGCGATTCAAACTGTCAATGTTTCCATCTGGATGGACTGATCAACCACCTGAGCCACTGCCTTCTACATCTCTTGCTGAAAATGAGCACAGGCAGCCATACAAATAAATTATCTGTGAAGTATCACACTCCTCCTTTTATCCTCTTTTTATTTTGTTTAAGGCTATTTCAACCAGACACCTTGAACAGAGGCTTGCTGTGCGGTGGGAAAACTGCTTCTTCCTGCGAAGTGCACATGGCAGCATCAGACTTCAACTAGAAGAACTCGTGTTGGAGGAATCCTTTCAGTCTTTATCTTATGAGACAGAAATTTGGTGGAAAGTGATCACAGATGCAACAACAATGCATATTACTTAAGTAATTCTGCTTATTTACAGTTGCAAAAGCTTTACTTTATTTAGGTTCCTTCATTTACATGCAGAATTATGTATATTACATCAATTTCATACAAGTTCCGGTGGTAAAAATAATTTTATTTTTCAATTCATTCTTTTAAGCTACTTAACATTACACAGTGTTAAGTGAATTCAAAAAAGCATTTTCATATGTGAGAAACCAGCTCCCTGGTAGATACTGTTTGTACAGAAATCACATTAATACTCCAGAGCAAGAAGTAAAAGTTCTTTGTGATTTGGTCCATTTACGTTTGCAATGAGGTGGGGATCATTGCGGGAGGGTGTTGACCCGGTTAATTCATAATTAAGGAGATAATTTGTCTGCAGCAGTGAGGGTTGTGGACCCGACTGTGTTCTTGTCTTTAAATGCCACGTATGCTGTAAACATCTCATGACCTCAAACAGATGTTTTATTAAAATGATCTGTTCTACCTGGCATTAGTAAAAATTCAGAAGCGCCAACTGTCTGCATTATACTTTTTCATGTTAACCCCGCCCACATCGAATTTCTGACCAACCACACAATACTTCTCACAGTCCCACAAGTTCTGTGGGCCATTACCTCCCACAGTTCTGCCAGCTCGATGTGTTGAGAAATGTCTTAAATCATGGTCACGAAAACAAAATTCCATCATTTTATTCTCGGAGGCCTCAAGAACAAGAAAAAGGTTCTGGCTTCTCCTGGAGGATGTAACGAGCTTAAAAAAGCAGCAACATGTTAAAACATCCTGTGAATTTTTTAGTTGTTTACAGCCACCTGCCAAGAAGAAAGAGCACAAACTGTTGGATGCCCCGCCATTCTCATCCTGTTTCCGGGACATGTTCTTCATTAGAAATCAAGGAAGGTTTTGCACCATGAGGTCATGCTGTTATGCAACCAATGCATCTCTCGCCATTCAGCTTATAGCACACCTAGCAGGTAGAGCTGCAGCATCAGAGGTGTTTTACAGATCTCTACGTTTAATATGCATTACTGTCCTGTCATTCTATCTCATCTCAGAAGTAACAGAGTTCATAATGAAACCCTAAAATGATGTCTGGGAATCTCTGTATTGCACCACCCATATCTGTTATATAACCAAGACTTTTTGGCAGTGATATGTGACAGCTGCTGCGTTCAAATTCAAGGCCTGTTTTCCAAAGACGAAGCCTATAAACACCTGTCTGTATGAAAACCTGAAGGCTGAACTGAACATCCACATTTTATCCAAATGCAGCAATGCAGGATCACATAGACGGAGCAGACATTGCAGTTAGATGCAGGTTTTCATGAGGAAGTCATCGGAAAATTAGAAAAATATGCTTCTGCTCTCCAAGGGAGGATTTAATGCTCCGTCTGCAGCACTTCCTCTAATCTTGTCTTTTAATTTCACTCACCAAATTCACACTTATATTAAGTACTGCCACATTAATACACTGTTTTAAGGGATGATAAATCCTAGTTCACAAAAGCCCACCATTATTTCACAAATGCTCCTCCACTCTAACTCCAACTACTCTGTCTTCAAAACAAAATCAGTCCATTATCTGTTCTGTTTATTTTAATTCAGGGTAACTGGAGCCAGCAATCACTGGGCGAGAGGCGGGGTACACCCTGGACCGGTCGCCGGTCAATCACAGGGCACAAAAGGAAATCAGTAAGATTTAATTAAACTGTGATGAGTAGTGCCAAGCACACAAGATAGCTAATATTTCCATAACTACAATCAATATCTATCACTGCTACAGTTTGTAAAGCATTTTAGATTGATAATTTGCCAAACACTAAGAGGGATAATGTGAAATTCAGTAGCAGCAGTCTGCCTTCAACCACCGGGTGGTTTAAGAGTATTGACACATCCTCATCTTCAATAGCCCATATTCTCATCTGAGAACTTTTAAATATTGCAGAAAGAAAGAAAACTGTTTTGTTACTTTGTGCTAAGACATAAAGTAGTTGTCATTTCTGGGCAAGAGCACTTCATACAAGTCAAACTACAATTTTCTCTGCAATAGGTTTCCACACCTGAAGGCACCCGCACGTGGTCCAGCAAACTAGATGTATCCTGGTCTGGTAGCCGTCAATCATTCTGGACCACCTTTTTTTCTGTCAGCAATTAATCACAATCAAATGTAACTCTGCATCAAACTTCCCAATCGCACAACAGTATGACTTCCAGTGAACAGTCACACTGAAACTAATCTGGAGCTGCATTTGTACAGCACTTTTCTTGCTTCCTTTTTATCTAACTTTCCACCAGTATAATGTGGGCTAGAAAGGTCAAATTCAGGTCACTCTGCAAACACAACTCATTGAATGCCATTTTTTATAAGTTCTTGTTAGAATCTGTTTTTTATTTTACTGTGATCACTTAAAGCACAGCTTTAATTTTTAATTTTCTAAACAGGAACATTTACAAGTACATTACATGAAGCTTTCTCCTTGTTTCTTCTACCTTTTGTCTGAATTGCACCGAGTCTGATTTAAGAAAGAAAAGAGAGACAAGAAAACACAGCGCTTGCTTATTTAACATTCAAATGCTTTAGTAAGTAGCTTTCGGATTATACAAATTCTTCAAATTCATGTGCTGTCCCCACTCTACTTTTTTATCCCATTAATAAGAAAATTAAATGTGAAACTGTATTATTTACCAGATTTAAATGAGTTTATTTTATTCCCTCTCCAGCAGGTACAGGGAGATATCCATCCCACTCTCTCCACGTGGACAGATTATCAACACTTGAGAGGATATATCCTCAAGCCAGATGATCCCATTAACCTCAACTAACTTGTAGACAAATCAAGCACCGTTCTATCTGGACATGCACACATATAAATGCAGAGAATTAACTTACTCTACAGAAAATACAATGTGGTCTTTCTCAGAAATGGCAAAACAATTAAAACTTGTCTGACGACATGTAAAAAGGAAACACACATCAGTTTTATATCCAGCTAGTAAGAAGTCACTAACAGTACCACACAGTGTCTCCACGGCAGGAGTTCAGACTAAGATTAAGGTAAGTAGCTAAATGGACAATAAATGGCTTCACAGTGAAGGCTGGAACTGAGAGACGAGTATGTCCTGTTAAAAACAGTTAAAAAGCATCGCTGTGAGGCTGACAATAAGAAGAAAAATTACAGCTGAAACTGCCCAAAAAGTAGGATTGATTGAATTTCAACTCAATTACAATCTGGGTTTTCAACAATCATAAAAATAAAATAGTTCAATTATTTGCACCTTCGCGATTCGTGTTTTCAGTAGCAATTGAGTGAGTTGCCTGTTTGCAACTGAATGTAACTTAACAAGATCCCAGAACTCAGCCACAAGCAGGACCAGCATCACAATCTGGAAGGAACCTGTTCACCTTTAGAACAGCGCCGGTACTTTGTGGAATATTTCAAGAACCTCTCAACGGCACTTGATGCGGTAAATTGCTAACTGTAGCATACTGTTTGGGTGAACTAAGCTAGGCTCGGGACATTTCTAGCCTTTCCAGCAGGTTTTTAATCCAGACGTTAAGTGTGGCGGAAATTTAACGACTGTTAAATAAATTCATGTTATTAAAGTTAATGGATAATTGTGTTAAATAAACAAGATCTCAATTTCAGTCAAAATAATCGTGATTATAAGTTTTGCCATAATTGAGCAGCCCTACCAAAAAGCAGACTTTACTGCTGTTTACACCAATGTGCAGTTCAACAAACAATCACTAAACAGCTCTACCTGCATCAGACTAAAAACTCCTCTGATCCCAGTAAAGACTTATTTTACTGCTTGAAATGTTACCCTTGGGCTGTGCTTATATATGTATGAGCATCCTCTCCTTTCTGGCATTTCACATTAGGTTAAAATACTCAATTTTACCACATACTTCTGGTTCAAAGGCTGAACAAAGGCTACCCATGACCTGCAGCTAGAGATGTTACACACATTTGCAGGGTTACATTAGCTGTTTCTCTCATGGCACACGTGACATGTGTTTAATCTGATCGAGCATTCATTTAGAATACAAATGCTTCATGTAAACACCTCAGCTTATCCAACTGGCTTTGAACGGAAAGAATTTTCTACCCAGTCATGGTTTAAATTTTTTCACAATCAGATCAACGGAAAAAAAAGACCAACTGATTCTGGTTGTTTCTGCAGTGCATGTTTTTTTTCTGCAGGCTGTGGAGGAAAGACTTAAAAAATGCCGGCAGCAAAAGAGAACGGGACACTGGCAGAGTTTTTGAGTGGCATCTTAACAAATTCTTCACATAAATATGTAATCAAATTCTATAAAATCTGCATTGTGTTGTTCTTCTCACTCAGTAGACACTGTGCATGTCAACAGCATTGCAATCTAAATGAATCTTTTCATCATGGAAACATTGAACTGGTGAGATCACTTTATCTAGCGTCTATGTCAACAGATTTATTTCAGTCCTTTGCCAGAAATATTTGTCCATACAAGCGAAGTGAAGATTGCAGTCAGATTAAACAAATGTCAGACACAAATAACAGCTGGGTGAAGATAGCTCAGTGAGAATAAGTGGATTATCACTTGTACTTGGAGCTGTCCACTTTATACTGAATCACTAAAGACGCATTAATACCTGAAGTTCTAACTTAGCTCTAAATGTGTCTTGAATAAAAATGATTGCGTTCGTATTTTCTTCAACAACTTTTCTTTGCGATATATTTGTTCATTGTGCTTAACTTCAGCTCTCCAACGCCAAATGTGAACAGACAAATCAGAGTTGTAGCTGGCTAATAGCACTCTGCATCCAACCAATTCAGAAACGTGGTTACAGCTTAACAAGCGCTTAATTATAGCGCGCAGGGCTTCCACACATTTCAGCAGCTGGGGCGGAAAATGTGATTAATTAAATGGATGCGAGGAATGTGTCCATTTTGGGGAGGAGAGAAGGTGTGTTGTTGTCTTGGTGTCAACAGAAGGCCCAGAAACTGGAAGATTTCACACAGAAAAGCACTAAGCTTTACCTCTGCTTCTCTTTCACTGCATTTATGGCCTTACAAACATTTGGTCTCAATTTAAGCACCATTGTCAAGCCTGACAAGATCGGTACAGGAAAGAGAAATGGAGCGATTTGAGGGGAATAGACCCCATCTCTATCCATTTCAGCAATGCGCTCGCTTGTCTGTCAAATCCAGTTCTGCAGCACATATATAAGGAGAACATCCTCATGCTGTTGCAAACAGAAGCAGCTGAAACCTGTTTCACAGTTTCCTTTTAAGTACAAACACACTACTGTTAACTTGGACTGAAAAGGCAAAATATGAGTCAGACACAACACTACAATTCTATGACTCAATATTTCCTGGACGATTTCTCAGTCCAACAGAGTTACAAAACATTTGTTAAACAAATCTTATGATATATATGAGCCTCTGTCTACGGCTCATCCTATGTTTGTCAGTAAGTGTTGGACCAGTTTTATAGAATACCCAATAAGCAGTTCAATTATTCTTTTTCATATTCACGTCTATATTTTTTATATGCTGAATTTCTGAAGCTGACAATAAAAGGTGCTAACTTTTGGATATTTGGGTTGTTACTCTTTTAAGTACCTTGCAAACATGCATGATCTCTTTGGTAAGCAGGGATCGTGTTGCTTCAGGCACCCGAATATCACAGAAATATGAATTTTTAAAAAACTCTTCCGCAGTGAAGATGGAAACATGTTATGCTGAGAACTGCATTTCCGTCATGAAGACGTACATGAATCTGCTTATTTTTGCAGTAATACCTAAAATGTCCTTCCATCCATTATCTTTGAATAGTTTTTCCAATGAAGGGTCGCGGACCTGGAGCCTATTTCAAATCATTGGGTACCTTGTACAGGTGTACAAGAGAAAAAAATTAACAGTCACAAGCACATTCACTGCTACAGACAATCTCAAATGACCAAGAAACCCAACAGACATGTCTTTAGACAATCGGAATCAGTATTTTTCCAATATTGTGCAGCTTTACATCATATACACCACAACAACTTTCTTGGATTTAAAGCTTTTAATCAGAAGCACGGAAAATCTAAAACATAGCTTGCAATTAGCATCAATCAAAGATGAGATAGAAAATGAGCATCTGTGTTCCAGCCCTGCATATGAACTGATGTTTTTGTTGATCTTTTTCCTTGACAATTAAATTCAGTTTTTTCTTTTTGTTAATCCTTCTTGTTTCCATCTCTCCACTCTGCCATATGCCAACTTTTTATCCAAGCAAAATGAAAGCGAGATGGCAGGTGCATCCTTCCTAAAGGGGTGCGCACTTCTTAACATTCGACCCTTCGTGATGTACCATCACGCTCTTTACAGAACAAATCCATCATGGAAGGAACACCCTCCACGACCCCCAGTGCCCCCCTAACGGGACTCATTGTTCTCACCGTCTCCCTGTGTGCATTGGTGGGTCTACGAGCGTAAAGAAACAATGCTGCCCTGCAAAGCATGAGGCCTGTGAAAGAGATGCTTGAGAAGAGGAGCACTGGGCGGTAATTCAGGCCGTGTGGCCTTTTCCTTCCAACTGTGTGTGGGAAGACCCTCTGGGGCAGACAGACACACCATTCCTTCACTCTCAGGCATTATACTACACCAGGCAAACAGGGGCCACGCAGGCGGTGCGGAGGGAGGGGTGATGGAGGCTGAACAGAGAAACTTTTCAATGTGGAGAGATAAAGATGGAGAGGGGGTACCGAGGAGATCTGGGTTCGCTTACCACTGGTCTAACAATAGAGATGATCATCATTTCTCACATTGAGCTCAAAGATACAAACTCTTGATGAGCTATTGAAACAGAAACCATTACTAAAGTTACCTTATTTCTGCCTTTTTATAACCTGGTAATATAACCAAAAATGTATTTAGCAGGTCTTATACAAGGACAAGTTGCAAAATGTCACCAACAGAAGAAAATGTGAAGGCCTGAAGAGGTCAGAGAAACATTAAAAGTTAACATTTAAACCAAATATGAAAGTTCGTCAAAACTTTGTCACATCATATAAAAACTGTCCAACATTTGGTTATAACGAATTCCGTAACGGACTAATCTGTTATGCAAGATCTTATTTATAGCAACTAAATTAGAACTGGAATAAACTAGAATATCTACTTTTTTATTTATTATAAAACGAAATTAATGCATACAACAGATTAAAAGCTTAACTCAAATTAGCCAACACCGGCTGAGTAAACGTCAAGTCAACTTTTACTACTTATTATTTCTCAGAAACCTTTACAGCTATTTTTAAATGCTAAAAAAGAATATTTACTTACCCAGAATAAAATATTGAATCCAAATAAGAAGTATTTGACGCAGCAGCTGACTTCGGCTCCTTTAAAGTGGCGATGTTTTCTACTCATTCTTCCAAAGATAGTGGTTATTTTCAGGGAAGCTTTGCAACTACTACGACCGACACTTTGGAAGCTTATCTAAAGCTACACTTCTCGTACTACTGCAATCGATGTTTGTTGTCTCCATTGGCTAAACAACCCCTGGTTTAGTCACCGGGCGGCTGATAGATGGTCAAATCAAACATTAAGTAACTAATAATATTTTCTTCGCCTGTTTTAGCTCGCTAGGCCAGCTAGCTTGTAACTTCTATAGTTAGCATTAGCAGCTAACAACAACAAATCCAGGGATACTTAACTAAGGCACGGGCATCCATCTGAGGTTCTGCCGTTATTTACGTTGACGAACGTTAGCTTCGCTTCGATTTCCGGCTAAGCGCGCGAGTTACAGAAGGTGGCGTTTTTATCTCGACATCCTTGACAGTTTTTCTGTTTCTGCATCGCTGCGAAGAGTCTTCATCCCTGTTTTGTGGTGTAAAACAAGCCCTTTGCTGACTGTCAAACCTCAAAATCACGGCGCTGGCTTTCGCCCTTTTCACCTCACGAGCGGCCTCTTGCGTCTCAGACACGGTTTTAACGGCTCTTAACGGCAAACTTATGACCCGTCATAACTTATTATGTCACTTTGGTCTAAATAACGTTCTGATAAACTGATTATAGATGCATCAAGAATCCATTTATCACCCTGTGACTTTTCAGTTACATTATTTAAAGACGTTTGTGACGTTATTTTGCTAATTAATGCAGACAGATTAAAAATATAATAATGTGATTTCTTATTATTGCTTACAGGTTATTCTGCTACGAGCTTTGATATATTTTGCAATTTACTCATTATAATAAGTAAGAAGCCATAAAATTGTGTTTAACTTCTGCACTATTTATGGACGTGAAAATTATTTTAAATGTCACTTTAATTATTTCTTTAGAATTAAACCAGTGACAGGGCGAGTCAAGTATATTTGGGGGAGCGGGATTTCATAATTATAACTTATAAGTTTTAGAAAATAATGCACTTGATTTTACAAATACTGTTTTTTCTATTTTAAAAACTAAAGTAAAATTTGTAGAGGCAAAAGGCTCATTTTGATACTGATATCTCTTTAGCAAAATCTTTTGTGCCACATATCAAGTTTTATCATTGTTTAATTTTCCACAGTCGTCACATGTGATGAATTCAAGACTTTTACGTCATATTCATGAAATATGAACAGTTTTAAGTAAAAAATATGATCCACGTAGATAATTGTCAAGATAATGCTGTGAACACAGCAATATGATCAAGAACATGGTGCTGTTGATGTAGAAGAATACAGTACATGCTGCATTCACTTACACTTAGATATCTGAGAAGTTTATTTACTCTAAATATATTTGTTTTAGACTTGATTTGGCACTGGGGTGGGGGTCCGAAGGGGAGTTTGTATTTCAGATTTTAAATCTTTTCCATGTCAGGAAACCATTCCAACCTCAACCTTGCAAATACACGTCCTTAAAAGTGAATTCACTTAAATTTCCTTTGAAAGGGACAATGGATGAAGCAAAAAAAGCAGTTTTTTGTACATTTATATGTATTTAATAATGTGAAGTGTCCCTGTTTAAAAAAAAAATTAAATTATTTAAATGATTAATCATTTCACATAGAAAAGAGCGAGTGATAAAGATCATATGGACTCTAAAGTGATGAGACAAGATGTTTGTGCAGAGTCTGTGTTTTAATTTGAACTTCTGTCTGAAGTCCTACAGATGGCAGTCTATGAGCCTGTGATAAATGTAGCTTTAGTCTCTGTCTCACCTCTAGCTGCTGTACATTGTTTGGGGCATGCCAACCTCAAATATGTCGTAATGACAATTTACACATAACAAGAGTGTAAACCAAAGAAACAAGTCAACAATTGTGGTGGTATTACAAATTTCTTCACTCTGGGTAATTAACAACTTATTGACATATTTATTGGTTAACAGCATGTAAGCCCATGATAACTACTGTAGTATTCTGTTGAGTATTAGATCATTAGGATGGCTCAGTATTGATTTTGGTTAATGTTTTTGGATATCAGATAGATGAAAAATATGTCAAATCAATTTTGTCATGAGAGAAAAATTATTTTAGGAGGTAGTTCCTCCAAAAATGTGGTTTTTGAACTGTAAACTACATTTTTATTAGTTAATTGTGACTAAAGCCACCTATAATGTTTTTAAAAGTTATATTCCTTCCTTCTTTTTTCTTCATCTCACCAAGCAGCTGACCGACCAGCTTTGCACCTCTTACATTGCAATTTACTTTCTTCTGTTGAATCAAATGTTTTCATGCCATATTTATATTACATTTAAAGATTTTTGTAATACAGTGAATTTTTATATTCATAATTTAAAGCAGCTAAAGCTCTTCAGAGAGAAAATGCAGCTAAAATGTTTCCACCGTATGATTTTTATCACACATTGTGTCAATAACAAACCAGGCAATTCTTAAGAAAGCTGAGTTGCCTTTGTGAAAAAGGCTTTAAATTAAGTTTTTACAATTTTATGAAGTTTAAATTGGGCAGTTTGATCTGTAAAAGCTTACATGGAGCTTCTTCGCCATTATGAGGGACAGAAGCTTGGAACACAGTCCCTATTGGCATTACAGAAAGATTTGTTTTAACACTTTCAAGAACAATTTTAAGATCTTGCTTGTTTGTCTATATGTCAAGCTAGGGTCTCTATGAGCTGTTGTCCTGCAGGTTTTAGATGTTTTCCAGTTTCAGCACACCTGATTGGCATGGATGTGTCATTAACAGCTTGTACAGAACTGCATCCTTTTAAATCTATAAGGTGTGTTGAACCAGAGAAACATCTATGATCTAAAGGACATTGATGATCTAGATGTATAAATAAATGTTGTCAAAGAAAAGTAAATAAAGAGACAGAAATAAATATAAAGTACTAGACATGTTTCTAAAATTTCTAACCTTATATGCTTTGTTGTATAGTTGTAGCAGGATTTTAATGGGCTTGTGTTATGATGCAACATAAAAAAACGATAGACAATGTAATAATTGAACTGGCGTCTCATAGATGGTTTATTTTGCATCAGATAAGTCAGTAATCTTACAGTTATAGGGTGAAGCAAGATTAGAATCAATGAAAGGTAGTCAGAGAAGCATTAAACATGCTCGAAACCCAAACATGAAATGATATATTTCTAAGTTTGAGGGTGTATAGTTTATCCAGAGAAGACCCAGACTGAAATCAATCCTTGCGGCAGTGATAGGTTTAATCCTGCTGAGGGGGCAAGTTCACCAAGTAGCAGGAGTTCCTGTCACTCAAAAGATACACAGAGTAAATATTTAGCAATGTGCTGATGCTTTTGGCCGGCGAGTCAGGGGATGATCTGTTGTGCTGGTGCAAGACAGGGCAAGGTGAGATTCTGCTGTTGAAACCGAAAACTGTGGGAGCGTTTGCATTTGCAGTTCATTGCAAGTTTTATGTCAACATGTTGCATTTTTCAAGCCGTGTACAAGTTGTTAGTTTGACAGTAAAACAAGATATTTATCTGTTTGATTTATCTACAGGAGCGAATCCAGCTTTTAGTAACAACAAGTCAGTCACTGAAATGGAATGACAAGTGTAAGCAGAGTAGAAAAGGAAAGAGAAGTTTCAGAGACAGCACATTAGAGTTTTATATGCAACGGGAATACATATCATTCTTCTGGTCTTCACAACACACTACATTCTTTTAGCCCTTTATTGTACATAGAAATGTAACTTTTTTTACCTCTCTGCTTCTCTGACGTTCACTTTTGCTTCCAAACCACATCCAAACAGGCCTTTTGTAAAACACAGATCTTTTCATCTTCTCCTCATCAATGTCAATGATAGAAAGAGTCTATTGGCCACCATTAAAAGCAACAAAACAAAACAAGCACACATAGAACTTTGAAAACTTCCTCTTGAAGCATGACCACAGTGCTTGATTAAAAAGAAAACCTTTCAAGGATCTGCCTCACATCCACAATGCGCTTCCTGTCTGAAATTGTCTGAAAAGTTTACATTCATTTAAATCAAGTTCAGTATGTAGATCAACATATAAACACTGCATTAAAGTGGTTATTGCACTGTGCATTGTGAATCTGATAAATTTACACTCATCTAAAAGGATAGTCAACTATAATTTTATTTACTTTGAATGACAATATGATCAGCATGGCTGTCTTTTTGTCATTAAAGCTGATGGAAAACTGTTTTACATATTATTTATGACAATAGTTATTTTTATTATATAATAACTACTAAAATTAACCCCTGGACAGGCACATTTAGCCTTCTTGTTTTTGATATCCCTTTATGTGTTCTACATTGTTTTCCCGTGTTGAGCAACAAATATAATCATTCAAAAACAATTTATCCAACATGATAAATCCTAATAATGTTAATCGTTACCGAATGTAGCAGTGACTTTGAAGGTTTGTCTTTTGTAAATGTGTTAAAAGTATTGTACTAGTATAAAGTGAACTTAATTGTCTTTGGTTATTTTGCACTCTTTGGTATGTAAGAAGCATACAAGCCACAGCAACTGTGTTTTATAAAAGCTTGTTCTTGTCAGTCCACACTAAGCCTGCGAGCCATATGAAGTACTAAAACTACTTTGATACAACATTTAGAATCATCTATCAGCAATCAACTCCTCTGAAACTTTCTTTCTCTGGGTCATCCAAACAGCTATGAAAACTGTTTTTTTCTCATTTAACACACAGTAACACGCTCACAGGTCAGTGGAGACGGTGCTTCTCTTGACCCTCAGGCTCCCACCCCAGCCACGAGGACAAGTGTTGTAGGAGTGCACGCCAGGCGACCGAAGCCCTGAGTCTTCAGACTCAACAGAGGCGTCCGAGTCGGTCAGAGAGCGGGTGTTGTACAGCCTCACAGGTGAACAGATTCTCTGAGTTGGAGTGGGAGGAGGACTGGTGAAAGGAGGGGACTGTGCACCCACTGCTCGGGACTGGAAGTGGCCGGTGGGTGGCTTGTGCCAGTCATGGTTTGAGTTTCCCACAGGTGAGATGGGGAGGTTGTGACCGCTCACTGAACCAGGCGAGGGGCTGTTTTTACGCTTGGCTGCATTGATAATATTCTTTGCCAGAAGGCGATGGTTGGATTTAGAGTCTAGATTATTAACAATGGGTGACATGCAGCGTCTTTCTTTGGGTTGTAGGGGAGGAGAGGTGACAGACGATGTGTACAAAGGTTTAGTGGTAGGAAAGGATGAATTGCTTTGACAGAGTGCAGGTGACTGGGAATTTGAGCGCCGAGTCACACCAATTGGAGACGTGCCTGTAGATGTTGGTGATGGTCTGGATGTGTTGATGGAGAAAGTGGAGGACTGGTTATTCTGGCTTACTGATGGTGACTGGCATCTTGAGCCCCAAGGAGGAGTTTGGGAGGGTCTAGATGTTGGACCAGAGGAAATAGTGGAAGACTTGATATTCTGGCACACTGCTGGGGACTGACACCTTGATCCCCATGGAGGGGAGCAAGGAGAAGTGGCTGTGGATGGTCTTGTTGTGTAAAAAGAAGCAGTAGTGGCGGACTTGTTCTGGCTTACCATTGGAGACTGGCATCTTGCACCCCAAGGAGGAGAAAGAGGATAATGAGTTTTAGAGATTTCGAGTGGTCTAAAAGCAGGAATGGAGGAAGTAGAGGGGGGCTGGTTGACTATTGGGGATTGGCATCTTGAACCCCAGGGAGGGGAGCATGGAGAGGTGGCTGTAGCCATTTGGAAAGGTCTAGGTATAGAAGTGGAGGCAACAGTGGGACACTGGATATTCTGACCAATCATAGGTGACTGGCATCTTGTACTACTGGGAGAAGTCACAGGAGATGTGACTGAATGGATGGCGCCACTAATAGTGGTGGAAGCTCGGTTTGATGTCAGGCTGGAGGTCCAGATTCCACTGGCCGGGCCATCAGGGCTGCTGAAACGTCTGGCGAGGCTGGGTGTGCTGGTTGGTGTGGGTGTCTTACTGGGATTTTCACCAGGGGAGAAGTCCTTTGATGTCTGTTGGAACATAACAGATAAGCTTCATTTGTATTCTTGAAATAAAACATTTGCAAAAACTAGATATTGTGGTATATTGTTTGTACACCATTGGAACAAATAAACAAATGTCGTCATCACGTCAAATTTAAACTTCAGATTTGACAACTAAACAATGTGTGTTCATTAACTGACCACTGTTGTTATCTGTCAGGCATAACTGAATAAATCCACAAGAATAATTTAACCCCTTCGAAATAATTGGTGTTCAATGTGAGCCCCAGATCCATTCACATCTCTGAGTCTCCCACAGTAAGGGTGGATGCTGGCACAGATAGGCCCAGTCTTTAGTGTCCCTCTCAAGTTACTGTCATCTGGTCCTCATGAGGTGGAGAACCTTTTTCAGGGATATGAAGTTACTCAACTTAAGCAAGGTTGAATTCCATCTAGTGTCCATAGTAATCAAGCACCAACTATCTTTGCTTGGGATAATTATCTGAAGAGAACTGGTTGTGGTATCCATTAACTAAGTATCTGTTTCTGTGTAAGTTCTAATTTTGTAAAATGAATGCTAGAGATCATATTACACAAGTTATGAACTTTGCTGGAAGAAATATGGCTTGGGTCAAGGGTTATAGCATTTGTCTTTATGACTGAGCTCTTCATGATCAACAACATCAAGTCAAGGGTTCCTGTTCCAGTTAAAGTGTAAAATATCGTCCAGAAGAAAAAATTTGTGGTAACATATGAAGTTTCCAAATGGACTGTTGGCGCATGTTTTTAATTATTTTTGTTGTGTAAGAGAGATATAAGTATTCTTAGTGATAGCATATGACAAAAACCTAAAAGATAAATGGTGAAATAAGTAACACAAGAAAAGTCAGGAGACAAGGAAAAGAAGGAAGAAGTCACTGCAGAGTGTTAGCATAAAGCTTTAATGAAAGAGAGATCCACTCTTACATAAAACAAAATCAGTCAAAAGAGACAG
>JBAMHX010000008.1:24224282-24250276 GCA_037177515.1 Pseudomugil tenellus | reverse complement strand
CTGCAGAGTGTTAGCATAAAGCTTTAATGAAAGAGAGATCCACTCTTACATAAAACAAAATCAGTCAAAAGAGACAGCATAGCAGCAGAAAAGAGCAGTGAATCAAGGTGTTTGAAAAGAAAGTCACAAACACTTCAGTCTGAGGAATTGCTGCTTTAAGTTGTAACAGCATGTGGATAAATTCAGGACTTAAGTTTGAGTGCAGTAGATATGAAACACAATAGCATTCAAGCACACACCATATAGGTAAAACATGCTGGAAAGCAGAGTAAATTACCCTGAAGACATAAAGACATAAAAGACTTCTCTTGATGCAACTTTTATGCCAGTGAGCGTCATTAAATTGCAAATCTTAGATCATAAAGCAGATGCTAGACCATCTGTTAAAGTGCTTTGTGAAGCAGCATCATTATGGTGCCCAGTGGAAACAATGTGAGGTTGTTTTCATGTTTTAAAATGTTCAGAAAATTGATGTTTTGAGTGCTTATATGCTCTGCTTTGGGAATATGAACCCATTTTAATTACACCAACACAGTTTTAATTTTCTGAGGTTAATTATTGGTGTGTGGATTTTTGGTACTGTGAAAAAAATACAATTATACTATGTATTCACAGGTCATTTGGGGCTCATTGACTCCTCAATAATCGTGCAATATCCAAAGCAGTTCAGCCGTAGCTGAAATGACTTAGGGGTAATTCATCTAATTCATCCAATGTTTCATGATAAGCGTGACTGTAACAACTTTTCCCACATAAATCTAAACGAGCTGATAATAATAAAGGCACAAGAGGAACAAGGCACACGTTAAGCAAAGTGCAGTAAATGTTAAAGCCATTAAAACCTGTTTCAGATTTCAGCCCTGTGTTTAATTTCTACAATGTAGAATCCAGTTCCATGATATGCACACATTTTCTAAAAATGGTAATGAGAGGGTCTCCACACCTGTGGCATAATTCCTGCCTTCTTGGCGGAAAAAGTAGGCCTCGGTGCCTGCGCTCCCGACCGAGGAGAGGATACTCGCTCTGGAGAAAAGGCAATCATAGGGGAACTGGTCCTTGGATGTGCAGATACTGAATCTGAAGGATTCTCAGGTGCTCCTGTGAGACTGGGAGGCATGGTATGGGCATTAAAGTGAGATGGAGGGTTATTAGGTAGAGAAGTTTGTCTGGAGTAAGTATGGGTGGGGATTGTGTTCTTGGCCTGTGGTGCCCTTCTGGGTAGGGTACTTATTGGGTCTTTAACTGGGTTAAAGATGAAGAGGGAAGAGTTAATCTGGTAAGGTTTGTGCCTTGAGAGGTCCATCTCAATCTTGGAGCAACCATTTTCCAAAGGTGGTGTTTCTGGGACTGGCTCCGGCGGAGCAGCTTTGGGTTGTGGGGTTTGCTTGACTGCTTGTTGAGCCTTTAGATTCTGTGAAAGCTGCGCACCCATGTCAGAGTTTTTGGCAATGGCTTTCACCCTTCCAGGCATATTTGATGGGTATACCCAAGATGGTGGCAGAGACATTGTTGGGGAGGGAGACCTAATATGTCCAGCTTTCTGATTTTCAAGAACATATTTCTCCATCCTGGACTGACGCTTGGCAAACAGCTCAGCCCCTTTTCCTGACACATTAGATAGGTTCTGCTCTGGCCGATGCTCCATCCTTGGTCGGGTTCTTGAGCTCTTGAGAGAAGAGGCCCACTCAGGAGCACTGGCTCCTTCTGCCTTGTCCTGTTCTTTGGCAAGGAAATTGGAGGCCTCTGCACCCAGAGCCAGTATCTCTTCCTCTGATGCTGGCTCAGGAACAGATCTTAGTCCATGTTTCTTCCGTTCATCTACCCCTTGCACCAGAGAGAGCAGCTCAGGGTTTGGAGCAACCACTGGCTTCTCTTTGAATGTGAACATTGCTTTCCTACTAGCTCTCCTGGCGGCACCCTCTTCAAGTATTCCTGTTTTGATCTGTGTTATCAGCTTCTTCTCTCCAGCAGGCTGAGGAACAAAGGTGGAGGGCTTTGGTGCTGTGGGAGGGCCACAGTGGGGCATGGGTGGATATTGAGAAATGGGGAAATGGGATGGTGGAGGAGAGGACAGGGACGTGACAGGAGAGATTGGAGGTGGACTTGAGTAGAAGCCCCGTGGGGGATGGTTCGTGAAGGCTGGCAGAGGAGGTGTGGGATAAGATGGAGGCGGAGGAGGTGAGAACATGACAGGTTGAGTCACAGTGAAAGCAGGTAGGGGAGGAGTTGAGTAAGATGGAGGAGGTGGGATGTCCATGACAGGACTGACTGCCTCTGGAGAGTGCACTGTGGGTGGTGAGAAAAAGGGCCTGGCAGTTCTATTTGTGTTGTTGGTCGTCTGCTTGGATGACGGTGAAGACACCCTCTCAGGCCCAGAGGTGCCATGACAGCCATTAAGAAGTTTCCCAACAGGAACTGGACCTGTGTGGCCCCCATTTGTCTCAGCCTCACTTTCAGCATGTTCCATCACGTCTGGATCAGCGTTATTGCTTCCCTTAGGAGTTTCACGCTTGTTGTTTTCCTCTAACACGTCATCTCTTCTCTCTTCCTCTTCCACCTGCTCCTCTTTGACAGGGAGGAAATGTCTTTCTTGGATAATACTGTTTTCCATGC
The DNA here is from genome assembly GCA_037177515.1 of Pseudomugil tenellus. NCBI lineage: Eukaryota > Metazoa > Chordata > Actinopteri > Atheriniformes > Pseudomugilidae > Pseudomugil > Pseudomugil tenellus. The sequence goes on along the minus strand of JBAMHX010000008.1, from coordinate 24,247,663 downwards.
TGTCTTCTTTGTGAAAATCCGGCTCATCCATGATTTTACCAACAGAACGCACACTTATGGGCGGAGAAAATAGTGGCTTGTTGTTCCTAAAGTTCAGGTCTTTATCCTTTTCCTCACTGCTTCTGTCTGCCCATGTTAATTTGTTAGACAAGGGCTGGCTTTTCCCATTTTCAGCTTTGTCCTCTTCAGAGCCCTGTCCACAGCTTTCGAGCGTGAAGGCGTTAACTCTCTGCTTACGCCTATTGAAGAGCTGTACACCCTTGGAGCTGGAGTTGGAAGGGATGGTGAGCTGAGCAGCAATGATCTGACTTCTCACACGTGCCTCCTTTAGCTCCTTCTCTGATAAACTCACACTTCTGGTCAGATCTGAAATGATAGGAGCAGAAAAAAAGGGACAGACTGTTATATCAGAAAAGGACTCTAACTTGGAAATGTGCTGCATCTCACAGACAAGTAAGTAAGTTAGTAAAGTTTATTTCTATAGCACCTTTCAAAGACAATGGAACATCACAAGGTGCTTTACACAAAAGTAAAAGTCAATAAAATACGATAAAAGAATGAAATCTAATCTAATCCAACCAATCTAGAGAGAAAAATGAGGCTTTGCAAACATTTGACTCAGCAGACTGGAGCTCCAGACAGTGAGCTAATTAGATGTAAGCTGAGAAATATTTAGGAATAAACACTGTTATAAAGAGGCGCAACTTGTTGGAGGAAACTTAATACAAAGCTCTAGTCAGTATCTGCTAAAGCAGCAGAAGACGCAGCCATCGCACAGCAGCTCTGCATTCTGTTTTAAAGTCGTGAGATAAAACGTGCCTATGTTAAAAATGATAGTTTGTTTTTTAAGCTTAAGAGCTCCCTTCCAGGCAGTGGAACTATTTCCTCTACCATCTGCAGCAGTCCCTCCCTGAGCATTCCTTCACCGCTGAGAAAACTCCCCGCCTGCACTTCCAGCATGCCTTTGGTTTCTCTGTTGCTAATTTGTGCAATACAGCAACTGAAACCCTTAATGGATAACTTTTACAACCTTCAGCCTACTAAAATGACATTCTTTGATTGCTTTCTATAAACACACTATACAATCAAGTGTTCCCTCTTTAAATATAGTGACTGCATCAAACTTCAAAGCTCATGTAGAGTGAAACAAAAGCTTCTATTTTTTTTCCACCACAAAATAATTTAAACTCAGAGACTCTTTGGTGAGTGTTTCATACAAGTAGTTGCTATGGTGACACATCTGGGAGATTATTCATGTAATTCTTGATCCTCCAGGACTTTTCTCAGACAGCTGGCACAGCCTTCATGTCATAAGGCAATGGATCCTGACAGCTACATTATTAGATGTAGCCGAGTGCCAATCATAATAATTAAGCGTGAATCAATCACTTGTAAAGCTGTCCTGCAGAGCAGGTTCTGTGTGCTGCTTTTCCTGGCACCAAGAACAAGCTTACATGATCATTTCATCAGTAAAAACTATGCATCTGACATTGATTTTTACAGACTTTTTAGTCCTCTCCTACGATAATTGATTTCATTATTTGTGAAGTACTCTTGATTTCCTTTTATATGAACACAGAAAAAGATTAAGATCAAGCCTTTAAAATGCTAACAGTATCAGGTCATTTTGATTAAACACGTATAGAAATATATTCTGTGCTGATATTGCTTATATCTGCAAAGAAATGCATGAACTATGTTAAATGTGTCAATCTGATCCAGTAAAGATATATGAACTAAATGACACACTGGTGGCAATGCAACATGGATAAAGAATTATAACAGAGCCTTTTAAACAAGCAGCCCTCTCAGCAGTACTGACATGAAGAAAAATCTCCTTTTTTTAATAGAATGCTGTAGAGAAATAAACCAACATATGAAAAAGGTACTGACTGAGTTTTTGACTGAAAATCGGTGTTGTCAGGATGAAAACTCCCCCAATTTTTATTTTTACCAGCACTTTTACTGCTTCTAATTTGTTCAAGTAATTATACCAAAGCAGTGAGGCTTGAAATGAAATGCCCTCACTGTAAACATCTACTCTGACTGGCAGCCGAGTTGGTTATCAAGTGACATGCAGGTGCAAATCCCATCACTGACCAAAATACGTGATACTAATGCTGAAGCTGAATCCTGTTTTACTCATCCTCAAGTTTCATGTTTTAGTTTAGTTAATTAATATGTTGATCAACTAGCAAAAAAACAAATAGCAGGTTTTGTTAAAGTGGAGGTTACATGATGCAGGTCACATGATGACAGTTCAGTGGACTTCAATGAAAATTTTCAGCTACAAGTAAAAAGGAAAGATTCATGAATGAGCAAAACAAACATTTTAGCTAACAAACTTTAGCTCTTTAACTTCATCTAAAAGTAAACTCAGCTGCTGCTCTCTTAGAATTCAACGAAACATCCTTTCAACTTGTCAGAAAGTTTGCTTTTCTTGCCGGATCCACATCTGCGCCTAAGCCCTTACCTTTTTCATGTCAAAACTCAGACCGTCGCTGTGTTGTAGTACTTCCACAAGAGTTTTCAATTTAACTGCGTCCGTTAGCTTCACACCCCCCTTACTGGACCGAGACACGGGATCAGATTTCTTTTTCTCCACAGTCCGGCACCACACAGACAGACAGGGAGAGGAGGAGAGGAGGAAAGGGAGGAGGGGGTCTGTAGCTGGAGGCTGTGCTGTCTGTCACTCAGCCTCCAGCTTTGTTTCACATTTTCAACATGTGCAGCAAAACTTCCCCATGTGTTTCACTAATTATTAAAACAGCAATGGCAGAGAGAGGAAAAGCTCTGTGTTTGTGCTGGAACTAAACTTTGTTTTTCTTTTACAGTTCTTGAGATACGCTCCGTATTGAGCAGCTTATCTCTGTGATGTCCTGTGATGGCAGAGAAGCATTTGACCCTTACTGCAATCTTTGAAGTGCAACCCAGAGATACTCCAGCTTATGTTTACATGCATTAGACCAGAGAAGCTGCAAAGCTCCGGCACCTGACCCCTGCTGCCCTCCTCGTCAGTCGGGATATGCCATGTGTGTTTATGGAGCATTCTCTCCAACAAAGTGCCTGCCCTCTTTGAACCCTTCTGGCCTTTAGCTCCAACCTGCAAAAGCAGGACAGGAATTTCCTGTACTGGTTCTAGAGCTGCTACATCATATAATCTAACCCTCCTTTCTCTCCCACCTTCCGCCTCTTAACTTTCTCTATCTCATCACCCTGGCCTCTGAGCCTTCCCCTCATTCCTGTGCAGAGGAGAGCAGACAGGAAGCCCCGCCCCCTCCAACCCCAACAGCAGGATTCAAGTCAGGGGGCCAACCCTGCATTTGTGTATCAAAGGTCAGATTACCCCGTCGGATGTTATCTTTGTCTGGGTGATGGCTGTGGGGTGAGTGGGATGACAGCGCTGGCCACCCGTGGAAGCGCTATGGAAAGGTTGGGATTAACCGAGATCTTACCAGACCGAGTATGACCTAAAGTCTTAGTGGTTCTCATGGGGTAAATAAAAATACAGCTCAGAGGTGGAAAACAAGTCCTGCTGCTAGTATTTTTATTAGTGTGCGTTATGAAAAGTCTCAGCAGGAGAGCAGTGGACTTTTTCAAGGCCTTTGTGTTGTTTTTAGTGATCTGAGGAAAGTAATTAGTCAGTAATGAGTGATGGGAAGGGTGGTGGTTGCACAGAGATCCAGACTAGGAGCAGGTTATCTGATGGCCATAACTTTTCTATTACAATGCACAATGTAATTTTACTTTGAATAATAGAGCTGACAGCCTTGTCGCCACCCAGAGGAAGTCATCTTTCTTGCAGTAATTTTTTATGTGAACAAGTCTTAATTTTATCACGGCGTCTGAATCCCTCCTCTTTTTTTTCTTTCTCTTCGAGAGGAGTTTATATCTGTGAAAGTCAAGTTTCCAAACAGCTTTTCCCACAAGCATGCCCATTATTGTCAGTGACTGTGTTGGATATTAAGAAAGGCCCTTTAGCAGTGGTAAATGATTGCTTTTCCACTGCTGCTTCGGCAGCCTGTCTTTTTAAGGCATGGAAACAGATGTTTCATCAAGCTCTACGCTGTCTCAGATTACATTGATGGGTTTTGACTGTCTGTTTTCTCAATATGCAGCGTCCCATTCGTGACTATATTTCCTGGTATATCCTGATACTCTGCCATAATGTTGTCTTATCACAGAAAGCAACTGTTTTTACAGTCACTTCTCTGAATTGCATAGTTAAAAAATGATTCCACTTTCTTGTAGTATTCAAATGAGAACAGAAGACGCTACATTGAATAACACTCACTTGTTTTCCGGCTCATGTGCTCTTTGTTTAATCCTGTCTTCCCCCATGATGCGTTGTAGTCTGTTTCAGGGGTGTGCATGTCTTGTTTTAGCTGGAGAGGTTTTTTCAGTCCTCCTGGACTTAAGCTCACCCCTCTCCTGATGGACATATGTCCTTTTTCCATCGCCCAGCAAAAAGATCACAGAAGGATGCTTCTGTCTCTTTCCTCTTTTTATTCCTCACTGGCAGGCGGTGAATATGTTTAAGAAAACACCTGAAGGGCGAAGAGAAGAAGCAGCTCAGAGTTCCTGGTTGCTGCTTCCAGGCATGGCTCCGCTTTCAGTAGTAATCCTTCCAAAAGTTGCCCAGCAGTCAGCTGAATGTGATGGAAGAAGTGTGCTTTCACTTTGTTCTTCCTGAAGTATTATTCTCTGTCAATCTGGACCTCCCAGGAGGGTCAGCTCCGATGTGTCTTGGATGAGATCCCATGGAAAACAGCCATGAAAATTGCTCAAGTTTGTTGTGCTCTGTTGAAACTCTGGCAGAGAGGGTTGAGAAACTGTCCGGCTTTCTCTATTTGCATCTCCTCAGCACTCTATTTTTCTTTCCCAGAAGTCTTTCTTCCTCCTTTTTTCTATTTTTGGTCACCAGAGCATGGTTTTTGTTTGCATCTCAGTCTGCAGGCCACAGATTACTTTTCTTTCAGGGAAAAGGATCTGCACTTCATCTTAGAGATCATAAGTCTACAGTGACGTGAAAGGGAACTGTGCACATGGAGACTTCCTGCTGTTAAGGTGCTTGTGAGGAATAACATTTCACTCTGGAGAAAGTCATTCCAGAGTGATCTAAAGCTTTCCGTCAGAGCTGCTTTATTCTTTTCTCCTGTTTATTTATTTATTTATTTATTTTACAGAGTTAGTTTCTGGAATCAGGATTTTTAACTTCTCTTTTTAAAGAACACAGTTAAAGAGTTTGTTTCTTTTGTGTGTTAACATTAAGGCACTGCAGCTGAGGACTTTCCTGAGCTTCAATTCTCCACTACTAAGATTTTTATTTTAGTTTTCGCCCATTTGTTCTCGTTCTAAAGTCCAAGTGCACTGTCCATCATCGACTCATGCTCCCTGTTCGATTTTCTGTCCTGCAAAAATAAAAAAAAGAGAGAAATGTGAAGATTAAAATGCAGTTTTGCAATTCAGGCATTTAATTAAACTTTCCTTTTTTATTTACTGCATTTACAAAGAAAAAGACAATAAATCTGCCCCATAAACTGCATAAAGATCTGCCCACAGCATTTCCATCTGACCCCCTCCCCTCTATGTAATGGCATGTTGCTTACTGAAAGGCTTTCAGTTGCGACAACACCTCATCTTCATACCCACAGCAAAGGCTTATGTCTGGCTAACGTAGGGAACATTTTCACATTGAGTCTGGGAAAATCAAATTCTCAATCTTCAAAGATGAATATTTTCATTTTGAGCTGGCTTTAAAAGGCTGGAAGGGAGGGAAAAGAAATGATGTGGCACTTCTATAAAAGTCTGGCTGAGATAAAAATCTGTTTTCTCTGGAGAAAACGACTCCCTGTGGTCTGAAATCTGCATTAAACCTGCCAAAAGTAGCTTTATTCCCCCTCGAGGTTTGTGATGTGATACAGCAGACTGACACAGTGAATGCAGATTTTTAATCTCCATGCAGTGTGAAGCAAAGATTATCCTGTAAAGTATTTCATTAGATCAGCAGTGTCATGTTCCTCCCTTCAAAGCTAATAAGTGCCACTGGCATTGTTTGTAATGATAAACCAGTGTTTGCACATCCTTCTCTCCTTGACCAGACTTGCCTCTCCGTAAAGCTGATCAGGACTAAATTTTATTTATGCTTCCGTTCACCACTGATCACTCAGCAGTGGGAGGCCTATGCAAAGACAGACACATTATCATGATGTCGCCTTTTCAGAGATCTCGTACAGGCGGAGCAGCAAGCCTCACCTTCATCTTTTTCTCAAGGTGCGCAAACTTCACACATCACATTGTCTATGCTGAGTCATAACAATCTGTGGGAGGACATCTCTTTTAGCCCCCCTAATGACAATCACCCCAAACGAAACAGCCCCACCTCCTTGCAGTCAGGAAACAAAAACCTCCACAGTTTCACTTGCTGGCGTGATGCTGACAAGTGAGAAGAGATGAAGGCCGGCATTGTTCAGACACTCTGACAAAAGCTCTTTGAATCCCCACAGATGTGTGATGCATGTTGGGATCAATCTGCATCTGATTTGGGAGCTTGATTAGTTTTCACCAAGTCATTTAGCTGCGATGGCTTTGGACGTGCTAGTTCTCCTCATTAGCAGTTGTCTTTGTTGTGCCAAATGTTCTTGTTCACTGTGATCGGTTAGAAGAAAGGTGAGCACATGTTGAGGACGTGTCCAAACACAGCAATTCCAGATTGCTTAAAATATGGAATTACTGACTTTGATCCATGCTGAAAATACGTATTAGCTGCCAGACAGCGAGCAGATGCAGGACACTTTAAACGGACAGCAGCCGAGACGCACACTTGACTCAGAAAACAAAACACCAACACATTGGAATCTGCGCTGCTCTTTTACTTTCCTCTGCTTGTTCTTGTTCATTCTGACACCGTATTTCTTCCAGACTGCCTTGTGATGTCTAACTCACTTGATCTTTTATCTCCAAAACTGATGGTTTGATGTCACTCCCACACCCATCACCAGCTCACCTCCAATTACCTTGAAGTTCAAAGGGTATTCTACAGTCCGTCTGTGCTGCTTTTCCTCCACCCCTTCACAGTTTTCCTTTGCCACCTGCGGCTGGCTGTAGTCAAAAATCAAGGATATAATTTACAATTCGGCCTGTAGGCAATTTCAGTTTGTAATCACAGAGTTCCTGTACACCATCAATAGATGATGGATTCATGCAACGACGGCAGATCCATCCTACACCACTCTGCACTGGCGATGACGCACAAAAGAAATCGCTTTGGCAGCCGCACAAACTGAAATCATTCATTTGTCCCTCTCAGTCGTTTTTTGTCTCATATATTTATTACACATGTGCATCAAAAGCTGACTTGTAGATAGCGTGTCAGCCACCTAATAAGTCATCCGCTACCAGGTATGACATCTGCACATCATCAGTCGCTCAGGGCGTACTTGTGTGGAAAAGTGTGTGGGATGTGTCGGTGTTGGGTGAGCATGCGTCCCACCTATAGTCAGATTTGAAAAGGTGTATCAGTTACTGGGTTTGTAATGAGGCATCTCTTCACTACGCTGACTGGAAAGTCGTTATGATTGAATCCCTCAGAGCAGAGCTACTATGTGTCTGTTATCTCTTGCCCTTTGCTTGGATCCTCTACACTTCAGCATGCACAAAATCATTCGGCTGTAAATGCTAAAGGGTTTTAGCAGAGCCCTTTGCTCCTTCTCTCTTTTGCTCAGACAAAGAGCCATTCAAAGACTCCAGCAGGACCACAAAATAATTTTGGCTAGTGCTCCAAAATGGGCATTCCTGCCTCATGATTCCTCAAGAGGCTGTGATAGTCAACAGGCCTCGGCTTGTGCTGGCTGATGACTGACATCAGAAGACATTGTGAGGCACTGGCTCTAATGAAACTCAGAAATGTTTCTTTCTGTTTGTTTTTACTTTTTTCAGGGAGCACTATCATAAATCATGCAGTGGAGAGCCTTGTAATGAAGTGCCTGCTTCATGCACATCTCATCCATCTATAATAATCGCAGGTGGAGAAAGAAACAAAGATAAATACTTGGAGTAAGTGTGTGTGAGTCTATGCCAAGTAGGAGGAGCTTTCTAAAACAATCAGTCATCCTCTGTAAAATAGTTAGACATAAGAGAAGGAGGGCACAAGCATTTTAGTGTAAAATGCAATCATCAAACTGGAGGAGTTAATTGTAAAGTTGCTTTAACTACTTTTTGCAACTTACTTTCTTGCATTTTAAACAAACTTGTGTCACATCAAAACTAAAAAATGGATCATTTGCTAATACATATATGCAATGTACAGTGGAACAAAAGCTCCTGTTGCTCCTCTATAAAGCAGCTGCAGGCCTCACCTGAAGCAATTATATATATGAGTAAGTAAATACAGTCTCCAGCCAGGACTTTAATTGGATACACCCTCTAATCTTACACAGTGCATTTCAAGTCTATAACCAGGCTACACACTCAGGACAACAGGCTTGGATATCAGTGCTAGTGTAGCCATTCTACCCCTATCTGGACCCAGAGAAAAACAGCAGCTCCAGATGTTTGTCATCTACTCAAACAAAGACTTTCAGAGCCCCCCCGGCTCCTTCTTCTGCTGCATTTCACTCCATCGCCATCTCTCCCACATCCCTCTTGCTCTAAACAAAGATGTTGTCTTACCCTGGGAAGATAATTACAACAAGCTGCAGGTGACCGAGTGTGCAGTATTTACAGCTCTGCTGTGACAGATAAAATTCCAGGATTGGGCGCTCCTTCCCGTTCGGGTCATGCTGCTCACCTGGACTCCGGTGGGTCTGGCTGTGTGAGGCATGGAGGGTGTGTACTGCCCCTTTTCAGCTCCTATCGCTCTGCATATACACCTCCCCCTTTTTCTTTTACCTCTCCTCTCTCTCTCTCTCTCTCTCCTTCTGTGCATTGCAGTCTCGCTCACTCAGATGAAGAATCGGGGTGGGAGGGGTGGGGGGGTCAGCTGGAACACAGAAGGTTCTTTGTCTGGAATCTCTTCATATGGTTTCCTTCAAGCTTGCATACTGAACACATTATGGTATAATATATTTTCATATTCAACAGAGGGGTTTTGAGGGGCTGGTGGGCCCCACTCTGTTCTCCCCTGTCCCCCCCCCCACCCCACCTCGACTTCTTTCTTGACCCATTTTCCGGCCATGCACACCAGACAGAAAAATCCAAATAAAGAGTAAAAAAGTTCCTGCTAAAACCATTTGAAGCTTTTATTTTTTATAATCTTAAACATGATAATTTAGTGATTTTAAAAAAGTATTTCCACTAAAGAAACATAAGACCACACACGACTGCTTCTTCATCCTTTTTGCTTAAATAACTAAAGACAAAACTATGAACTGATAAGGATTATATTACAGAACATATTTACTTACGTATGTGCACAAGAGATTCAAATATTTTCCAAGTTTTTAGTCATTTATTCCTCTTGTGCGCATTGACATGTATTTATTTGCACACTTTAGCTTATTCGTGCACATGGGAACAGCGCATGTAAACAGAGTCAGCCTTTCACCGTGATGCGTCCCAAAGGAAGTAGACATGAGCTCTCCGGAGACAAGCGTGTTACATTGGGGAGAAACACCTACAGTTATATCTTAGTGCGCAAGATGGCAGCTAGCTACTGCTCAGAAAGTTTTGCTATTTGTGATCACAGATCAAGAACATAATCATAACGTAACTTTTGAGGTGTTGCAATAAATATTTATAAGACATTTAGTCTTGAAATCCATTTGAGTTGGTCTGATTTGGCCTTCTGGAAGTTTCCGAGTGAAAAGATGCAGGTGTAGTTTATAAAAAGTGTCCGAAGGGTAAAGAGCTTTATTCCCGACTGTAAGGTGAGGACTTTTGCTGCTCTTCTTATCCGCTTTAAATCTGAAACACTGGACCATCGTTAACAAGGGGAAATCAGATAATTATGTCCCACAATTCCTCGGGGCTCCAACTTTCAAAGCAATGCTACATTCTTTTGAATTTGGAAATATGTGAGGAAAGGAAGGTATGTGTGTGTGTGTTTGTGTGTGTGTGTGTGTGTGTGTGTGTGTGTGTGTGTGTGTGTGTCAGTGAGCTGCCTGCGACCACATCTTTCATTTCTGGGGTTTTTCTTTACTTGTTTGAATTACCAACTTCAATAATAGACTTAAGTTCCTGCTCTGATCCATCGCTGTAATGTGCATTAATGATCACAGTCACAGATCTTAGAGGTACTTGGGAGGAGAGTAAAGTAAGGCTGTGTTTTACATCTGTCCATAAATTAACACGACAAACAAATAGTATGCTTTTAGCTTCCAGTGAGAGGGAAATGGTGACTGGAAGCATACATTCATGTCGGCCAGAGATGCAGGTATGGCATCAATCCGTTACAAATTGCTTCCGTGACAACATGCAGCTTCATTTTGTCTTTCACATGACAGGTGGGAGTGCTTCCAGTTCAGCTTACTTGGTTCTTTGGTGTACATAACACTTCTACTGTTAATTTCTTTCTTTAACTGTGATAGCCTGCATTAATCACTTTTACTCTGAACTTGTATATTTAAATGCTTCTCTGTTGAATAGAGAGAAAAGACAGAATGCGTAGCATACACACCATCCAGACCTATTAATAAAAAATGGAAATGAACTGTGAGTCATGTGCATGCACAATGCAGTAAAATGTGTCCTAAAGTACTTTCTTACATTTTTATCTGTCTCTCTGCAGACTCTCGTGGGCTCCATAGATTACAATGGACAACATTTGGCCTTCCTGCAGGGATGATGATCTAAAGACTATAATCCTTTGAAAAAAGTCACTTCTCCAAGTCAAAAGATCCCTAAAGTACCATAAAATGTTAGTAACATCTGGTTCGCTGTATCATGTCTGAGGCTTAAAATGCTCAGATTTATAGATTCATAGCTTGAATCCATTTTTCTTACAAATTTCTCTTGAAAGAGCTGCAAGCCCTCACTAAGATGAGGACTCACCGGATTGTTGGATGCATAGTGGAGACTGGATGGCTGAGTTTGATGTATCTTGAACAGCTGCCAGACATTATGAGAAACATTTTAATCTCTCTTCAGCCATGTAGGACCAGATAAGTTGCATGATTTCAGTAATTCTGTCTGCGGTTCACCTCTCTTCCAGGGAGCAGGTCATGTAAAGTTTACCACAAAGCTGACCTCTACTTCTCAAATTAGTGGGAAAAAAAGGATTTTTCTCAAGGAGTATACATTTTTTAACATATTTTCCTATTCTAGAAGTAGGGCTGGTTGTGATTCTGCAGTGACATGCTTCCTCAACTGATGGATGGTACTTTAAATCAGCTCAGACTATAAATCTCTTCAAGGCTCCTTTAAGTACTTTACTGCCACTCCTTCTCAAACACCCATTTCCTCCCCTTTCCACTCTCCATCTTTATATTCTTCTATTATTTTCTCTCACATCTCTCATCCCGATTCCTCTTGTCCTTCCTTTGCTGTTCCACTTTGAGCAAATTATTCTCTAATTTCATCTTTAATCCTTTGTCAGCACCCCCCTCTCTTCCCACTTAACCTGTCCTGGCTTACATTAGGCCCCATGCAGCAACGTCTGCATGTACATCTTGCTCAGCTCACATCTTCCTGCGTGAGCGGCTGAAGGGCAGCTGTGTATGTGTGGGGGGGGACCAGTGCCTGGAAGGGACATGCTAGTTTTCATTTCTTCAGAAGAAGGTTATTTGCTGCAAACTGAACATCATGGAATTTCCAAAGGGATCTGGTTTATATTCCCTCTCAAGTTATTCATCCACAGATGGTATTAGAGGGCATTTATGGTCTGATCCTGAACTGATTTGAATCAAACACAGGCCCGGTTTTGCTCTTTTCCACACCAAACCGACTCTCAGCACATCTCTCTGGATATAATCAAATACAACCACAGGCCTGTTCAAAGGTGCAGCAAAAACACAGACTCCAAATAGAGATAACTCACAACGCTTTGGTTTTGTGGAGTAAATGGTTCTCATTTAGTCTGAGGTGCAACAAAGACAATCCGTTGACTCACTGTGCGCTGGAGGGTTTGCCTACATGCATAGCAGTCATGTTGATTACAAGCCTTCAAGGATATGAGTGTTTGTTGGTCTAATTTGGTTAAGACACACACACTTCAGGACCGCCTGTGTTTATTTCCAGTTGATGAGACATCTGAATTTCTCATGAACTACCTCAGAGGGTGTTGCGGTTTGAAGCAGAGATTAGTAAATCCTGGCACAATTGGGGTGTGCCCACTTGTGGTTTGATGATTTAGACCACAGAAAGTCCAAAAGTCTAATTCTGCTATCAGTCCACAGCAGTGCCTTATAGCTAAACCAATTTCACGTTTGCGCTAGCTTAGGTGCCAGCATGACGCCTGCTAGAACAGTCATACAAAATTTCCACATCCTATGTGTACACTAAATATACTACATGGAACAAGTCCCGCTATGACCTGCTGGAGTTTTGTGGTCTAAATTGCTTCTACAGACTGGGTCCTAGTCGCTGGTGAACCCCAATGTATTATTTTGTCATGTGTGTCTGTGGGTGTGTGTTCATTTATACGCTGTATGTGAGTGTAAACTTGGACCAATAGCATCTTCAGGATATGGTGGGAGCCCCAGTGCACTAATACCCCAACTGACTTGAGCCCAAACCACAATCCGCTGGCTCAGTGTCTCTGTCTGGGTAATGTCAAACTCACACCAAGAAGCAGCACTTTTAACACGTAACAAAACACAAATTAGCTATATCGCAGCTTTTACCCCCCCTTTAATATGTTTAGCCAACAATGCAGCTCAGACATGAGGGAATCAGAAATCATTACAAATGAATCCCAGGGGTCTGCCCTGCACATAATCACTGTTTCCCTTCCCGCCAGCTGGCCTGGCTTTGATTTGTGATGTTTTAATGTCATAAATTTCTGGTGTTATCCAGTTTGAAATCACACTCATCAGTGTTCACATGGCTGCAGCAGCCAAAGCAAACAAACTCCGGATGTTTTAAAAAAAAAGGTTTAATTCAGGCTGAGTTTATTAGTAAAAGACCAGACCAAACTTTTGATTTCTGTATCAACAATCCACCATCAAACCCGGCAGATGCTATATTTAAAGCTAGATCTGCATCTGTAAAACTCTGCTGCGTGTTTGTATCACAGATCATAGGTCTGAGTGAAAGAAGCACAACTCAAGATAAAAGCAGATTTTATATGTGTAACCCAGGTTTTTAATCTGTACAGGATATTACTTAATTACTTTTTTTTTACACATTATTCTCGAAATTGCCAAGTTAGGTGTGAAAGAATTCAAGGAAATGGGTGGTAGCATAAGTGTTTCACTGCCTGCTTCCCTCAGAGACATTCAGTTCTGTGCATTCTCCTAAACTGAAACTTTCCAGTCAATCAGCTGTAAACTCTGAGCACTTAAATAAGCTTAGGCACAAGCAAATGATTCTGTTTGGTTCTGCAAATTTCCATCTTGATGCTGTTTTGCAGGCTAGCTAGCCCTTTCTGAAAGGAGTTAACTTTCTCAGCAAGAGGTTCACTCTTTAGTTTGGAAGCCTCTGCAAAATGTTACCTATTTTTAGCTGGAGAAGAAAAAACAAAAACCAAAATGTCAAACACATCGTTCACTATCACGCAAGCTGCAGTAAGAATTTAATATGTCACACATGGCAATGCTCTTCCAAAACATTGAGTCGTCTTTCCTTCTGCAAATTTCATTAGTGCATGAAACCAAAATATCTGCTGGCATCTTAGTGAAAGTGCAGCGAAATACCAGGAAATCAGAGCTTTCAGTGCGTCTGTGTGTAAGTGAGAGTAAGAGGTACACAGAAAAGGTGGTGAGGAAGTCACAACTTTTCCTGAGGATTGTAAACTACTCTAGTTTGGATGCAAGTGAAATATTTCTAAAGTAAGATTCGCCTCATGGACGATATCAAAGTAAAACACAGAACTAGTCAAAAGATTGGGCACAACTGCTCACTTAACCTGAATTTGAAGCAGGGTGAGGTCTTCATTTCTACTATTCTAAAACTTCAACAAAGTTCTTCAATCACTATTTTGTTTGGTTTAGGTTTTAATTTTAATTTGCTTGATTATGATGCAAATCAGCAATACAGCAACACTTTTATTCATTTTCACTGATTAAATCCAGAATTAATTGCTGAAACAATAACAGCGATGTTATCCCCATGATGTTTTATAAAATGAATTCTCACTCTCGCTTTCATTACTCTGTAGACCAGGGTGCACAAGTCCAGTTCTCGAGACCAACCTGCACATTTTAGATGCGTACCTTCTCCAACACACCCGAATCAAATGATATGTGGATGATTCAAGTGTGTTGGAGAAAGGATGGATCTGAAACAACGGTGGGCAACTCCACACTCTCCTGGCCAGAAATTCCCCTGCTCCAACACTGCGGACATACTTCGGACTTATTTAGCAGACTTGCACAGAGCTGAACATCAAACGCTGCACAAGTCTGCTAGTTACACATTGAGATGTGTTGCAGCAGGGAAACTTCTAAATGAAAAACAGGGAGACGGGTTGAGAAATGTTTAGAAAGGAAAGTAGGCTCCAGGGATAGGGGATAGGGATAGGTGTTGCCAGGCATGAGCAGAGGCTATCTTTGTCAATGTCCGACAGGGAGTGACTGCAGGAATATAGGGAGTGTGAGGGATTTGGGAGCAGGTGGAGGTGATGGGTCTGGAGCTGGAGCGTAGTTGGAACAGGACATAACAGCAACATAACAGTCAGGTCCTTTAGGGCTGGTATCCAGCAGGTTTTGTTGTTTCATGTTGTAGGAGATTTAAAACCTTGTTGTTACTATTTGGTGGTTGGCAACTTATATGAGTCAATTCTTACACAATCTGTCTGACTGTTGTGTAGTAAAGGACAAACTGTGATGGAGATTTTTTTTCACATTTTCATGCTGTGGAGCGTCAACAACTCTTCAAACATCTTCTTTTGTTTCTTTTCTTCCACAAACACATGTGAATATCACACTTTGGTAAATCATGACTTATTGAGCAGGATACCTGAACAAAACATCAACACCTGTCATTTCATTGAGTGTAAGCACAACTTAATTGTAGTGATATTTCACATATTTAGCCACTGATTTAACCAGTTAACTTATCTTAGTTCATTTTCATCACAACGTTTTTCACTCTTGGTTCGCTTGAGACCTTCCAGCACAACCCAAGTCTTGTCTGGACCAAGTTAGGGATGTCTCAGAAGCTCATTTAGGCCTTGAACACACAAAAACTGCAGATTCTTCTATGCATTGTTGACTATCGTCTGTAGGAAAACACAGCTTTTGTCCACTGAAACAAAAAACAGCAGAAGTGACTGGAAAACCGTATTTTTTAAGCCACATTATTTTTTGCAGAGTCATATCTTTGCTTTAATGTCACAAATATGCACCAATCTTGTTTCTTTTACATAGCAATATCATAGGCCTACTTAGCAAAACAGCATGGATGCTAACTGCACATTTTACATGTTTGCACATAAACGTAGCTATTTATCCGCTACTAAGGAGTTCACCAACGACACATGACCTGACACCAGGGTTGGCAGGTCATGTGATGCCAGATTTTAAGCTGATGGGACCATTTTAAAGAGGAGTTGCTACTAGTTTAAGAATGAGCTGATTTTCACATGGATCTGTTTAGATCATCTGTTGACTCACTGAGTGTTTTTTCAAGTGGATTGAATTATTTTTTACATGATGCAATGTTGATGCTATTTTATTTTAGGGGAGCAAAGGAGAAAATAAATGTTTCAAAAATATCTGTATTTGTGCCTCCATAGTCTTATACATCAGTGGGATATTAGTAAACTAAAGACATTCATCATTGTCAACACTGAAACCAATGATTTGACTAAACTATGCTGTAATTATTACAACATGAGCACTGGAAGAGCTGTACGTATGAACTCACTCATGGATTTATTTGTTTAAACTGATCCTGGATTTTTCATTAAGGTACACAGCAATGACAAGCAGTCATCAACGTGTCGTGCTGTTTCAAATCGCTTCATATTTGAGCAGAAATCATTCTTAAAACAAGTTTGTGGATAAAATTCTTGACCTGTTTTTGAATAATAAGAGATTACGGGTCATTGCTCAGAGCTCTGGCGCTGCGCCTGCTTTTGCCACAATTAATTTCAGCCCTAACAAACAGAAGTGACTTGTAATAACATTCAGTCCTATCAGACACATCCCAGCGTATATTTGTGCAGCTACAGTACCTTGCACCATCACACCCCCCCCCCGCCTATGCTACACTGTCTGGAAGCAATTAAAGTCATACCTTCATACCTCCTGCCATCTGGGCTCTGCGAGCCTTTCTCACTCCTTTACTCCTTGAATTAGGAGACTATGTTGAACATTTTTCCATTCTGCAGGCTCGTGTTTATTTTCAGTACACTAGAGGTTTTGTTGGTTCAGTATTTTTTCTTTGCCTTGTTCTACATTTCTCAGGGAAAATAAGCCACCGGAGAAGGCTCCAATGCCTCACCTGGAAATGACTTACTGCAACAAGATGTGCTGATTTAACGTACAAATGACACAGCTGCAAAAACATTCATGCTAACATTATGCTGCTAAAATGATGCATGAAAAGCACAGATGCATGTTGTCCAGAATAATTTCCTTCGTGATGCATAATCTGCTTAACGATCTTTGACAGAGACATTCTAAAGAGCAAAAACTGATCCTCAGTGTCGTTTTAGCTTAGAAATGTCCTGGTTCAGGCTGCAATGGGTGTTCCTGCTGTTTCTGAGTGTCAGCAGTGTGCTTTGCTCATCATTATCACTCCACAGGTTTAATAATCCTTCACTGGCCAGTGGTGGATGCTATTATTCGTAGCAGAGTAAAGATACTGCCAAGAACATAAGTTTTCCATTAAAAAAAAAGTGCTAAAAGGGTCCACAGAGGCAAAAGGATGGGTCATGGAGAAGCGGAGGTTGAGGCTGGTTATTTATCTTCATTTTGCAGGCCCCGGGGACTGTAAGAGATAACCACAGTTTCTGACGAGGACCAATGTGAACTGTCCACAGTTGGCCTGACAGATAGGACAATCACTAACAAGGAAAGCTTCCCCCAACATGCTGCAAAAATCACTCAGACCTGATTATGAGCACAATTTCCCATTTCACCACTTTCTCACCTCCTGTATGAGCAAAGAAAGGATCTTTTTTTTTTTTAAAAAAAAAATTCTCCAGTTTATTATTTATAGCTAATTAATTGCATGTTAACACAAATAGCTAATGAGAGCATATGGCGGCAACTCAAGACATTTGTTATGCAAATGTGGTTAAAAAACTTGCTGAAGTTCAAATTAAGCATCAGAATCAGGAAGAAATATGATGTATGTAATAGAACGTAGCATGGTTATTGGTTTAAGTATTTCAGAAACTACTGGTCTACCGGGGTTTTTTTACACACCCACCGCTGGTGTTCACAGAGAACGGTCTAAAAACAGTGAAAACATCCAGCGAGCCGAAGCTGTTTTAATTAAAACATCTTGTTCCACCAGAAGATGGATCATATCATTTGTGTTCTGAGGTCTTTACGCTGTCTTCCTGGAAGAGCTGATTTTAAAATACTGCCTGGGTTTACAGAGCTCTAAATGGTACAGAGCTTCTGGTGCTTTCCAAACCTTCCAGGCAGATCATCAGGCGCAGATTTGCGCTCTCTTCGTAGAGTTTATACTAAACATGGAGATAGCTTTAATACTTTTGCCATTTGGAAAAGACTCCCACAGAACTGCAGGTTAGCTAAAACTCGCACTTCTTTTTAATCGTCCATTAATGTTGCATTTAAGTAGTTTTTTTATTATTTTGTATTGTTTTAATCTTATTTGAACTTGTCTTGTTTCACGCATTGCTTTTTTCTAATTTGTCCTTCTGTTTTTTCTCTACAGGAAAACGGTTTTTAGCTTTAATGGAGCTTCTTATGCTCTTATTATTGTTTGAACATGTTATGTTTGCTCATATGTATATTCTTGCACCTGGTTGTCTTTTTAAGCACGTTGAATTACTTTAATCTATATAAATATTTTTGGTTTGAATTTATTTAGTTGAAGTGGAGCTCAGAGGATTAAGGACGCAAATGTCCAACACCAACACATATATACAGAATATCATTTACCACAACACGTCTAACCTGTTAGCGAAGAGCAGGAAACTGAGGCTACGATTAGACTCTGGTGGACATTGCAGAATTAGCAGGAGCCATTTGGGATCTTTACAACTCATTTATGTTTCTGCAGAATTTTGTGGCTTTTTAATCAAAGCTTTAATCAAAAGTTTTGAAACTTATGTTTTTACAGAAGTGTTAACAGACCTAAAAATGATCATACATCAAATATATTTTTGTTTTATTGCATTTCAGAAAATCCAAATCATTTCTGGAAATAAAGTTTCTTTCAAAATAATAAATGAATAATAATGGATAAGAGTTATATTGTGTTTCATTCCGGACAATAGTTTAGTACTTTAATCCCAACTGTGTGCTCTCTCGCTGATCTCCCAACATGGCGTATTCAGTAATGTTTAACCAGCGATTAAGATTCAGGGGGAAAAAAAGAAAAAGAAAGTAGTCAAACCCCAGAAATTTCACAGAAAGAATTTCCTCAATAAAAGTCGCAGGCAAATTAATCACCTGTGAACATGACGGAATGTTTTAGCACATTGATGAGTGTTCACATGCAACCTACATGTTTGTTAACATCACAGACTAAATAGAGGGAGATTCCCAGCTTCCATCTGACTCCTGCTATAGGAATACCACTGCTCCCAGTGGGAGCACTGGAAGAAAAAAGTTACATTGTCAAAGAACCGGCTGCACTGGGGGGGTTGGACTGAATGTGAGCTCGAAACATCACATTATGAATGACAGCAAATTGGTTTCACTGGTGTTATCCTGCTAAGCTAGAGAGACATTTTGACCTCTAAGGAGAAGGGGTGGGAGTAAGCTGGCTATCTCTGTAAGTGTTGGCTCACGGTGTATTATTTCATCCCGAACCTCTGTTTGGTTAATCAGATTTATTAAGTGTTTAATCAGATCCTTAAAGTCTTCAAGAGGGGACGTACGGTTGGCTCATGCCGAGAGGGATTATCCTCCGCACATTCCATGTCCTCTGGATTTCCGTCAATGCCAGCCACAGCTCACTGAGCATCTAAAGACTGCATGGTATTATAAACGCTATTTAAAGACACAGTTTCTAACTTTAGAGACAGCAAATAAGCAGTGAAACAAGGAGCAGGTTGAGATATCTAAAGTTATCCACCAAACAAACAGTTGATGATTCACTTACAGGATAAAAACAGCACGATCGTGTTGCATAGTATTAAAAAAAACATGCAATAGCTTCGATCACAGCAGAATAGGAAGAGGCTGAGTTCAACAAAGTAAGTCTGCAAGACGAAACAGTGGCAGTGATATCTGGTTGGTGCTGTGTTTTAAAGCTATGTTAATGTTGCTTCATGTGGAGCCAGACTTTTCTACTTCCTCAGAGTCCCAAAGGCAGTAACTGGATTATGGGACCATCCTGCCCCGTGGTTTAGGTCAAATCACAGGCTTGGACTGAAAATGGATAATTATCCCCTGTGAGGCAAATACATTGAACTCTGATGCACTCACCTGTATCTTCGTTCCTATCTGCTCCCAGACTGCAATTCTGCTTTATTGCTTCTGTGTGATCTGCTGTCATGCTGCAGTATTTTACTCTGACCTGAACTTGTTGCATAGTTTCACCACAAAAAGGCCTTTTTTGTGGGTTTCTTTTGTTGTGTTAAAGCCTATATTTAGTTTTCATTTCAACATAAACATAGGTGTGTTGTTGCAGTATTGTCAGTAAGAGTTAAACAATGTTCAATAAAGCATCTCTTCAGGCTGGGTGCTAAGAGTTGTGGTTACAGTCGCCAACATAGAGTGTGAATTTTGTAGTGGTGTTGTGTTTTTAACATTTGTGGTGTGCACCTCATGGGATTATTAGCTGATCTACCTACTATGAGTTCTTAAATAATTTAAAGCCTGACACACACATGTTGTGTGTAATGGTTTTTTACTTTTATGTTTTACTAAATAAAGCTTTAAAATTGAACAGAAACCTTTTATTTCATTGTGACTTTATAAAGTATTGCTGATAAAGTGCAGCTTGAAGTGATTTTGCACTTTACTGGTTCACACATCCGTGTTTATGTCTCACTAGTGGGACTTCTATGTGAATAATTTCCTTCCAACGATCCTGGATTGAACTGAGAATCAGATCCCTGCAGGGTTGCTTGCACAGTGACAGATTTTTATTCTCTTTTTTTATCTTAAAAACAGAGAAGATAAACAAGCAGCTGAAGGATTTTTTTTCTCTTCTCCATCAGCTGTGACCACTAATGATGCATAACTCTTGCTCTACTGGGAAACTAAGGACCAGACAGATACAAAAACATTGGTTAACAGGACAGGTGTGTGATTCAGCCTGTGGAAATGCGGTGCAGATCAACATTAACGCTTTGAAGTGGGAACACTGTACCCCATATTCTGGTGACTCAGATGACTAGAGCTTCACTCTGCACCCTGCAGGTGTGTGAATTTAAGTGCACTTGCTTGTGCATGCACACACCTCATTACCGACTACTGCCCCCGTGCAGAAAGCAGACATGGTCTGAAGCGGATGTCTGGAGAAGATACTGCAGCTCTGACAGCAAAGCCCTTCCCATAAATACCAGATCCTCTGGGATGCATGCTCCTGCACCTTACCTCTGATGGGCACTTACAGAGGCAGGGAAAAGTAGAATCAATGCTTAAATTATTCACAAAGCATGCAAAGGAAGCGTTCTTTCTAATTTAAGTGAAGTCATTTGTTATTGCAAAGAGGTGGTTGAGCCTTAAGCTATCAGGTGGTTTATATCTACTTGTGAATACTGCTGAGGTTTCATAACATCTGCTTCACATATGCAGCAAATAAAAAAAGGGGTTTCTTTAAACTGAGTAATTTAAGAAAAACTTGCTTTTTTTACGTGATTCGGTGTGTAATGGAAAACCTGTTTACGCCTCGAGAAAATTCTTCATCTACTACTGTTACCAGCCACCCACCTGGATGATACCACAACACCCCAATGCTAAAAAAAAATGCAGCAGATACACTGCGTCTTCTTTTTAATCTTCCAACTCAGACTTGTTTTTAAGCTTTCACACCCCTCCCATAAGAAACGGAGAAATAGCTCAAGCAAACTACTGAATAGTCATAAGCACTGTTGCATGAGGCCACACTGTGCAGCCCTCCAGATTATTGCTTTTCTCCTCACATCCAGGCATTCCAGACCAGCAATGAGTGTGTTGTAAATAGACAAAACATGCTTCGGCAGGCTTCCTATGTGATCAGCTATTTCCGTAATGGTTTCTTTCCTTTACTTGTCTCTCTACTTTGACTTCTTTCTCGGTTTTTCCTATTCCCACCCTGAAAACCGCAGATATTCCCAGTGGACTGAAGCAGCTTGGTACAGAAAATGGAGTGTGGTGGAGCTGTTCTTTTGATTACCGAGCCAAGGCTTTAGCAGTGAGAGGGAGCTGTAGACTCTTCGCTGCTTTCCCATGAGTTCCTTATGCATGACCTGGGTTACTATACGTTTATAGGATCTAAAGTCTCATATGATAGAATTTTGCTTTGTCTGACTGCAAGAGTTATTTGCTGAAGCTCAAGCTTCAAAACCACAGAAGCAGCCACACAGGGGAGACCCCATGGACAATCTGTTGAGTGACAAATAAGATATACAGTATATACATGTGGGGGTTTCACATGCTACAGAGTTCGTGGACTTCTGCTAGTGTCTGTGGCTGTTGTGCAAGCTTTAATGTGGGCCTTTTTCTTCTTTTTTTTTAGCCAAGTGGTGGCATTTGATTGTGCACACTCACAAGCATGCATGCATAAACCTCTCTGAGCCAGTGTGTGTTTAGTCTACAGGCAGAGGAAGGGAGCATGCGGTTGGACAAAGACAAATAGCTGAGTTTGTTCCTTTCAAATGAACTGAACGTGTATCAGCATATGACATCACTGCCTGCCGGCTGGCTGGCGGTCAGTGTGCTCTAAACATGCTCAGGCATTCGAATATAAAAGGAGCGGGGTAGATAAGAAAAGTAGAGGGTGAGAGACGGGGACAGTGCATGTTTCGGGTGCAAAGGCAGATCGGAGAGGGCATTGTCACAGGGCAGAGTAAACTGTTACCACGGCCTTAACGACATGTGCAACATCAGCGCAAAATCACGCTGAGCAGCAGTGACAGTTACTTTGTGGAGAGAAAGTCATTACATTGAGAGCATAACTCACGGAGCAATTGTAAACAGATGCTGTCATTGCCAATGAAGTTGGTTATTCTTGCTTCCCACATTACAGGGAAACGCAAATTAAATTTGAAAACTGAAAACAGTTGCAGCAGTTGAAAACAACCACAGGAAAACCTTGAGCGTGTACCAGAAAACAGTGAAGCTATATAGGGCTAATTCTGCCCAAAAATGAGCTTTTGACATGTATTTGATACAGATGAAGCAACACAGAGATGATCTCATTATGCTGGAACGCGCCGAGGTGTGGGGAAAATTAGGTATTTTTTTAGGTGATAAATTAATAATTTCTGATGGTTTGATGAGGTAAAAGCAGGAGAAAATATGTAGAGCTAAATCCGACCTATTTGTCTGATAAGTTCTCACTAATGCATGTTGGGATGCTTTGGTCTGTGATGAACGTTTCTTTCACATCACATGGAAAACAGTGTTTGTGTATTATTAATCAGGGGATAAAGGCCGAAAACTCAGTGGTATAAAGAAGTAACCTGAAAGAAACTGTGTGATGAACTAAGTGGTACAGTTAAATGTTTTCACAGCTGCTTTACACAAGATTGTTGTGAAGGTTTAATATGCACGAAGGCAAATATTCCAACCACTTCTAAAAAAAAGATCAACAGCCTGTCTCTGGTTTATAAACCATTCTGTCTTTTACTCTCATAATGTTCAACAGCTCATAAATGGTGTTAAACACTACAGTGAGACCATGTTTGCAGTAGAGCTGAACATCAACACTGCAGTGAAAACGTAAGTTGGCGAGACAGTCAAGAAGTGTCATGTGTTGCTGTTGTTTGACTCTTATCACAGTTCCTGCAGTCCCATTTCGCCTTGTTTGGGCTCACAGTCATTTCCCTCTGTATTTCTTTGATTAAGAGAACATCTGACTGCCATTAAAACTTCCACTTGCAAATCCAGAGGCTGGTTTGGAGCTGGATGGAAAAGTTGTTTTTTTTTTTTCCTTCTTCCCTTTCTTTCTTTCTTTCTTTCTTTTTTTCTTTCTTTCTTTCTTTCTTT
>JBAMHX010000008.1:24205175-24216973 GCA_037177515.1 Pseudomugil tenellus | reverse complement strand
ATATATTATGGAATACCTCTCAGATATGCTGTTTTTGCTTTATTGGAAATAAAAAATGTGTTTATAAGAATTGTGAGTCATTATTTTTTATTTTCATTCTTCAAGTTAAAAATAATGGAAATTTGAAAATAAAAAAATAAAAATATTCTAACTTTCCATCCAAGTACTCCTGTAAAAGACTAAATAGCTCTTTTTTTTTTTTTAATAAATAAAAATCATGGTAAGGAATGTGTTTGGCGGGGCAGAGCTATGTGTAAACTCATCAGGTATTGATAGAACAGCTATGTAAGTTATGAAAGTATCCCTGGAGACCTCACCAAATATAAACTGCTTGAAATACATGCCTGTCAATCTAGCCAGCAGCAGCCAGCCAGGCTTATCCAGTTACATTGCTGAATAAGAAAGTGAGAAAACAAATAGCTGGCGGTACCAAATTCCTGTTCAGCGTGACTCAAGACAACCCACGTCTTCTCTTCCAACCCCTGGGTGATCAAGCCAATGCAAAAAGCTCGCTAATAAATTCAGCACCATACTCCCTGAGCTGTCTGGGATTTTAATGGTCCTAATTAAAAATATGTTTGACCTTCTAGTTGGATTCTCAGTTTGGGCCCAGAGCACTACGCCTCCAGAGAGCTGTTTAAAGCGCCCAGAAGCCGGACCGGGGCCTCACGTCCATGACCCACCTACAGGCGATCCACCAGCAAACGTGCCAAAAAGGGATTTTCTCCGTCTATTGTCAGCAGATATCACTATAAAAAACATGTTACTTTCTATTTCTTTATTTCAGTCTGAATGGGGGAGAAAAAGAAAAGCATACAAGCAAAAAAACATGTAAAGATATCAACGTTCCAACCGAGAAAGTAAACTTGTAGCTGACTTTCATTCTTTGCAGGACTAGTTTGTTGAGCTTACCATGGGGTCATGTTGTGACAACCCTCAGCATGGAAATATGTATGAGCTCAGTGAAATGAGGAGGGGAAAAAAGGGATCTTGTTGGAAGTTTGTTGGTATAAGCTAACGATATTGTGCAAGACACCAAAAACATAAAGTCATTGCAGTCCTGAGGCTAACACCCACATGTTGTCCTCCTCAAACTCTGAAGTTCAAAACACAGAATTTGTCGCTTAAATTTAATCTGCCTCTATGGAGGAGCAACACCTCAGCGGTGGTCTCTCTCTTTCAACCTCCGGCCAGCAGAAAGTTGCTCGGCACTAAACAGTGCGATCTTAATCCAGTAGGGAATGTGCTGCTCTTCCTTCAGAGTGAACGAGATCAAGCACTTAAGGGTCAAGGGTCAAGCTCATCTCATCCGTCCTCTAGAAAATGGAAAGATGTCACCCACCGCTACGAGATCCTCTCATATCTGAAGCCGTGGGTGAGCAGCTGTGAGCAAATACTGTAGAAACCAAAACGTCGCACTTTCTCTCCCTGCTATTAATTGTTGTAGAAAAATTATATATTAGCTTAATTACCTCACTATTAGTTAATGTCTAACTGAAAGGTCTGACCATAAGGCTCCTAAACTGATGTCATTCTGACCTTTGTAAACCATCTGTAAGGCCGGCGTCCTTCCATCAGGAAAATGTTTAGACGAGACCTTTGGTTTTGTTTGTCATATCATAAGAACAGCTCCAGAGTGACGCACGCAACCAAATTCTTTAAACAAAGGTGTCTCTAAGTGACCGGCCAGAATAGTTCCAGACTTCTGTGTGACAACAGATCTCTGGAGGGATTCTCCCCGGGTTATAACCTTATAATCTTGTCTGTCTTAATGTATTGTCTCACTTTTTTTATTGTTTAATGTTCACCTTCTTTTATTCTTCATTATTAAATTTATATACTTCTCAATCTGAAGAAACCAGTGTCCTCGTCCTTGACAGGAAAAACAGCAATGTTTGGTCCGAACACAAACATTACACTCCATGACATTTGTGATCCTTCAAGAAGTCCCTGTAGCTCAAATATGATGAGGGAATGTTACATATGAAAACTGTGACAACTCCCCCCTATTTGAAGACATATTTTCTTCCCTTTGTGACCTTTTACTCCTCCACATCCTCAGTCTTTACTGTTTTCCCTCTACACCTCTTTTCATCCCGTAAGCAGACTAACTAACCTCTGCTGCACCTTTCATCGTCTCGCACGCTGAATAGAACCAGATCTTTATGAAGTTTCTGGTTTGAAATGAGAAAGCGTAACATGTGCTTACAAATTTTACAAAGTCTTTCTAGGACTAATTTAGAAATGATCGGCAACAGATGTGAAAATCTCACGGGGGTTGAACTCCAGCAGTGAAGCTGTTGGTGCTGCTGGTGGGGAGCCAAACTGTGAAGGTTCTCGTAGCCGAATAAAATCAAGTTCTTCCTCATAAATCAGCAGGTTGACAAGATTATCTCTCCCGCACAGGCAGGAAATCAGATCACTGAGCCTGATCAACAGGAAATTAAAAAGAACAACATTCATTAGACAAAAAGCAACAGACCTGCATTTATGCATATCCCTCTGTGAAGCAGTGGCAAACATGTCGTCACGGAGAAAAACATTCCCTCAGGTCGGTCCAGTCGGCGGGAAAGCGAGGACCATTAGAGACTTATTCTCCATCTTTTCTGGGGCTTCTTTTAACGCTTGTTTCATTTACATCTTCGGTTGAAAATACTCAGTCACTACACCCTCTTGGTTCTATTCCCTCAAACTGTATGTCATCATGATTGTTTTATTACTGTAGAAGTTAAAGCAAAGCATAGTCTGTCTGAAATTCCATGAGCATGACTAATATTTGTAGATTAGCCCTTTATGCTCTTTGGGATCTCAAGGCGGACTATGTTTCCACAGCTGAGCTTGAATGTCTGTAAAACTCTTTAACAGAGACGTTCTTATTAATTCAATACATGCAGACAGGTTTTTGCTTGGCAGTTGTATGTAGCTAGATGTGTCTTAGTGAGTCAAAACAACTTGGATTTATGGTTGAAGTTGCTGGTCAACAAACAATATTTAGAAATGGGATTAATAAAAACCAGCACGGCAGCAATAATTATCACTAAATGATGCAGATCCCATCCAATAGTAAACACATTTGTATACAGAGACTAAAATAGTAAGAGACATTTAAGCTGCAGGAACTTTATGATCCTCTCGCCTTGATAAGAGGACCTGGCCTCCCTGGGAAACGTCCGTGTTACTGATAGAGTTGCAAATCCTCACCTGCAGTTTGACATTTTGTATTCTGGCACCGTAAATCTAGCAACACCCTCATTGATTCCATATAATGATTTAAGTTTACCTCTCATGGGTGAAATACAGCACTTCCTGGCACTGGGAGCTTAGTGCGCACTTGCACCATCTGGACGGGGACACACACTTGGTCTGACGGTGTGCTATGTTGGACTGGATCTCTCACTGCGGATGTGGGGTGCCCATACCAGCCACCCAAGTCTCGAAAATCTATTTGCACACTCTCATCTGCCCGTGCACTTTCATCGGGACGTAATAGGTTTCGCTGCTCAAGAAGCCTGCAGCGACACCAGCCACAGTGAGACAATAGGACTTTTGCTAAAAGTGCTCTCCTAATTGGAATCATCTATTCACTTTA
This sequence comes from Pseudomugil tenellus, assembly GCA_037177515.1. Lineage (NCBI taxonomy): Eukaryota > Metazoa > Chordata > Actinopteri > Atheriniformes > Pseudomugilidae > Pseudomugil > Pseudomugil tenellus. The sequence continues at coordinate 24,213,384 of JBAMHX010000008.1, read as the reverse complement.
AAATGCATTATCGCCGCCGTGAGGCTGACTCTCTCCAATTCATTAAATTAATAAACCTTGTTGGGCCTGATTGGGTACTAGATCACAGAAGATTATCTAGTGTTTGGTGTTGTTGAGGTAAAAGCAGAGCACATGCGAATGCATTTAGCTTACATTTAGGTCTACATCTGTTTGCTGATTGAATTAAGCAGCTTAATTTGTGCTCCACAAAACCATTAAGTGACACAACCTGCAAGGCTGTAACTTGTATGGCCCTATTATACCTTCAGAGAGTTATAAAGGTTTAATCAGTCTCGGTTCCCTAAACTGGCTCCTGATACACATGAGGGATACTGATCTAATCATAAATATATTGGAAAAAAGGAAAATCATTTATCAGAAAATCTTACATTATTTGTAATTTTGTTATTAGCAAAACTTATGCCATTTTTACCTTATGTTCATCTGTAAACAGCGTCGGGAAAGTCATGTGTTGCATGCTAGGGAGAGAAGACATTACCTCTGTTTACAACTTGCTAGATTTTGTCATTTTTGCCGGTCACATCCGTACGGAAGGAATTGTATCACTTTCATTCAAAGTGGATGGACTTTACTGGAAGGGAAGTTAATATCTGAGTGCGAGATTACCTCATTAACGCAGCATATGACACATAGGCCATGTCAGCATTGCAGGTATATTTTGGGGAGAAAAACAAATTATTTATTTCCTTCCTCAAATTTTTTTATGGATCAGTTTAGATGTTATTATCATATTTAATGTTCACCAATAACAGTAATTGATTTGTATTTTAGGCCCATTTTATGTATAAAAGAGTTTAGAGTTTGACGTTAAGCTCTGCAGGCTCTTTCAGTTCTGCTGCAGCAGTGAAACTCCTAAAACCTGCAGGATCGGAGTCGGCCATCCCTGCAAAGGAGCATGTTTGCAGTGACACAGACAGATTTTACATTTGAATGTACACTGTAGACCTGTGTTATCCAACACTTCTCTAACACATCTGCATCAAATAAATGGCTCATCACCATGTCTGTGGATGAGGAAAATTAGCCATTTGATTCAGGTGTGATGGAAAAGGGTTGTGTCTTACAGCCTTTTAGCTGATGCATATTCCCAAAGATATACACTGAACATGAGCAGATCACACAGATAAATTCACAAATGAACGATTTCCTTTCGATTCTATAAATACATTTTTGACCTAATTTTCCTTTCTGTAAATCTGTGTTGCTCTGCACACACCACGGCAGATTTTCTGGCCTCTAGTGACCTTACACGTAAGGCCTCACTCTTAGATTTGGAGCTCTTACACACACTGTGCACACATGAGCAGTTTATAAATGAAAATCTAGACCGTAGCGGTGCCTCTGTCAGTCGCTATGGACAGGGTTTCTGAAAACGGTCAGTTGCTTTCTCAGAGCAATCTTTTTCAACCGTTTGTCCAAAGTTAACATTCCAGCCAACCTCCCAATGTAGAGAGAGGAAGTGGAGGGAAAATCTAAAAGAGTGGATCTAACGAGAGTGTTTTTCTTTTTTTTTTTCTTCCCTGTTAAAGGTCTAAGGTTTCACAGGTTTGGATCTTCTGGCTCTGGAAGCCCACATGCCTACAGTTATTCATCTAGGCAGACATCATCAATTACCACTAATTAACCAGATGATGGTCTGGTGAGCAGAAAATGAAAGGAGCGATTAATCACTCAGGGCACCTCCAGGCTTGCTACTCAGCCTCAAAAAGGGGGGCTATGAGCTACTGCATTTCTTTTGCCAGACGACACACCGAAACGGGACGTGTCCAAGCCATCGTGGTAGACAAGCAGGAGGAAATAGACTCCTCTGAGTCTTCATTAGCAATAATCATCCACCTGACAGATCTAATGGAGAAAACACACCGTTATCCTTCAGCCTGTACATTTGCAGCTGTCTGTGAGGGATAATGTGCAGAGAAATGATAGATCCTTTTATTAGAAGAGGGGAATTTCCTGTCCTGTCCTGCTGAGGTGCTGCTTTTCTCTTTTCGCTTGCGTGTGTCATGCCTCCTCTGTGGGTGACTTTTACTGGCAGTTTGGGGGATGATGTCATTGCGGAAAGGTCTTGGATGCATGCAAACTAGTAATTCAGTGAGAACTTTTTTCATCTGCTCAAGGCCGGCTGTCTTTGTAAATACAGTCTTCAACAGAGAGGAGTTACTATAAACGCTCACGGCTAGAAAACCCTGATATTAATTTCTAATCCCCATAACATCTACAACGATCAGATTTTTATGCTGTTTACAGCTTGGAGTTCTTCAAAACTGAGCACGCTGAATGCTGTGTGTGAAATGATTCTCGTCTAGATCCAGGAAAATATTATCCTGACTGGAGGAATCTGGGAATTTGTCATCCAGATGGATTTTTGGGGGATTTTTCAAGGCCTGCTCATGAGTCAGTGATAGTTGTACTGCATAAATCATCATATGCTGAATGTGATTCAGTTATTTTTTCAATAGCTCCCTCTGTCGAGTTAAATTAAATAATAGCTATTACCATGACTAAACCAAGCAAAGCATCTTTTTAAATAAAATATAAAACTCTTAGCAGCAGAGCGGTAGCCCAGAAAGTAAGGTTTAGTGCACCACTGCTTTGCTCTGCGTGTCAGCTACTGCTATCATCAGCTGCATTTGATGAGGGAGTCAGGGTTGTTTCAGTGGCATGGACTCACCCCATGTGTGCTTTATTACCTCATCTTCTCTGGTGATTTATGGCTTTCACACAGAGTGCTTTTCTGGGCTGTTCATATCTGCAGAAGATAAAAGAAAATCATAGCTTTATTACCTAGATGGAGTGGGTGTGTTTACACGGCAGAGCGCCTCACCGGGGAGCTGCAACATACCTGCATCGCACATATCTGATCTGCTTTTCAGAGGTACTACACTAGCACATGTGTGCAAACCATCCATGAGCAGGACTGATAAGTGAAGAGTGAAAAACGGCATCTGCTGGAGCACAAATTCCATTACTGTCTCCTCCTAATGTTGACAAGCAGACATTTTATCTTCATGACTCATTCTGAATGAAGCTTTGCTTGGATTGTTATAAAATGTTTGGCTTTGGGGAGGGGGGAGAAAAACTCATTGTGCTTTGCCAGTCATGTGTTATCACCCCATATAATGTTTCAGCATGTATAGTCGTTCAGAACAATGATCAAGACTGAATGTGTCTGCTTGAAGCTCCATTAAGAGATGCTGCTGTCTCCAATCTGTTTGCCTGTGGCTCCACCCTGTGGAGAGAAAATTTTAAGGATCTTACAAATAATTCTGACACACTGCAGAGAGGCTATCAACAGGGAGATAATAGGATATTCACTCATTCACTTTAATTAGGCCCATTTCATTTCCTACCCATACAAATAGCTAATCAGCCAATCATAATGCAGCTACTCGGTGCATTTAACCAGGTAGAGATGATAAAGATGACTTGCTGAAATTCAAACTAAGCATTGGTATGAAAGAGAAATGGTATTTAACCATTTTAGTACCACAGGGATCACGTTGGATGTGTATTTCAGAGTACTGTAACTCCTCGTTACTTCATCATTCTCATCATTCTGACTGCTAAATGGATTTGGACATTTCAGAAACTGCTCATCTTCAATATCTGTAGAGTTTATGGAGAATGCTCCAAAGAAGAAATAATCCAGTGAGTCCCTGAGTTTTTTTCTTATTTCAGAGGAGAATAGGCAGATTGACTGGAAATTATAGCAAAGCATCAGTAACTTAAATAACCACTGGTTCCAAACATGTTATGCAGAAGATCATATCTGAATGTTGACTCTGAAAGCAGACGAGCTGCAGCAGCAGAAGAAAAACCAGGTGCTACTTCTAATAGTAATAATAATAATAAATTTTATTTAAAAGCTCCTTTCAGGTCACTCAAGGTCACTTTACAAACAAAAAATAAAACAACAATAAGAAACAATAGTAAGGTCTTCTGACAGCTGAGAACGGAAAAGTGAAATTTCTAGTAACTCATCTAAACTGCTCAATGAAAGATGTCTGATGAATCTCCAATTTCACATCCATCAGGAATATTTCCTTGGCACACTCGGAGTGCCATCAACCTAATATGCATGTCTTAGGATGGTGGGGGGACACCAGCGTACCTGCAGGGAATTCACGCCAACATGGGGAGAACATGCAAACTCCACACAGAAAGGGTGCTGTCTAAAGCTGAGGCTCCAACCAGTGACCTTCTTGCTGTAAGAGCTGCAGTATTAACCACCACACCACTGTGCCGTATCCGCCGTATAAGCATAATCAATAAAAATTCTATTTAAACAGCACTTTTCATACATTCGAGTGGCACAAAAGGCTTCACACAGCAACCATAAAACTAAATAAACAAAATAAAAGACTAGAAATGCAAACTCAAAAACTCAAAACTAAGAACAAAAAACGCAGAGTAGCATCTTCCGGTGGATACTTCCAGCACGATGATGCACCATGTCACTAAGCTCAAATCATCTCCGACTGCTCCAACGATAAGCTCGCTGCGCACCAATGGCCTCCAGTCACCAGATCTTAATCCAGTAGAAGAGTTGGGAATAGAAGGAACGTTTTTCCATCATGGATGTACAGCAAACAAATCTCCAGCAACTGTGTGATGCAATCATCTCAATATGAAGCAAAATCTCTGAAAAATGTTTCAAAGACCGTGTTAAATTCACACCATAAAGGCAGTTCTGTCGCAATTCCAGCCCAGTACTGGCAAGGTGTACTGTAACCGGCAGGAGAGTGTATCGTTTTTAACATCTAACAATACAAATGATTAATGTGCAGAGAATTGGCTCCTGAACTTGTTGCAGTGAACTTTCTTTGAAAGAAAAAACACCTTAAACATCTTCATTAATCATTAATCAAGCTGCAAGAGGCATCATTTCAAATAAACTATGTTATTTTCTGTCAATGTCCCTCATGACGCAGCAAAAAAAACACTTTAGTCACCTTTTCCCCCCCAACATAAAAAGACTGAGTCTCTTAACGATGTTGCATTATTTTATTAGTACTGAAGCATAACTGATGTACAACTGTTTCATGTGTGTGCACACTGGTGAGGGTGTGAGCCTCCCACACTGACAGGATACTCAGCGATGTTCATAAACCAAAAACATTAGTTCAATCAGTCAAAACAGAGTCTGATAGTGTCCATCATATGTATACAAAATGGGCTTGTAGTATTTAGATGGGATTTACAGACTTTCCTGTAATTTTTTCCATGTGCATCGTCAGACAACAGCAGTTTTTGTACAATGAACTATGAAAAACTGTCATAAACAGAGTCATCAGAGAATCTGCTCTCATGGTTTACAAGCTGTAAGCAGCACGTCCACCAGCTGCAATCTGTGCTACAAGTTAAACAGCCCACCCTGCGTCTGCCGAGGAAAAAAGGAAATTACAAAAAGACCCTACTGTGAATCCGCTCTGTAGGTTCATAAATCATGCTCTTTAAGTCATAATCTACACCCACTATTTACTTTTAACCTTGGTGGTTAAAGTGCTGCCGAACGCAATATTAAATTCTTGTCAGCGCTTGCGGGCAGAGATGGCGAATCTAGAAAGGAAGGGGGGGGGGGATAAACTGTGAGAACTAATTTACACACATTTCTCCTCAGCACAGTGACTTAAGTCATAAAAATCATCAGCAGGTATTCTCTACGGGAAACCCACCTTACTGAAGCCGGTGTGACGACATTGTCTAACGTGTGGTGGCTCCTACAGTGCAGGCATGCAGGTAACGCAACTGTCTGCAGAAAAACAACAATAACACTGAAACCAGAAGCGCAGCGTGTTGCTTGTTTAAATTGTTCTCGGATTATGATTTCTGATTCTGCTCACAGACTTTCTACAATCAAATCGAGCTTTTTCTTTAAGCTTTAACCTCTCAGTCATACTTGAACAAAGAAACAATTCAGATCCAATTGAGCCAACAGGACAAAGTATATACTGACAGTAGAGACAAAGACGGAGAGGAAAACACTGTACGATAGCGACAGACAACATCAGATATGAGGAGTTTCTCTTTAATAAGTAACTGATGTGTTGTGCAAGTAAATTCACTCTATAAGTATAACTTATACGGTATAGTGTTTATGTATAGATGATAGTAAAATATAGTAAGTTGTGACATATTAGTTACTTAGTTTAGTCTGCAGTCCAGCATGGTTGCATTTGTTTTTAGATCCCGGGCGGCAAAGAAAAGATGTCAAGCCATCACTGCATTTAGCACAACATATCTGCTGATTTCACCCAAAACAGACAAAACGTCACATCAATGAGCTGAATCAGAAACCAATTTTACATTAAATTAACCTAACAGCCGGAAGAAACTATATTACAAAAAAAGCCAGAGACTAGTATGTGTTTTCAGGGAGCGAGGGGTCCCAGTCTCAGCTCTACATGGTGGGTGAGCCAAATGGCTTCAGTGGCAGTGTCAGATGCCTCCTCGCTCGGCCGCACGGGAGCAGTGAGGTTGCGGAAGTCATGCCGAATCTTAAATGAGACGGTGACATCCACGTCCTCTTCTTTCTGAGGGACAACTTTGATGAAGAAGCCGATCTTGTTGGATTTCCTAAAGGCAACAACACTGTGGAATGCAAAGCGACAGGGAGAGACTGGGTCAAGAGTTGCTCTTGTGTGGGCGTGTGTGTGTGTGTGTAGTGTGTTTACTTACTCTGGGTCATCCTGGAAGTCCTGAGGTTCAGCCAGCTCATCATACTCAGCTGCAGCATCCTTTCCAGCTAAGACCAGTTCCTTACTTGGGACAATAACCTAAAAAAAACAAAACAATTTGAACAGTTTGTATTATTTTTTTACAACAAACAGATTTTAAAAGCAATTTTTCCATTTCAACACATAAGATTGAAATGAGATCTGGAGGATGATGGACATTGTAGGAAAAGTAAAAATAAGAAATTAGCTTCCCTGCTCAAATAAAGTGTCCACGCTACTAACAGATCATCCAAATCCCATCTACTACACACGTTAGCGGGTAGCTGGCTGCTAAGTTCAGCTGAGCGTGCCCTGATGTGGTTCACAGAGCCCTCCAGGTGTTTAAATATAACATCGAGCTGGAAAAAAGGACGGAGTCTCTGTTTGGAAATGATGTGAATAGAAACGGGTCATGAAGATGCTCCATTTGCCCCGGAGCTCCTCTTTACCTACGCTGGCCCATGATGACTTCATCATTTAAGGTGCAAAGACAGGAAGTGAAGACCAATCCTCCACAGGAAGGTATGAGAAGAGACAATTCATTCCCTAAATGAAAAGGCTCTGTTGTAGCTTTATTAATATAAAAGACTTCCACCTAATTTATTTTTTAAATAGGCTCCCAATGACAGTCTGAATAGCCCATATATATCCGTATGCTAAAACTTTTTCACATCATCACTTAGATGTTTCTTAAAGATTTTAGACTGAATCGCAGTAATCTGATGCATAATGCATCTGTGTTTGGTTTCTGGGAACCATTGTCCAATAAATGCAGCTATATTATTAATAAACAAGCTACCGGCAGCATCTTTAGTCCTGATTAAACATCATGGACATGTAATTTATTTTATATACATGTATATGGACACATTGATTGTTATTGTTTACATTTGATAGATCCCAGTCATGCGCACTAGCTGGCACCAAAACAAATCATGCAACCCTTCCTGTTTACACAGTGGAAATTGCCCAGACGCTAAAATCAAGTCGCTTAAAAGCAAAAGAGAATTATCTTGAATATTTATCGGAGAGGGAAGTTGTATGTGCGTGGTGTATAGTTGCCTGATCTGTTTGAAACTGACGAAAAGTAGTGGGACAATAACCTGCAGTATGGCGACATTTGGAACTATTTAATAAACGCTCCTGGGTTGGAAAAAATCAAAACCATTAAAGCTTATAAATCGCTGGATGGATAAAAAAATATTTCTGAGCATGTTCATGAAGTTTTATACTACAGTGCAAATGACTCACTACGCTTCCTACGGAGTTACGATCTTCCGTCCGCACCTCTTAAGTTCCTGCTGAAGGACTGTGATTGCTGGTCATACAGCCACACGTGGTAAAACCCGTTGTTTCTCACACCTTATTTTTTTGTTATTTATATTACTTTACAGCTTATAAGTTTAGGGTTATGAGTTTCATGTTTTGTTACGTCACATATTGATTTGATTTCTTTGAGTTTTGCAGCTGCT
>JBAMHX010000008.1:24179161-24196355 GCA_037177515.1 Pseudomugil tenellus | reverse complement strand
TATATATATATATATATATATATATATATATATATATATATATATATATATATATATATATATGTTTGTGTGTGTGTGTATTATTATTATTATTATTATGTCTTCTGATCTTTTTGTATTGTTCATAACTTCCGATGGGTTCGACAGATTTCTAGAAATTTGTTATCAAATCGTTCCGCACGTTCAGGTGAAGGATCCTTGCCCGTTTCTACTTTATAACTTTACAGTTTTTAAAAAAATTAACTTTTACATTTTTTTCGTTTGATTGAAAGGTTTTGCTCCATTAAAAGATTCTACTTCTATTCTTTTCAAAATTACCCTCCTTCCACAGATTTACAGCTAGAATCACAATTCAAACTTTTAACAAGTCACAACAAATTGGGCTAATAAAAATTGACTTTTCTCATTTATATGTTTTACAGTTTTTTTAAATATCAGTTTTAAAATCATTAAAAGCTTCAACTTGTCAATTCTGCATTCTGGAATGTGCCACTGGGTGATTACAAACTGTAGTACCTCCGTCATAACTTTCATGTTTGTTGTAATACAGGCAACTTTTTTTAAAAACATGAGCTGTCAATTTGGGTTGTCCAGGAAACTGCTGGAAGGAAGATTTTCTCCAGGTGGATAAAGAACAAATCCCAGTTTGTAATGCGTCTGTACATGGTTTCAAGATGGTTTGTGCAGACCACAATAAACCACTCAGCAGAAAACTAAAGGGTGGTGGAGTTGAAGTATTGATTAACCAGTGTTACATCAAAACATTGCAAATCTTCTTGACTTCAACTCAATCCAAGGCTGAAAAAGCTGTGACTTGTAGATTTTGAGCTATGGCTCTCCAAGCGACATAAGTCTACTTTTTGCCCCACTGACTCCCCATTAAAACTGAAAGCAACATGGCTTCATTGTTTTTAAATTGTCACCATTTAAATTCCTTTTGTAGTAGGAAGAAATAACTCTATCCCTGTCAACCTGAAAGCCTTGTGCCGCACATGGTGAAATAATTATTTTGATATCTCTTATGTTTTTTATCACAGCGGCAAGTACTTTGGAGTTTTGTAAAATCATATTTACACTCTCTCTGTCCTTAAAACTTTCACTTAACTGTCACCAGCTGCAGGTGACCTTTCATCTAGACCCACAGTACTTTATCCAGAACTCCTTAACAACTTCATCAAGCTTCTGCCCTATTCCTATAAATTTGGTATAAAATGTTCACCTCTTCCAGGAGACAATTGCTTTGACTTTTGTACTTTGTAACTTTTAAACTTTAAAATACTTAACTTTAAAACTTTACTTTTGCCATTGAAATAAATGGACAAAGCTTCTACTATTTAAAAAAAATAAAAGAAGCTTTAACAATTTCCGCATTTCAGCTAGAAACACCATTCAAACTTTAAACAAGTCACAAAGGATTCAGCTATTCAGGAATGAGTTCATGTTCATATCTTTTACCAATTTGGAATTATGGCAGTTTTAAAATAAAGAAAAAATTTTCACATCTCCAAAACTTTTGTTTTGCTTTCTTTTAATTCAAATAACATGAATTTTCACTACATCTAGACCTGAGTTTGAGCTTCCAACATGTCTGCTACAAAAATGTTTTACTTATTTGAATTAATCTTTCAACTGGTTTACTCAAATTAAAACATTTTTTTAATTTAAACTTTAGAACTTCTACTAATGATTTCAGCTTCATAAGGATTTCAACCAATGGTTCAATAAACAGGTTTCAACAGCTTGCTTTCTTTTCTTTTATGCTTATTTCAGTTCAACCTTCTACCATTTTCAACACCTTTAAATATGTGATATGATATGATTATTTAAGCATTACATCTGTTTTCACATGAAAGCATTCACAAATTTCTAGTTCTTTATCTTGTATCATAATGAGATAGCAGTCCTATCTAAGTACATGTTAGTATATTTTTATCTTTACTTTCTAGCAAAGTAGAAGGAATAGTACAAAACATATCTGAATTAAACGTACAGTACACACTAAAAATAAGGACCTCAACCTGAGCAAATCTGATAACATGCCACTTGTCATGATGGTTTCAGCATTCATTTGTTAACAAAACTAACAAAAGAGGAGAGGTGACAGAGGCCTAGGGACATTTGATAGAGAGGAAAAGGGAAATCCAATACAATACCATTAACCCACTGTGACCTCATCATAAAGAAATCTAAAATCAGGCTTATGTCCAAGTTGCAGATGTTGTTTGGCCTGTTGTGATAACTGGAACAGCTGACTGAACAATATTTCCAAATTCTACACAATGCTGTCACCTGCCTGCAGTGCAGAAATTTCCCTAATTAAATAGTCTAAGACATTAAAAAAGAAAATATATAAATAGGTGATAAACCGTTCATCTTCAATCATGTCTTAGTTCAATTATTTTAAATATGCTGCCAGCATTAAATTTTATATGAGAAAAAATTGTAAAACTCTCATTAATATTCCATCTATTCTCACTCTACTGTTTTAAGTTGCATGTATGATTGAAATCATTTTACATGACATTACTTTTTGACATATTTTCACATGGAGGAGTTTTTCTGTTATCCTGTTTCCTGTATCCTGCAGATAAGCCTGTAGCCACGGGACAGATGGCCAAGTACCTGCTCACCATGGCAACAGCTGATCACAAAGATAAGAAATGACCCATGAGTAAATAACCCTAACAGGTTCTTTAAAAAAAGGGGGGGACTACTTGTTCCTGACTTGCCATGTTGTTGTTTTTTCCCCAGTAACTTATTTAGTATATTTTTATTTTCAGCATATATAAAACGTAATTGCATACCTTTTACTTGCATTTGATCAGATTGTCTCTATATTATCTAAGCTGCAAAGAAACGCCATTAATGAATTAGTTCATTGTCAGATTACGTTGGTAGATGGTGACGTATCCGCCAGCTGTGCGCCCCCCTCCCCACCTCCTCTGCTCCTGATTTATCCGAAGGGAGAAGCAGATAGTCCTCCACAGAAAGCGGTCACCATGTCGGCAAAGGACGGCGCGATGTGTCCGCTCTTACCGCTCCTGCTGCTGGCTTTGCTGCAACCCTGCACCGCTAGAGCCATGCTTACTCAGGTAGGCCTACTTGTTGACACTCACTGGTGGATTTCTGACACATAAAGACACATTTCTGACAACATTCTGTCTAATATCACTCCGCTGACACCTGCGCTGCGTAATGAAGCGTAATTAAACTGTAGCAAAAAGGTTGTGATGCGGTTTATCTGAAAAAATGACACCACTGCAAACTTGAACAGTTATTATTAGTGAAATTACGTCATAAACAGGATATAAAATACTAAATAGCTTGTTTCTTTTTCTGTTTCTTCTTCTATTTCACGTGTTGTGAGGTTTTGCTGGTTTTTGTTACATATTTTGAATAATTACTGTAAATCTTTCTTGTGATGAAACACATTAAGCAGTTTTCTCCTAAGCAGGTGAAAAAATGAACAGCATCACCTAGGGACTTTTTTTGCTACTGAAGTTTCCCTAAATCTGCTCAACACAAACCTTGTGATGCATTTACGATTGTCTTTGAGTTTCTTTTAGTGGTTTTAAGATTAAAAACAAGACAAAAACAACTGTGATTTACTGCATGTAGAGTTGTTAACTTTCACCCTTATAGGCACAAAGATAACTAGATTCAACACATGAAGCTCAGTTTTATTTTTTTCATTTTTCAGTCACACTCACACTTACGTAGACTAACTTATTTCCATTTCTTTAAAAAATACAGGAGGATCATTTAAGATCGGGTTCAGCCAGTGAGTTTTGCTTTGTCAAAGGGCCTCCGGTGCTCTTAGAGCAAAGTAGATATGCTGAGACCTCCAGCTCACACAGCTGATGAAGAGGGAAGGCAGGGGCTTAGTTTGCCCTTATCATTGTTGCTATCTATTTAGTTCAAGTGGGATTTATTATGTCAAAAAAGCACCTTATATCCTCATTGGAGACAGAAAAGATGCAGATAAAATGATCTTTTCTCTTATTGTTTCTCTTCCATCCTCAGTGCTTCTCATTTCTTTTTAAGTATAAAGTTTTTTTGTTGTTGTTTTTTTATCAGATTTTATAGTGCTGGTACCAGTGAAAATGTGGGATTTAGCTGTTAAATGAATAATAACCAAGTGCTAAAGCTTTACACTCATGTTTGATTTAGTTAATTATTTATTAGAATAAAAGCTCACATAGCCACCTCTTGTTTCAGTGAACATCAAGTTACAAAAAAAAAAATCATAGCTGAATAGTTAATATGCATTAGATCTAAACAAACATTAAAAACAAAGCATCCCTTGAATATTACGAAACACACCTGTGATAATCAATGTCAATTATTTAGTTGTTGTCTTTGCTCAGACATCCGGGACATAACCTCTCTGTGTTTGTGTCACCACGCAGCAGTGTGACTCATCCACAGATGGCACCATCTACGAATACCACGCGAGGACTCTAAACGGTAGTCGCACTGTGAACTTCAGTGATTACGCAGGCAAGAGTGTCCTGTTTATTAATGTTGCTACATACTGAGGATACACATATCAGTATGTGGGTAAGAAACATCACAGCAGGCTTCATTATTTAAAAAAAACAAACAAACCAAATCTCATCATTTTAATCATGTTTTTTTTTTTTTTCCAGAACTGAATGCACTGCAGGAGGAGATTAAACACGGGCTCATTATTCTTGGTTTTCCTTGCAACCAGTTTGGGAAACAGGAACCGGGACAAAGACATGAAATTCTGTCGGCTTTAAAGTGAGAAATCTTTCCCCGGCGCTGCCAGTCTGCTCCAAGTCAGTCACAATGACATGACTGTTTACAAAGCACAGAACGAACGATACAGCATATGAATGATACAGGCTGAAAGCTCAATTCCTCCAAATCTCAGCTTTTAGGAAACTTAATAGGATTTTGTTCAGGGAGCCTAACAGGAGAGCTCCTTAAGTCAGACTCATTAAAAGATATTTAATACTTGTAACAGAAGAAACAACCAAGCTGGATTAGAGGAATTAGCCACATTTTGTAAAATCCTGTCAATCAGCTGAGCTTAATTTAATCCAGCCATCAGATATGTGTCTCAGATCTATGTAGGATCCATCCATGCATTAGATGCTGCTGCAGGGACGTAGCGCAGCCAACATGAGGCAGCTGAGCGACAGCAGAGCTCAGACACTGATAAGATGCTCTCTATCTGGATTCCAGGCATGTCAGACCGGGCAATGGATTCGTTCCGAACTTCCTGCTGTTTGAGAAAGGTGACGTGAATGGAAAAAATGAGCAAGAGGTGTTTACGTTCCTAAAAGTAAGTAAAGCTGTTGTTTTCAAAGATTCAGGCAAGGATCCGATTAACTTGTCTTGTGTGCTGAAGCGTAATCAGCACTCCTTTTTGTTTATTTTTGGATTTTTTTTCCTTATATGAATGAAAAATTCTTTATTGTTAAACATAAAAACAAAAACAGATTCAGACGCTGGTCTATAATTATTTGTCACATTGAAACTAGAAAAGCACCGTAAGAGTGCAGATCTATATTAGTCAGTTTGTTTCCACTCTAAATTAATGTCTTACAATCATTTTATTTTTTTATATCCAAAATTTTTCCTTGATCCAGATTTAACTTTGATATCTTATTTTGTATGTTATGGATAAGCATCCTGACCATTTAGTGTGGAGTTGTATGCATATATAGTGAAAATGGTTGTATCTATGATAAACAATCCAGATGTTGATCCAGATCACTCTTAAGTTAGACCAAGCCCCATTCTCAGAAAAATATCTACCCAGTGGTTTTTGAAAAAAGAGAAACAGACAGAACATAAACATATCCTCTTTGGTGGAGGTATAAATAAAATAAAAGCAGTCAGACTGACATCTTAACTGTATTAAATTCCATCATGTTTGACTTTTATCATATTAAAAATGTATTTTTTTTTTACATTAAAAATGATGTAGAATGATGCTAATGCTTATCTAGTCCTAACTACACAATAATAAACAATTATTTAACCGTCATTTATACTATATATTTAATAAATTATACAGTATATACATGTACCCATCAATCTACCGTACCGTGTTCTTTTCCTGTATTTATAATTGCACATTTTAGATATTTACACTAAACTAATGCCTTTATATATAATTATACATATTGAACAGCTAATTTGTCCATTTTTTTAAAAAAATTCTTCTATGTCTGATGTAAATACTGGAATATGATTATTATTATCGAACTGGTTCATAGTCCTTTTTTTGATTCTGGACACAAACAGTTCATCCCTCTACTTACTGAACATGATCTCACATGTGCTTTCCGCCACGCAGAGCGCCTGCCCTCCGGTGGGGGGTGACTTTGGAAACCCCAGCGGCCGGTTGTTTTGGGAGCCTTTTAAGATCAGCGACATCAAGTGGAACTTTGAGAAGTTTCTGGTGGGACCGGACGGGAAGCCGGTGATGAGGTGGCACCCAAGTGTCAACATATCCACAGTGCGAGCTGACATTCGCAGTTACCTGCTCAAACTGTACACACAGGATGTTTTTAATTAGACATGATTGATTGTATAATACCATCTAATGTGCAGTACTTTGTTTCTTAGTAGCGCTTATGATGATGTAACAGGTCTCGCTGCATGAAGGTGGCATGTCGAATGAAGAGGAGGCTTGAAAACAGGTCGACTGTGGTGTTTCCTCGGAGTCTGGGGTTCAGGCCAGCTTTTCAGTGCATTCAGGCTGGCCTGCAATCCCAAAGCACCATGCCAATCTTCTCATCCCAGGACCTGTTAGCAACTACATCACACATGTTAAGTACTTTAATAAATCATGGAAAAAGCCACGCTGATGTGCACTTTGTTTTAATAAGGAAAAAAATCTGACTGTTCTGTAACAGCGAAGTGAAAATTTGCATACCTATGAACATTTTTTAATAAGGTAACATGACGTTCAGAATATTTATTAAGCCAGTCAAATACAAAAAGTCTCACATGTGCTTTTTGCTATAGCAAAAAAAAAGGAAAAAGCTACAAACCAGAAAAATACAACTGCCAATAATTACAGCATAACCTTCAAAGTGCAAGTCTGCTAATCTCTTGTCTGCTCTATGTTCCCCGTTACTTTTAAACTCGTTGTCCGCAAAGTCACATCCACATATTTTGAAGCCCTTCATCTGACTACTCGAAATATACAATTGTACAGAAAATAACATGGTTGGTTCAATTTAGCGGGTCTCAATTTGTGAGATTTGGATCATAAAACGGGCGTCCCGTGTTTGCCATCACAGCTGTGTTACAGCATTTTTGCAGGTTGATGGTATTGACTACAGACAGCTTGCTAATGTGGGAAATAAAGCAACTCCAGGTAACCTGGCAGGTGGTGACGAGCAGCTCGGCTCAGCTGCTGCAACACGCCGTATGATCACAGTCAAGATCAACTTTAACTCCAAGTTTGTGACGCAGCACATGTGAAGAAAAGGAGCCGTCACTGTTGCTGGAACCTGAAGTAGCTGTATGTTGGTGCCAAAGTGAACAGGATGCAGTGAGATGAGCATATATATCAGAATGAATGATCAAACCAAGTGGAAGTGTTGTTTAATGAGATTAGGTCCATTATCATGGAAAGAAGGGGAAAAAAGGTGTATGTTCTGTGCATTGTGTCTGATACAAACGTACAATGTCCATAGCTACAATATATTGGGATTACACTAACAACATAGAAAGAACAGCATTACTAAAGACAATGATTTACACTTAATCAATGCAACTATCAAAACAGTAGGTTATAAATAAATTATCGGTAATCACAATCATGTTTTTTGGTATGATACCATCAAAATTCATTTCCCAAAATTTCTGTATTTCAACAACCACTTTAACAGTTACACATATTGGACAGCTCTATAACATTGATGGCACTGTAGAAATTCTTGTAAATGAATTAACATTCACATTATTAATCCTATGATTCAGTGTATCTATATAATCACTCATTGCTGGAATGAGTAAATACCGTCTTTGTCGTATTGGGGAATGACTTCCTGTAACCCTACAAGTAAACTCTGAAACTACAACTACTTGCAGAGACAATCACACAGGTATATTTTGTGAAAGAAAAAAAAAGGAGCAATGTTAATTGTTGACCTATTTAACAAATTATTTAAGTTCCCGATAAAAAAATCTAAATATTTCATGTTTATATATTCAGAATAGCGAAGTGTTTCACAAATAGCCTTATAAAACGCAAGTATAAACAACATTACAATAAGATATCTACAGTTCAGTAGGAAAATTATAGATCAATCACACCTTGTCAACTCAAAAACAAATCAATTTCATGCTACAACCCGGTCTCCAGTAGGTGGGTACAGTGATGCTTTAGTGCTTTCCAGGGTCCATGTTCTGTCTCTCCCTTTTTCCAAACCCTGTTGCTGCCGCGGAGGCTGCTGCAGCTGATGACTGATCTACAAACACAAACGCATTACGAGAAGTTATTAAAATCACAGCCTGTGTGGCTACAAACTATATTTATAATCTCAATTTAAAACTCTAAACATTACACAATAATTACCTGCGTTCTCTGGTGGTGGTCTTGAACTCTCTCCTACTGCTCTGGCCCCTCGAGGTGGAGGGAATGACATCTGCCAAGGAAAACCCTGACCGAAGAGAAAGCCACGTTTATAAAAAAATAAATAAATAAATAAATACATACAGGTGCACTGCTGAAAAAAAGCCTTGTTTCATTAGTGAACTATTTATTCCAGAGAGTGGGGGCCTTATGGCCTTACCGGGGTTACAGGCTGGAAGTCTCGTGTAGGGGGTGGTGCTGCAGCTGCAGCGGCTGCGGCGCCTGCTGCATTGGGCATCCGGGGAGGGAAGTGTATGGGCCAACCTTCGAGGCCTTGTGTTCCCACCTGCACAGAGGGACCACAGTAGGGAGGGCTCAGCGGGCTGTTCACTGAGCCTGACGTGGGGTCTGATGTACGTCTTTCCTGATGCTGCCCCTACGAGGGATCACAAGTACACACGTGATCCCCGATCAGTGCACGGCTGCTACTCCCAGCGAACTGCAGCGACGTCACGGCATGAGCCGCTGCAGACCCCTAACCCCGCTGAGGGTAAATGTTCCACCAGCCGATTCCCAATTTACTGCACGGTCAGCTTACTGGAGTGAAGCTCTTGAACAATTACATTTGTTAAAAACTAGAACAGAAAATCATTTCATCTAAAAGTGTTCTGTCACAAGGGGGCGCTACTTTATCTGCCTTCCCCTCCTCATATAACAAATCCAAATGCTTTAACAGTGAATGTAACTTTTCACCTTACTAATGGCAGTTTTATCACCATGTTAATGTAAATATATGGTTATCAGGCTCTGACCTGACCAGTACCTGTTTGTGATGCTGCATCTGAAGTCTCTCCAGCTTGCACCTCTCTGTACGTTCTCTCTGACACTCGTTCTGCGCCTGATGAAGCTGAAATACAAAAACACATGAAATAAAGTTATATTGGGACATTTTGTGCGTATTACATATTGATGGAAAACGGGAAAAGCTCATGCTACACCGATACCACAACAGTGTAGCTTTTACCTCAAGCGAGGATTTATTGAAACAAAAGCCAAGTACACTGGTACAGTATGAATGGTGTGATGAAGAGTGTGGTTTAATTATAAGGTTTTGATTAATGGCTTAGACCATTTGTGTTATTTTACAGTTATTTTACTCTGTTAGAGAACGTTATACCTGCATGTGGTGAAATAAGAGCTTAAACATAGAAAAGTTCATGTCTATTTATCCACAACATTTACCTGATTGGTCAAATTAGTAATCTGACCCTGGAGCCTCTCTACTTGTCGCCGCAGATCTTCTTTCTCCTCATTCATTCGTTCCCGGTCACTCCTTTCTTTTCTAAAGTCCTCCTCAAAGATTTTAACCTGTAATAAATGTAGTATTCAGCGAAGGAAAAGCAAACCTGAATCCATAGTAAATGGGATCGGTTTTCTTACCTGTTCTTTAAGTACAGCTATTTGAGTAAGAAGCTCCTGTTTTTTCAGGTTGTTGGCTGCATCTGCAAAGTTTCCCTGGCCGGGAGGTTGTTGGGAAGATGACGGGGAGTGCAGGTTTAAGGCTTCTTCTAAGGCCTAAAGTAATATGCAGCAAAAGTTACACAAACCGAAGGGTGTCTGAACCCCACAGCACTTTTTTGCATCTCTTCCATACTCACTCTGTTGAGGCGCTGGATCTCCTTCTCCTGATACTCTCTCTGCTTACTGAGAGGCAGCAGCTGATCTTGTAGGTAGCGAACCTTCTGCTTCAGCTCAGCAGTTTCAGAGTTCAAACACTCTTTCTCCCCCTGAAACAAGCACACACAAAGAGGTTGAAAAAGCTATTCTACAAAAAGGTTGTCAATCGCTTCGGTGTTGCTTTGGCTATCCGTCGACCAAATTCTCACCTGCACATTTTCAATCTTGGACTTGGCCAGCAGCAGCTTCTTGTCATAGTCACGCTGCCTCTGTTCCCGCTCGGCCTCCAGCTCCAGCACTGTTTTCTGGGACTCGGCTAAACGCTGCCTGAGGTCTGTGATCTAATGAACAATGTAAACCAGGATGATGACAGCATTCGCTGGTTTCACCATTCACAAACATGCAGGTACAAATTTCACAAAAAGGGGTGGGAAAAAAAAAGGATTCGGATCTCGAAGCTATCTGGTAAAGATAAGCAACAGCTGGTGTATGCGTTGAAATACAGCCCTGGAGATGGATGTTATCAAATTGCAAGCTAAGCCACCGAAACAAGGACACATTTGCAAACACGCAGTTCTGTTTTTGTATAAAATATGAACGAACATCGTGACGCAAACGGATATATCTAGAGTTCTGTGGTTGAAACCAAAGCCTGCACGGTGTCCCCATCTCAACAAAGTGTGACTGTAGGTATGTTCATAATTCTGGGTGTGCACAAAAGCAGGTGTGTGAGTGCGAGTGTGTATATGTGTGTGTCTTTGCTGCCCTCTGACTGCACCGCAGCACAGGAAGTCAGCGGGTACAAGAGAGGTGAGGGGAATTCTTGCTGAAGTGTGACAGGTCTTGTGGTTAGTATGCTCAGATAAGCAAGCTACTGCAAGATTGCACCTTTTCCACTGGACAAGCACAATGAGAAAAAGGACACGGTGCTTCGCTGCCAAATGATGCACAGAAGCTTTAAAATACAGAGTTCCTAACAAGTCATTAAAAATGGACCCATCATGGTTAAAAAGAAAGTGATTAGTTTTGCTTTGCTGGTATAGAAATAAAAGCTGATCACTATTGATATCAGGAGATATCAGTGTTTTATGAGTGCAATGTTCAGTAATGTTTCCCTGTTTTATGGCCCAGTTTCAAATGGAAAAAAATGCAGAACTAAATTCTGCAATCACTTTAAAAAAAAAAAACACTTCTCCAGAAAATTTTTGGTCATTTAAAAAAAAGTAATCAAATATTTAAAGCACTTAAACAGGCAGAGGCTGATTTTGAACTCTATTCTATGCACACATTAGTTTTCACCAAGCAAGCAAGCTGAGCAGTGTGAAATTCAACATTAAACTAAAGCAAAACCTAAACTGAGGCACACGAGAGGAGTTCATAAGTAATGAGCTTTATTTTGTTACATCAACTAAATTTGGATTCATCTGGTTTAAATAAGTAAAAGGAAATTCAATGAAGGGCACAGAAGTGTCTTCCCACACCATTCATTACAGCTGCAAAGTCATTACTGTACCTTTTGCTCAAACTGTGACTTCATGGAGTTCCACTGAATGTCCCACTGCTTGTTCACCTCCAGAACCTGTAAGCAATGCCAGAAAGCGAAACATCGCTGAACATATAGGAAACAAAATACACAGAGACTTTCCCCTATGGCAAAAGAGGATGAACAGCGGCTAAAAAAAAAAAAAAAAAGGTTTAGACTCACATCCTTTCTCTGCTTCTCCAAAAGTCTGATCTTCTTTTCATACACCTCTACATCACATGGTTTAGTTGGGGTTTTTTCTGCTGCTTTTCCACTCTGAAATGAGAGGCGGGAGGAGGCAGAAAATATTCCTAAATCCACAAAAATCCTCCATTACGTGCATCATGTGACCGTACAGGTGAGGAAGACAAGTTTCTCAACACATTTATGACTTAAGCGCATTTTTAAAAGGGAATATTGAACTTAAAAATAAAAATGTGATCTGATCCGGGTTAAAGAAAAGCACAGAAGTACCTTCTGTGGTGTGTTAGCCTCCATTTTAGGTCGGACAGAAGCAGATTCCTCCTTAACTGGCTCGTCTTTGGCCTCTGTAGTCTCTGTATCAGATGGCGACGCAGCGGATGAGACCGCTGCTCCTCCTGTGACCAGCTCCTTAAGTTTCTGATTCTCTTGCCTAAATCAGCAAGAAAGAAAGCGAAAATGATAAGAAGTTGTGAGCAGGGTCTCTTTCCCAGGGGGAGGGTGGTGACATTATGACAGAATATTCTGAAGTTCTTTGGGAAGAACCTACAACACCAAAATAGTGAGCCAACAGAAAGATCTAATCTCCCATCAGAAGTGAAAGCATTGCCAGTCATATTCCACCACCATGAAAAGAAAGTACAATGTTGTTTCATCAGAACGATGGCGCAAGGTTCACTCTCAACTTTTATGGGGCTTAAAAAAAAACATAATGAGAAGAATAAAAAGATGACGCGATAGCTACGGATCAAATGACGTGCAATAAATCAGAAGAAGAAGTTTCTGCTCACCTGAGACACAAAAGCAAACTAAAAGAGAAAGAACAACATTACCTCAGCTGTTCCAAGTCTCGATTCCTGATATGATGATCTTCTTCCATTTTCTTCCGAAGCTCATTATTTTCCTGTCTCAGCTGCTCGCACAAAGTCTATAAAAATAAAAATTTAATTCACCCAAAATTAACAGAATATTAATCATTCTGTCAAAACACAATGTTGTTTCTGTCTTAAGGCAGAAGCGACTTTAAAAGTGGTGTGATGAAGTTATGATACACGATAATTTATTATTATCTATTTATTCTACTTGCTCTAACAAAATATTTTAAATCACATTACGAAAGGGAAAAATAACTCGTATTGTGAAATATACATTTACCACAAGATAAAGTTCAATTTTATTGTAAATTCATTTAAAATATTTTATATTTTATGAATATTTTAAACACACTTACATATACATGCAACATATAAATTTCATTTTATTGCAGTTGTTTACCTGTTGCTATTTATTTAATGCAATGACCAGCCAACAATGAACAAATCTACACAAAATCAACTTATTGCTGCAGTGATTACGCAGCAT
Source organism: Pseudomugil tenellus (assembly GCA_037177515.1). Classification (NCBI taxonomy): domain Eukaryota; kingdom Metazoa; phylum Chordata; class Actinopteri; order Atheriniformes; family Pseudomugilidae; genus Pseudomugil; species Pseudomugil tenellus. The sequence goes on along the minus strand of JBAMHX010000008.1, from coordinate 24,183,030 downwards.
TTGTCAGAGAAGTGAACGTCTTACCTGTGATGTGGTGTTAATAAAAGCTACAAGCTAAAGGCTCTTATAGGTCACCAAGCTGCGCCTCCACCTATCGTGTATTCATAGATATAAATCTGATGCCTCTGTTAAACTTACTGTTTATCTGTTTAAAAAAAGGCATCTGAAAACTCTCCAATTTCTACACAGTTAGCTAAATATATCTTAAATTAATACTAAATAAACAGTCCCTATTGTAAGATGCTACTTTTGGATGGGAAAGAAGTGTTAATAACACATTAAAAGACTAAATTTGTCATACCTGTAGGAGGGAGGTCCTCTGTTCGTTCTTTTGGACCTTTGAGGAGAGATGATGAAACTCCACAGCCATGCGGCCAAGGTGAGCCAAAAGCTGGTTTGGGTTAGACTCCTCTGCAAAAATGCTAAAAGAGCTCTCCAGTCTCTTCAACTGGCTCGCCAGCTCATTGTTCTCCTGAGGATGGAGGGGAATCGCTCCTGCAGCTGAACCAGCCTGGAGATACCCACACAGGTAAAAAAAAAAGAAAAAAAATCAGTCATCCTCAAACTGTCTGAGTAGGCGAGCTCACTATTATGCATGAATTCAAACAAACACAAAACAGTCATCACGCTGCTGTTTCTGTGGAAAGCAATAGCTCACTTATCTGAAAAGTCACATCGGTATGTCCTGTTGTGTTTAAATTTAGTCGCACAGAGCATGGTAAGCTTTCTGTGGTGCTTTCGTTGCAAAATCACTTTTCACTGACATTTTTGTGCTAAAATATTTGCTTCAAATCCAGGTAAGTGTCCAAGCATCACCTCTCTGAGGAAGCAGTCTGTGAATCAATCAGCTGAGTAATTCTAGTCAGTAACAATCCTGGATTTTCCCCTGACTTACTCAGTTTGGAGCAACCAGTATTGAGTTTGCTGATGACTCAACAAACCAATTATGCATTCCCAAATTAAAGGAAATTGCCAAGGAAGAAAGCTTAACGTTATTCTTCTTAAGCTGTCAACAAAATGTATATGAAATGTAGGATATCGATGAAAAACACACAAAGGAAGCTTTCAGGAAGTTTGAACTTTTGTGGTAATTTTCTCCAAGTGTTTATTTAGTACGTACAGTCAAGGCATCCGAGTTTTTTCCCTCCATATTCACTTCCTCAAATTCTGATAAGGCCTCCTGCAAAGACCAAAACATTTACTTAAAATGTGTGAGTGTCTTGCAAATTTGTCAAAATCATTTCCAAATTTCCCAGAGATGACCTTTTATATTGTCTCTAATCATCCCATCACTTACATTGGGCTTCTCAGACTGAAGTGTCCTCCCTAAACAGCTCGTTTGCTCCTCTTTGTCAGCAGTGGGATGTAAACAGGGTCTGTCTGAAAAAACCATAACAAGATCATGATGACTCTTAGTCTTATTAATTACAATAATGATCCAAATGATTACAATTCACAAATACATATTCATGTCTTGTTACCATCATGTCTGAGAGACTTACTTTGCATTTCAGTCTGTATGGGTCCTCCCAAACACAGACTGGCAGCAAAGTTGGAGGACTTTAAGGCTTCATTGTCTCTTACAAGCTCCTCCACTCGCTGCCGAAGCCTGCATGCTTCCGACTGAGACTCTTCCAGTAAATCACCTGCAAGTTTGAGAGAAATCGTATTTCTATCAACCAGCACTTCAGTTGAAACGTACTTTAATCTATCATCTTTTTTTCCAACAAACTCTGCCATCAGCACAAACATTGAGTAAATGGGACGTGAGAAACGACATGAAGATAGCACATCCCTGTGGTGAGTCACTAAAGTGGCTTTCTGTCCAATCACAACGCTGGTATGAAAGATTTTGAGGAGATGATCAATGAAGATTATCAGGTTTTACTAGATTCTACCACACTTTATGCATGATTCTTTCACTTTTACTTCACGTTTTAACTATTATTAGCTATATAAAGTGTTAGAGAAGACACCACAAATGGGGAATGTCTTTCAGATGGGAATAAAAGTTCTTAAGTCTAAGCCAAGGTACAATACCAAAGTGCAGATTATGTTACTTTCAGTTCAGACCCGTAAGATAAACATATTGTGAACCTACCTAAGCTCTTGAGTCCTTTCATCCGCTCTCTCAGTATGCTGTTCTCCTCCAGCAGCTGTCGATAGCTGCTTCCCCCAACAGCCTCCTCTCTGGCTTTGACTTCACTCCCACCTGGATCATAGATGCGATACGGACCTTTCCCTTCCATTCTGTTGCTTACTTCCTACACATGGTCCTCCAAACTGTGAAAAGAAGACAGAACAAATTTTACAAAAATAAACTAAAAGGGACAAGGGATTTATTTCCAATAAAGGAATTTTGTATTTTTTCCATATATATATATATATATATATATATATATATAAAGCTTCAAATTGAATGAGTGATCAGATATCAACAGAGTAGAGTGACATACAGTTCAGTAGTGTGTAGCTACATATAACAGCCACTCGAAATTTGCAGAAAATGTCCACTATTGTAGATTAAAGCAAATAAAATCCTGACATATTCTATATTTACCGTATCCCTCTTTTCTAACTTCTGATTTTTAGCCAGGATAGTACAAATGATCCCGGTGAAAACAATAAATACCAACAGGTAAAAGCAGTAACAATACCGTAATGATCCCCTGCCAGGCTGAAGCATATGGCAAAACTGTGCTAACGTTGAGGATGGCTAAATATGACAACTATAACGCTCATAACCGAAAAAGAGAGGCAAAATCAGAGGGAAAAATATTAAACGCGATGTGAATTTTACTAAAAAAGATCTAATAAAAAGACAAGAGTCATATGCAGAACAATCCAACTGATGATAGCTATCATGATTGGCTGCAGAAGGCTAATATTAGTTTTCGCTGTTGTCATGCAAATTGCTAGCAGCATCTTCGTTAGCTAACCGCTAGCTAAAGCTAGATGACAGAGCGAGACGGAAACCGCTCAGCCTTCTTGTTTCCGCATTACAAATTCTTCTACCGCTAGAGTAAGAAAGAACTCATTTAGGATTAGACGACGAACCAAAGAAACAAAAATGTGTTTTGGGCCGGGTACCTTTCAGCTCGCACTGGCCTCTTGTCTCTCTTCCCAGACAGACATCTATTGCGGAAGTGGTCTACTGAGGCTATGCCGTAACCTGGGAAATTCCACCTCGCAACGTTTGATGTAAACAGCAATGATTGACAGCCAAGCGGACCAATCAGAGCACACCTCCATGTTACAGCCTCTCGCTGTAATGTAAACAATGGAGCATAATGCCGCATATTCTCATTTATAATAGTGGATTATACTTTTATATCCTCGTAATGGCTGCATGTATTCATAAATGTGGACGTTGGAAGAAAAAACGACTGACGTAACACAATTAAACATTGGTGAGTAAAACTATATTATTTTGCATTAAGATTATTTTAGTAAAAACGTTTTCTTATTGTTCTTTTCACTTCTTAAAAGCCTCCCCTTCAGGGACAGACCCCACCATTTTCACTGAATGACTTTTTTCCTCATTGATAAATTCAGAGAAGGGGCTGGTGGGGGTTTCTGTTGTTGCATCACATATTTCCTCTGAAGGCAAAAGAGCCTAGGTCAAGTTAACCAGAGTCCTCACTACAGACTGACAGGACATTTTCTGGAGTCAATCATATCAATCATAATGTTACATTTGGGTTAGGGTTACATATAACACATATTATAATGTGTTTTAATAATAACATGTTTATAAATGCTAGATAATAAGCCTGTAGAGTAATAGGTAGGTAGGATAGATAGATAGATAGATAGATAGATAGATAGATAGATAGATAGATAGATAGATAGATAGATAGATAGATAGA
>JBAMHX010000008.1:24124526-24145586 GCA_037177515.1 Pseudomugil tenellus | reverse complement strand
TCTCTGTGAAGCGCCTTGAGACGACATTGTTGTGAAATGGCGCTATACAAATAAAGTTGAATTGAATTGAATTGAATGGCCGAAACCTTGTTTGGGCAACATTAGTGAAGTGTGCTGCCATAACATACTTCCAGTCCAGCAGCTACGCAAACAGCCTCTGTCATTCCAGATGGAGGGGCCTCAGTCTCTGGGTCCTCATTGGTCTGGACAGGCTTGAAAGCCTCCATTGAGCCACTCAGGAGGAATTTGGGGGACTAATGCTACTCTCAGGAGGAGGAATTTGTGTGATTCCTGCAAACAGCTGACTCCTCACTTCGCAAGCTAGCTCTCCTTCTCTCTTTCGAGCAGTTTTCCCTGTGGGTTGAACTGCACAAACGAAGAATCCATACACCGCTTTCATAATCCACTGGATCAATCATGCCTTTGATGAACTTATCTGGGTCAAAGTGGAGGCTGGTGCTGAGCGTGGTCATTGTTTGGGCCATAATCTTTGAGCTAGGTAAGTAACTATTTCCAGTTTGATGAACGTGCATGCAAGTTTTCTCTGAAAACCTGCCTTGGTGTTGGAATTACATTCCTATGTGCATCAGAAATTCAACTGTGCACACTGTCTTTATCATGGTCAAAAAGATGCACAAGAACAGAGGAACACACCAAGGCAGACGCATAAGCCAAGTAAAGTCAAACTCGGTAGATCAACAAATAAAGGACCAAAGATCAAAACTCCACCAGCTCAGGCAGAAAGCCTCCTCACACAGGTAGCGATGCATATTTGCGGATCTGTTTGGTTTTCCTTTCCTTTTTAAATGCTTACATCTTGACACATAAAGGTGATAAGCCGAGGCAAGTTTAAGAAGGTGGGAGAGACCATAAGCGTGCAGACAGGAGACACTTTGGAGCTGAGGTGCAGGAGCAAACCTGTTCAGTGGAGCGTCCCTCCTTACCTGGAGGAGGATGATGATGGGAGACTCAAGTAAGCTTCAAAGTCCATAAATCTTTATGGGTGATCGTGTATAATCCTTATATGCTGATAAGAGAGTGATACAATCTGTTAATGTCTCTGTGCTTTTTTTGTACAGGATTGTCCAACATGAGCGTTATAGTTCTCTGACTTTAGTCAACAGTACGGGCGCAGACACGGGGGAGTACACTTGCTACCCGATGCACTGTGAAGACACAGACTGCAGGAAGGAGTACAACAAAGCTGTCAAAGTGTTTGTCTTCTTTCCGGGTATGAGGAATAAACTTTATTGATGCTTACGCATGGTGTTCTAAGCTTGATATGAATTCTTTTTATCAATCTTATCATCAAACTTCCATATCTTTTCCCTACAATCACCAGACCCACAAGAACTATTTGTTCCATCGTCTGCCTATTACGAGGCGATTCAACTAAGAACCAACTGGCCCACAGTTCTTCCCTGCCAGGTGACTTCACCTGAGGCCAAAGTGACTCTGCACCGAGAGTACCCCCCAGCGGAGGTGGCTGTGGACGGGACTGAGATCTCATTTAATGTCAAGAAAGGCTTCACCATCCATCGACCCAGGCCTTACCACGCTGGGGCTTTGTACTGCATAGCCAGTCTGGGCAACTTGAGGCAGAGCTCCACCAAGTACATGCTCATCTATGTTAACTGTGAGTGCTGCTGATAAGTAGATCATCCCCTAATGGGGGTAGTTGGTTTTCTTCCTGCATGAATTTAAAAGACAGGGAGGGATTCATTCAACACTAAAAAAAAAAAAAAAAAAAAAAAAAAAAAAAAAAAAAAAAAAAAAAAAGACAAGTATTTGAGTATTTTTAATTATAATTTGCAGTGCTTCTGTTTTTCACATTGGATTTTACAGTTTCAGGATTTTGGTGATAAGTTATAGCACTTCTATGGATGTTAAACTTTATAACTTCATAACTTAAAAAGAAAGAACATCATTTTTAAATGTATTTTTTCCTTGAAAAGTCTTAAAATGAGCCTCAGAGGAGCAAAAAACACAATTAAACACAGTCATTCCTTATTTAGCAGAATCAGGATAAACAGAAAACGCCCCATAAATATTTGGTTTCATTGTAAAATCACATTCACCCACATTATTTTGAAAGGATAATTTCCTGTATGATCAGTCGCTCACATTGCCATGGAGGAATTTGAATCACCCTCATTATACAATGTTACTTCAGTTCAGTGAGGCTTCAGGGCCATGTGTTCATGCACTGCTCTCTGGTATCTGGATCAAGTCTGGAATTTGATTAGCTTGTTCTGTTTTAGGTCTGCTGTTTGCAGGAGTTTGCAGTGAAACAGTGACAGCAATGTGTCTAAAGCCAGTGGGTCCAAAAGGAAGTCAAATCATACCTCTCCACTGTGTTTGAGTGTTAGCATACTTCTTGAGCTTTCCACTTTGGCCTCATTTATCTAAAGGACATTTTGTGTTTTAATATGACACTTTGCACACGTAAGCTAAGCTGCCATGCAGAAGGCTTTGTCCTTGTAATCTTTCCAAACAACATGTACTATTTAAGTTTTTATATAAAGTTTAAAATCCAACATGCTCACTGAGGTTTGTAGAGTCTAATATGTAGCGTCTGGTTTTTTGTGATATTTCTGAACAGTACTGTAAAACATCTATGGATGATCAACTGATTCTCCAAAAGTCCCATTGAGTGTTACGACTCAGGCTGGTACGATACAGTGCAATAAAAAAAACCCAAAAACCTTTATTGATCCCTTTTTGATTTGAATTTCCCTGAAAAGGGATGAATAAAGTATTTTTCATTTTCACTTCATAAGGTGTGGTCTGGCCTGGTCAAATGAACATTTCCATGGCAACTTAAACCTTTACTAGAAAGGGTTGGACCAAATGCCAGACATGGTGTCATGCTAGCATGAACAACAACGATACTAAAACCATGAATGTTTGCAGCACCAGAGCCGACCAGACCTTACTGCTGTTTGCTGGCATCTTTTCTTTATTAACACCTGAACTCTTACAGTGTGTTTATCTCTCATGCTTGCTGTCATCATGAGAGTTTTTCTGTCCCGGACAGCACAAACCAGACTGCACCAGACTGTACGGATCTACAACTGAAGCCTTGTGGTTCTTTTCACTTACACAGGCTCCTTTTATCATGTGAATTAAAAAATAGCATATTAGATAGTAGATGAGAATAATAGATAGTTCTGCATCTACCTGAACAGTACGGCTCAGTGGAAACAGGGTGTTGCTTGTGTCGTTCCTCTTTGGCTTTGTTTTAACTGCTGGTCTGGTCTAGTCTGGTCTTTGTACTTCAGACCAGCAAATTGCAAAAAATTTGCTACTATTCCTGAAAATCACTTAATCAATTACATTTAAGTAAAATCACATGACTGCTACTGTTCCTCCTGATGTCTCTGGAAGAAGAAGAACAAGGAATTCAATTCATTTCTTTTACATTCTGCTTCTTTATTTCTTTATCTTAAATAAATTATGCTTTGTATTAGTAATTGTGAGGATCAGATCACTTCCTTGTGATACAGAAAACATAACCGAAAGAGCGTGTTCCCTCTGTTTTTTTATCTCCTGAGTGGGTTGAGTGATTGTTTGCTTACTGATAGCTGACATTTGCCATTAGATCCCATGGCTCCTCCCGCTCCAGTGATCCATGCATCATCGAGCTCAGTGACTGTGGGGGAAAACCTACGCGTCAGCTGCAGTGTGATAGGAGAACAACATGTGGCCATAGAGTTCAACTGGGATTACCCAGGACAGCAGGTCAAATCTTAATCTCAATTTAATTGTTGAAAATTACTTTAATTGAGTTAACAGCCTTACAGATAAGGGAAAAATATTTATGCATCAATAACACAAAGTTTGATTTATAAGCTTAAATGTGTTTTTGCTCTTTAGAGATGACTGATGTCCCCTATGAAGTTAGCTTACATTGTCCTTTTTGTTAGCTTATTATTAGTCAGAAAGCAGTCAGACTGTGGGATAAAATAATTAATTACATTACTAATTATAAATCCAAGCAAATAGTCTCTTTTATAATAAGAGTTTATTTCTGAGTGGAGAACATGTGGTTATTGCAGATTGGGAGGCCTCTGTACACACAGGAAAGCGTCAGTCCAGTCAATGGAGGACCAGCACGGTACCAGTTTCAGTCTGTTCTCCTGGTGGATGAAGTGAGGGACGTGGACAACGGGACGTATACCTGCACAGCTGAGAACCTCCAAGGAGCCAAATCTGTGTCCACCATCGTCAAAGTGGTTCCCAAAGCCAAAGCTAAGAAACCACTGAGACAAACACCTGGATCGCATCACTGAGGTTCAGGTCCAGTATTTTTCTCTCAGTGAACATATTAGTATTTATATCAGTGAAATGTATAGACATAATCTTACAAAAGTATGATATTCTGTTTGTGTGGATGAGGCATGATTTCTTCATGTTACCAGTTCAAGCTTGTACATTTAAGGTTTTGTTTACATACTGCTACATTTTTTGCTACTTATTTGTCATGATAATTATAATAAACAAAAACAGAGCTCTAAACAAAATATAGACGATGCATGTTTAACTTGTACTGGAATAACTGGGATCCCAAACGGAGACTCTGTAATGTTATCTTATGGGAAAATTCTCAATAAAATCACAATATTTTCACAAGATCTTTGTTGATTCATTCAGAAAATCTGAATAAAACAAAAGAGGAGCATTACGAGGACCTCAAACACTGTGTATCAGCTGTAAGTAGACTCCACAGCAAGACCTGGATGTTGATCCCTCATTCAAATAAAACTTTATTTATATAATACATTTAATCCAACCCCAGTTGACAAAAGTGCTGTAAAAAATTTAAATCAAATTAGAACAAGGCCTATGCTGTTGGAAGTGAGGGGTTATATCCCCAAACGCCCCCAATCCTCCTATTCCCCAACCTGGAATAGACACAATACAATAATATAAAGAGGCACATGTTCAGTCACAAAGCTCTACCTGGTGTTGAAACATTGAACCATTCCAGTATGACTTTAGGACAGGATGCATCCTGAGGTCATGACCTTTTATTTGCAATTAATTTGAGGTTAATGAAACAAATAGTTTCGGACATTTAGCCAAAAATCTGATTTCTCGTGCTTAAAGCGCCACCTGCTGGGGAAACTATAAATCTGATAATTTTTTTCAGACTGGGCTTAAACTGGTCCAAAGACTGTTAGAACTTCACAGAAAGAGGAAGCTGCCACTGAAAAGGCTCCATGTCCTGAGATTCTCCAACACGAGCTGGTCTGTAGACTTCAGGACTCTGAAAAGGCTGCAGAAGCTCAGGTGCCACATGGTGCAAATATTTTATAACTCATTAGCAATGCAAACCTTCACAACATCAGTTGGATATCACTTTTCTTGTAGTGCAATAAAGGCTGTGAACATCCAACCAGGACTTTCAAGGAGCAACAGTATCATCCCCTCATTGATTTTTCAGTTTGCGGTCTTTATATAAGACTGGTGTTTAAAAATCCTTTTTTCCCTGCAGTGGACAGAAAATATGTAGAAATAAATCCATTTCTGCACATTACATTATAAAATGTATGCAATTCTGTGAATGTTTTCAGAAAAAGATTTAAACCTTGTTTTTAATGTTGATGCTTTCTGTCTGTGTGTGTATTTTTATTCCTGTAATCATATATATTCAAATGTCAATGTCACCTCCACTAATTAGGAAGTAAAGAAACAATAATTTCCCTTTTTTGTTTTATTTAATTATTCTCATCTCAATCAGTCATTGTTATTCCTCTCCTTTTTATTTTTATTTCTGTTTTGTACCTATAAATAGTTATAAAACAAACAAAAAAAAAAAAGTAACGATGACAGTCCATATCTTAATAAGCAGTTATTCTTTGCTGTGTTATTTTTATCTGTCTTTTTATATAGTTTAACTTTATATTGTTTGGTTTTTCAGTTGGGAAACTCAGATGTTAGGAAGGAAGTTTTCAGAGCTGTTTAAAAATCACATAGAGAATCAGTTTTCCTCTTCAGTATTGTCATAAAGAGCAAAGCAAAGTTTTACCAGGTAGTTAAGCAGCTGGTGAGAAGCTAATTTATCTGTTCTCCTCAGACCAGCAGAAAAAGGAACAAACTGTACTCATTCCCTGCAAAGTTCTTTCTAACAACATGTTCATTAAACATCACTTATTAAGAAAAACATCTACATAAAGTCACTTATTCATTCTGTCACAACCTTAATTAAGTGGTAACATTTACTCGAATAAACAATACTACTTTTAATTTACTGCTTGATTTTTTTTACAGATTCTAATCAAAATGTGTCTAAAGTGGATCCTATGTGCACAACAGATTTCGTGTCAGTGAAAGTTTTTTCTGATTCTGATGGGCTTCCCCTGTGCTGAATAAAAAAAAATAAATACATGTAGGACAAGCAACCAGAACTATTTTTTTTAACTTGGATCCAACAGGAAGGGCTGCACGGTGGTCAGCACTGCAGCACTCTTAACATGAAGGCTGCTGGTTCGATCTCTCCCCGTGCTAGTGTGGGTTTTCCAGGTACTCCGGCCAAAGACAAGCATGTTAGGTTGATTGCGAGTGGACGTTTGTGTGTAACGGTGATCTGTCCGGTCCATGACCCACCTATCGCCCAGTGTTTGATGGGATAAGCACCAGCTGCCCACAACCTTTTCTTGAAATAAGAGGTACAGTACAAAAACTGTTTTTTAAAAACTACAAAAATTAGGTTAGTTTTCCTTGAAATAAGATAAAATTTCTTGGTCTGTTGGTAGATCTTTAAAAAAAACTAATAATAATTATAATTACGCATTACGAATAATTATCTTACGCATAAAAAATAAGCATATGTGTACTTGATTTTAGATTTTTAATCTTACTTAGATTTTAGTTTTTGCAGTGTACAGATGATGGATGGACAGTATGTTGGATGCAACTGTGTGATTATACACCTGCTTTGTCGATAGATGTCGCTGTTTCTCTTCTCGTGTTGCAAACAGTGCAGCAGCAGCCGCCTGGTGTTTCCTCCCTCTCCCTCTCTCTCTCTCTCACACACACACACTCTCTGCTCACCGCTGTTCAAACCTCTGCGAGGGAAAAGAAAGTCCCAGTTGTCTCTCTGCTCGCAGGCTCTCTGCAATCCGCTGCACCGCTCAGGTCCCGCGGAAACATCCTGCACAGTCACGTCATCAAAGCGTCGTTTGTTTTTGTTTTTACGTAACCGACAGGACGCAAAACTGCAACATTGTGCCGATGTTGATTAAAGAGATGCACTGCATGCAGATGGTGAGTTTTTCTGATCCATCCTGTGTAGTACTTGTAGTAGTGCTATTTTTTAGGATGGTGCATGGCGACTTTGAGTTCATGACAAATGCACGTTCAAAACTTTATGCAGGCTAAATTTAATAGAAATACAGTTGATGCATCGCGACTTGTTCTGGTATTTACAAGGTTTTACTTTGTGTGTCTTGGAGGGATGGATACACACTTTGACTCCTTAGCTCAGGTCAGCGTGCAGCCGGTTGGGGGGTGGGGGGTAGGGGGAAAACTCCTGCACTTCCACTGCAGTGCATTGAAACGCCTGCGGGGCTGTAAATGTTTGGGCTGAAGCTCAAACTTCGGGGATAAAAGCTATTTTTCTGTGATGTGTGTGGGAGGATGGTGGTGTGGTGGGTGGGGGGAGGACTGCCAGATCTGGGGACTGCCAGACTGTCGTCCTGGAGACCAGAGGCCACAGGTGACCTCTGACCTGAGGACTCTTGAAGCCTTGCAGGAGAAGCCCTTTGACTGAGTGTGGTGTTTACGGGTGTGTGTTGACGCGAGGGTGCATATCTGACAATGGAGAGACAATAGATGGTAACCATTCCTGTAATTTGGGGATGGAAGACTCAGAGAGGTGATAGTGGGGTGATGCTGCTGTCGATCCTGGTGTGAGTAAGTGAGTGCTCATTACTTTCGGGTTAAAGCCACTGTGCAAAAACACATTTTTCCATCTCATTATCGCTGGCACGTCACTGAGAGATGAGATTTAGCAGTTCACTTCTCCTCTGCAAACATTTTTGTTCAAACATCTACAGCTTTTTTCTTTCAGTCAAGTGAAAATGAGATAAGTGGAAATTAATTTGACTCAGTAGCAGAAAATGCTTAGATTTCCTTGTATTTCAAAATATGGTGGAATGTTGTTGCCTCTTTGGGTGACAATTTCTAGTATCGCCTGATAAACGTTTATAGAAACTGGACGCTTTTCTCAAATTTTCCTTTCCTTTCTTGTGAGATTTAAGTTTAAGGTAGTTTAATGAATCTTGGAGGCTCCAATAGAAACCCAGAAAGTCAGACATATCAGTGGCAGCTCCATGCAGGTTTTAGGTGGGATGACTGCTAACATTTTGGCTCTTATTTTGACAGATGGTTCCACGTGTTTCCTCTCGGTAACATCACCTGTTTTGATATTTAGAGACTAGGGTTTTTTTGTTTTTTTTTACTAAGCTCGCCCTTTCCCAAACAGTTTCTGCAGTGGAGTTTCCATGCAATTCACTGAAACAAATGAAAGGTCTGGAGTTGATTGCAAGCATTGCATTATTTCCATTCACCGTAGGCCATTCCAAGATGTTTTCAGGGCAAGTGAAGGATGTTGTCATTACGGTGGCTAAATAAAATCAACTTATCAGGAGGATAGTGAAGAGTTCAGGACAAGTGAATGGTTTGATATGTACTTAAAAAGAGAGAATGTGCTAATGGGTTCTGCATCACCATTAGGCTGAATGAAAAGCCGATGAGTATGAAACACTTTGATAAAAGGAGGCTGCAGTCAAACAAACAAATAATCTGGTAAATAAAAGTCTGTTTTTGGATTTTATTTGGATGTCTACACCACAATAAGCGCACCTTAGCTTTAGCTCTGCCTCTGTTAGCGGGTTAGCTCCCATTAGATCTTAGTTAGCTCCGTTAGCTCATAGCTACACGCAGTCCTGAGTTTAATAGGCATCAATCATCCACCCCTTACGCTTACAGCCCACCTCTCTCTTTTTGGCGTGACGTTGCCAAGATGGCGACTGTAGGAACCAACCAACAAGCTTTACTTTTGCTCTTCAGAAACCTGCTGGGAGGCTCCGTCCATATGGTTTGAAGACAGGAAGGTTAGAATCCAGTAAGACATGGTGATGGAGGTGTTAAGGCATGTTTATTGCTAGTTGCTGATTTATTGAAGATACAATTTGCTAAATTAATCATGGTTGTATTTCATGTTTAGATTCATTCATAAGCCATGAAACTGACACCGTTCCACTTACACGGACAAAGACTTTGAAGGTTTAAAGTATAAGCAATTAGAGAGCTTCTTTAGGATGATTGTGTCTTTCAGTGATATTTGAAGGTGATTCTAATCATAAATGTTTTACTTTTCTAAAGTAAAATTGTACTGATGCTTCTTTTTATATAAGCTGCAAACCCATTTCTTACCTAAAAGCTTCCTGGGAGATTTTGGTCTACACTACACAGTCTGTCCCTTCGGTACTCTTCTCTCAGCAGAATCAGCCCGACAGCTGATGTGATGTCTTCTTCGTTCAGCTGTTTGAGCTCCTAGGGGGGTTGACACGCTCCTGACTGAATGTGTGTGTGTGTGTGTGTGCCCTTAAGGCACTGGCAGCTGATGAAACGCTAATTCTGCTGACCATTTGATGTCCACTAACCATTTGCTTAGTGTTGCCTAACGTAAAGGTTAGAGGATAGAAATACTTTTCCATCAGACAGTGATGTTCAGTAAATTCCACCTGTGTCATCAGACGTAAAACATTTGTTTGGATGCAAATTTTTAAAGGTGTGACTCAAATGTTTTGTCCTTTGAGAGCTATACACATCCAGTATTGCTGATAGCATGTGAAATTGCAGTTCGGGTTGTCATGCATGTACAGCCTAGCAGATGGTGTATTAGTGAGAGCAGGGTTGTAAACGTGCTACTTGACAGACATTTCCCCTCAGGGCACCCATCCAATCAAACACTAATAAGCCCTTCTTTCTCACTGATTCTGTCTACTAAACTCTGATTTCTTCTCTCCTCAGATGTTGCCCCCTCTCTTACCCCATTTTCACTGTGCTTGATCCTAATCTTGGGCTTATCCTCTTACCCCATTTTTACCCTTTCCTGTCTGCGCTCATATAGACTCCTAATAGACAGGGCCATGCCTGATCGCTCTAAAGAGAAAGTGTCATGCTCCCACACTTAAACTCCTCGCCTTTTCTCGTCCCTTTGCCTGTGGCTGGCCTGATCTGCTCCCTAAGTCGTCTGTCTGCCGCTGCGATTAAAGCCCGGGCGATTTAGGAAAATCACTGAGGGACCTGGCCAGGCGTGCAGGGCTGTCTGTCTCCTTAGGTTCTGCCATCGTTGGACATAAGCTTGTTAAGCTTTCACGGCTCAAAGTTATCACGGCGATGGGCAACGGTTTGCTCTTACTAACCATCAGCAGCATTATAGTGAAGTGTTTTTCTTGGTAAGTGATATATTTCCACTGTAGCTTTGCACCATCCCGTTTGCATCTTGATTTCAACACAATGAATCCATGCTAAATATTTGTGCTCCTGCAGGGTTGGAGCTTTAATTTGACTGAGCTAAGGTTCAAGTGAGTAAAACTCTGATTTACTTAACACTAATTCATGTGGGTCAGGTTGCACAACTGACCAGGATTATTTTCCAAGTGCAGAACAAAACACGCCCAAGTTAATGATTATACACAGCTGCAGGTGTTTCATTCTGGCTGAAGACTGTTTTTGGAAGGTACAGCTCTGATCCTGTGAACAAGGAAATTATTTAAAAGTAGTTGGATTGTTTATTTACTTGCATTATTCAACCGACCTAACACATCTTTATTGGAGAGGCATGTGTATTTGTGGACATGTTTGAATATTTAAACTAAAATTGAGCTACTGGGAAAGTAAATGGGGCTTGTACTTGTCAGGTCATTTTCAAAGTAGTTTTAAATAGTATTAATCTAATCTAATATAACTAATATGGAGGCAAAATGTCAGTTCTGTGAAAAAATAAAGGCAAACAAATACATTATTTAAGTATAAGCCTTTTTATGGACACCCCAATGGAGTTTCTATGGTTTCCCTTGGGTGTTGCATGGCAGGACATTTACATCGTATATGTTTGGCTTCTATATGTTGCACACAGGTCAGCATGTTCGGTCTTTTCAGATAATTCTTACACAGATTTGGTAATGTGGTATAGCATGTGGTCCCATTGAGGAAAGCCACAGCTAACAGGGTCTACTGTTGCTATGAGGGGTGGGCGTGGTCTGAAAAATGTTGAATGTTAAAATAACATTGGAGGAGCCAATGTTTGTAGCAAAACCTTCTCTGAAATACATTAACCACAATGAGGTTCCTTAAAAAGAAAAAACCTCTCCCATTAGCTCCCATTACAGCTCTACTGTTATTCTGACTGCATGACAGCGGGTGAAGGTAATAAATCATGTAGCATGTGCAAAGTAGTGTATTTACATTGTACACTAACCCATTCTGTTTTGGTATAAAGATGGACAGAACCTCTCTGCAGGTTTCCGAAGAGCAAAAACGGGTTAACAGAGGCTAAAAACCCTTTTTGTGCTTCACTCTGCCTTCTCTCTATAGATGTTCAATACCTGTAAATTAAAAGGACACACCTCTAATGATGCCAAATTTTGAGATTATAAAATATATAAATGAGTTCTGAAAAAAATCACCCCCCTCAAAGTTGTCACGAAGGTAAACTTGGATCTATTAAAGCTAAAATGTTTTTGTACCGGTCTGTAAACATGTTTATTTCTACTGTGAAGTTGTTCTTTTTAACATGGGAGTCTATGGAGGGGGGGGGGGCTTTGCTTATTTCCAACAGAGGTTGCCGATTCATTCACATAGCGCATAATCCGATCTAGGGTTGCAGGGGTGCTTGAGCCTATCCCAGCTGCTAGAGGCAGGGTACATCCTGGAGAGGTAGCCAGTCTATCACAGCCGACATTGCTGCTTGATTGAACGTAACATTTTGGAACAAATCGTAATGTAAAGTACCAGAACATGAAGCGCTAACGTTACGGATGATGTAACCGTCGTGGCCAATAAAGATCATTTTTATCCAATTTTTGGAATATGTGTTTTGTGCAAGCTGATTAGAACAACAATCAGCTTTAGCCTCTTTTAATCCTAATGAAAATTGCAAATGTATTAACATGAATAATTTTTATTTCAATCAGGCTTTTAATTCAAAGATTTGTAATTATACATGTAAATATTGTCTTCACCTGTAGCTGAGATAGGGCAGGATGTGCATGCTGGTAAATAAGCAGGCAGCTAAGATTAGAACTGCTTGTCAAATCTTTAAAGTCCAGAGTTCTTAACCTGCTTTGTAGTAAATATCACATTTACTTCCGGATTCATTTAATGAATACTGATTTATGACTGTGGTTACAAGCAATACCAGATCAGAGAGGATCTCTAAACTCTTCCAGTTTCACAGATTAGCAAATGTAAAGTACAGAACATCACAGATTTCTGATGTGTAACAGTTCAAGTGTGAGAGCAGGGGTGGATTTGGCATAATTAAGGCTTACACTGATGGTCCGCAGCTCATTTCTGTCAATCATATTCTCCTCTTCTCCAGCAAAGACAGATCTGCCACTAACACTGTTTATTTCAAATCATCCTAAGTTTTTCTGCACCTTGTATTTCCTGGGTTACCAGCAACTGCACTGTCAGCTAACCCATGTGCCCATGGGGCATATAGCACCCCCACCAACATCTTTAAGAGGGGAGAGGTCTGGGAGTGCAGGAAGACCTCATAATATGTTCTTTGTCTGTAAATGTTACGAGCTGTAGAGGTTGCCAGGAACAGCCGCTCCTTGCTGCTAAGACTGGTGTCATCTCTGGAAATATTACTTTGCATCCAAAAGCGACTCAGCTGCGGCACGTTCGGCCTCGTCGATCCCTTTTTATCGAACAGGCTTATCTCACTGCAAGGAGTGCCTGCACTCACCTGTCTTTTTATAGACTCCAGTAACAATAGTTGCAGTTGTGTGTGTGTGTGTGTGTGTGTGTGTGCAGTGTGCTCGGCCTCTGTCCCCTTTATTTAGTCTGAAGAGTTGTATAGCAGAACAAAAGGCCAACCGGTTGAAGCTCTCTCCTCTGTGAGTGGGCATTGTTGTATTTATATCTGTTCTGTTCCCACATCTATTTGTCACCTACTGTTTTTTTTGTCTGTTTGTTTATTATACATAAAATAAGCAGTTTTTACAGGTTGCTGTGCATTATTGCGACCTGCGTGTGTCTGTTTCAGGTCCACAGGTAGAAAAGTAGAACAGCTGCTAAGACCTGCTGACCCGTCTGTTATCTTGCAGTGGTTGTGGGAAGATACGCAATCAGAGGTGGTTTGTGCTGCACAATGGAAGCGGGGGGAGGGGGGGGGTAACCTGAAAGATTTGGGCTTTGTGGGAACTGAATACGAAGTTGCAAGCCAGTTTGTGAGCTTTACAGTTGTTGCTAAGTGGATTCATGACCTTTGTACAGAGCTGAGTCAGCTGTCTCTGTTTCCAAGGGCTTCTTGTGGTGTTTTATTTACCTTTCACATGTTTTCATCGAACTTGTATCTTTTGTGTTTGAAATGTATCATAAAATCTGTCCTCTATCATGAGGGTAGATTTTCACAATGTGGTGTTTTTAAAGAAACTCCAGACAGTCAGAATGCCTCCCGTAGCTGTTTCCTGTAATGTTATTGTCCACTAGAGCTTAGCAGAGAAAATGAGTCTAGCTTTGGTTGTCGTCTCATCTAGCTGACTACTCACACAGGCACAGTGTCGTTCCTTCTGCCTTGCATCTATTGATTCCAGCACTCCCATTCTCTCTTCCTCCACATCTCCACCTTTCCCATTCCCCCAGGCTTTCCCAGCTTTCCCATTGCAGCCGGAAGATTTACAAATGCATAACTTTGGAATCTGAGACTGAAACCCCCCGCAGGGCCCCAGACGTAATGACAGGGGTACAGTGGCACCTGCTCAAGTGTTAGACAGCGTAGCTTTGATGGGGCTATCCTCTTTACTTTTAATTTTCTGTTCAGGTGATTTTTCTCAAATTCCTTCATGCAGACCAAAGGGCACCATAAAACATCACATTCCTGCTCTGGAATGCCTTTAAAAGCCTGCCAGTCTCAACACTGTGCATCTCTGACTGGCAAGGTGCTTTATTAGCTGGGATGCTTTCATGCCCACCCATCAGTTCCAGCTTTAAGCCCAGATACTCCCTTTGACTCCCTTCAGTTCTGTAGCAGACATCCCATGGTGAAGACAGAAGACAGAGGACGCTCTCCTCTGGTGCTAAGGAGCAGAGAACAATGTCCTCTCTCTTCTGTCTCCACAGATGTGAGCGTCTCCAGTTTGAGTCATGTAACACGATATGGTGCAGAACCCGTCCAGTAACCCAGCCACAAGAAGGGAGACTTACACAGACTATTGTCCAGACAGTCCACTCGCACACAGCTCCGACATGTCCTTATTTTCAACTTCTCCTTCATCTGCACCTCTCTGGTTTGCCTACTTTTCATGCTCCTGTTTCTGCCGTCTGCATTTGAACCCATCTCTAATCCCCCATTCTTGTCTTTTAATCTTTAAGCAAACAAAACGCCTAGTGCTGTTGATGCATTTGTCTGCGGAAGCTGCCGCTTGTGTTTCGATTTAGGGTCTGAAATGAATGCCTCAAAGCTGGTTGACATGCGGGGCTTTTGTGCCAGAAACTGGAGGAACAGGTCTGAGCACTTCTGCCCTCAGAGAGCTCACAAGACACAAAGAGATGAGCAGGGAAAGTGGAAGGTACAAGGTTAACAGGAAAGCGCAAAAGCTCTCTCAGTCCACTTCATGAATCACTAGTAAGTCTCCAGTGATGCTGCTGTCTCGAATAAACGCTCGCTGCTTTAGATCTGCTTCGTGTTTTGATAAAACCAGTGCAAAGTCATTCTGGAGGTCACTGGTTTAGGGAGTTTCCTCATCCTCGTACCTCCCAGCTGCTCTGTAATTCTGAGAAACAGGAAACCAGACGGTGTGATGATCTGTCGCTCAAGCGTGTGATAGAGAGGTTGTGAAACTGAGTAAGGATGGGAACAGAAGAAGAGTCTCAGGTGGATTAACACACACAGGTAAAGTGGTTTTCTTTCGACATATCTGGCGTTTATAAAAGATTGTCTTTGCATAATTCCTGGGTTTTTTTTTGTGATGACAGTCCAACAATCCAGACAGCTCAACGTGTTCTGTACTAACCGATTCTAATGCAGCATCATCTGAGAGGGACTTTACTCGCAGGGAGATGAGGAAAGCAGCCTGCTTATAATTACGTTGCTCATGAGGAGTGCTTGCTTGCAACAGAGCTGAACTGGAATTAGCACACTTTTTATCTAAACCTTCTCTTTGGGATAAATCATGTCTGAGCAGCAGCACAGTCTCCATACACAGAGCTAATATGCTAATTAATTACAGCACGCCTCAAAATGGAGCCAATATTCTTAGATTCTACGTGATGATATGCTTCACTTTGCAGTTTATCTTGATTTTCTTTTTCCAGGAAATAATCTTTTCTTTATGTTCAGTCTTTGGTCCGATAGACTGTTTGCGTCCCAGGAATTCCCCTTTTCACGACTCTGTTTTGCTTTTCAAGTGACTATGAGGGTAGAAGTCCAAACCAGACGATTTTTCATTCCAATAATTTTATTGCTGTATCTTTTTACGTGATCTTTGCCTTTAGTTGAAACCAGTCTGGCCGAGCGAGCAGCGCATTGATCAACAACAAGCACTCTCTTTATTTACACAGAAACTCCACAGAAAGGAAAAATAAATACTGCTGATCCTCTGACAAGGCATCAACACGCGTCAGCATCCGTGTTTACTATCCAACATCCAGCAGCTTCACTTCCTCCTCAGGTGCATCTGGGATCAAAGAAAATCTCGCAGCAATGGGATGAGAAAAATATTTTTTTAATCTAAATTGGAATGCATTAACATTTTAAATACGGTCTGCGCATGGGTCAATCTATATCATCTGTTTTTCCGAATCCTAATTCCTAATCCAGATTTTTGCTGCAGTCCAAACAGTGCTGTGTTTGTGCAGAGTGTGTCTATCTGTTAAGGGCATGTGTGGATTGATGCCTGCACCCTGACTGCAGATGTTAAGTAGAATCCTTTCAGGTGTGGGTCGATGTAGGAACCACTCGATTTCCATTGCTGTAATCACAGAGAAGTGACTTCTACATGAACTGCTCCAGGAAACAAAAGAAGTCTCTGCTGAGTCTTAACCCCCCCTCTGGCTGTAAAGAATTTAATAAGTAGCTGCCCCTCTTGTGCTTTTGTCTTTATCAGCTCAATTTAGCTCTATTTTCCCCACAGTCTGATTATGTAGCTAAATTATGAGTCATTAAATCCTTCTCAGGGAGGTTCTCATGGGAACTAAGGGGTTTTTGTTAATAGACAAAAACTGTCCTCGTACATGACATCGCCCTCGGCATGGAGAACTGCTCATATCAGAGCTACACGTGGTATGTGATGGTGCATTAATAATTACCCAGTAAGAAATGTGAGGAATGTCAGTTTGTTTCCTCATATGGCTAATGCTGAAGCTGACGGACACCAGGCTTCGCTTGCTAGCAAGGTGAATAGAAACCAACCTGAACTGGATTAAGGACAGGGTGCAATAAAACACACACTGCTCTGTTGTTAGCTGTCTCAGTAATCCCAGCGAACATGAGGAAATATAAAAATAATGGTGTCATTTGCATAGTTGTTTTTCTCGCTGAAACCAAGGAAGTACAGAATGTGTGAAAAATGATCTTACATGCCTGCACCTGCTGCTGTTTTGTGTATTTATGATCTTTTCACGGCTTTGAATGAGTTGAAATAGAATATTTAAATATTTAACTGAGTCAAAGCCAATAGCCTGGGGAAACGCTGAACTTTGTACTTTCAAATAAGCTCGTGAAAACCTCTGACAGCAGCGACAATGTGAAATGATGATGAATTGATGATGAATGTAGGTTTTTATTCTTATTTGTTTGGGTGACGTTTAGATTTGCAATTCCAATCATTCATGAGTTCAAACAAACTTCACTCAGGCGATTGCTTGCAAATTAAAGACACAGTAAGTACCTTTCTGACCTTGGTAACTAATGTTCCTGACTTGTTGAATGACAACAACTATATGCATTTTGGGAGACATCACTGGCCAGTGTCGCCCTGAGGCTGCGAAAAATGCATTTTACAACTTTTTCTTCTGGATCGAAACATGATATGCAGATGAGTTTTTCTTTTTGCACTGCATCACACACTGGCAAGCACCATGGTCTTTTTGAACTCGCGGTGCTGCTGATTCAGCAAAGAAACGCAAGAAGTAATAATAATAATAGGGGTAAAGGCAGAAAGAGGAGAAAATGATGAGACAAGAGTCAACATGAGTCTTTTACTGACTGGACAGAGTTAATGGTACAGGCAGGATGCAAGATGGATGGTGAAATAGCCGACCAATAGGAGCCGCTCTACTGAAAAGATCTGCAAAAGTTCAGTATTATGTCTTTTAAGTTGCTCCAGAGTGTTTTGCTTTTGATTCCCACTATGCAAAACAATAGTTGTAAATGTCTCTGTGTTCTGGTTCTGTTTCACACCAGTTTAACCAGAACCAGACTGGAAGGACTTTTCTGCAGAGAAGAAAGCATAAACATTTTCAACATTGGTTCTGCAAGGTTGATGGTTGAGTCATCTGATTCTCCTGTCATCTGGTTTGATTATCTAATATACAGTCTCTTACTGTATGTTTGTGTATATACATGTTGCTAGGCAACAGAAATGAATGAGTGTAGCTACATTCAGGCTTCATGCTAAATCAATCCTTCTGGTATTTGACTGATGAAAGTTAGCCTGTTCGAGCTTTATTTTGTAGTTAGTAAAACTGAAGACTCAGGAATGCGAGTGTGTGTGTGTGTGTGTGTATGTGTGTGTGTGTGTGTGTGTGTGTGTATGGGGAGAGGGTTAACTCGGTTGGCCTTTATTTACAGGTTGTGACTACTGCCCTGGCTGAGTGCTGTGTCATCATTCTGTCCCGCAGCTTGAAGGATGAACTTGTGTGAATGTCTCCTGACTTTTTACCCGTTGCAGTATTCCTTCTTAACTTTCTTAAGCTTACTGGGTATTTGGTCTGCTGTCAGGGAGATTCCACTTTACCAACTATCATAGTTGGTTAAGAGGAGGAACTATTTTCCTATATTTCCAGTTAAGAACAGACTTTTCAGGTTCCAGAACAACTTTGTCATTCAGAAGTTTTAAGTGACAGGATAGGGTTAAGGTTCAGGACCAAACTAGAATAAAATTTCTTTTAAACAGATTTCTGTGATGAACTAACTCATTTGTCTGTCTGTGCATCCTTTCGTCTCTGACTTCTTTTCAGTTCCAAAATCAAAAGGTTTCTTTCTTTAACCTTTGTCTTTTTCTCGTGTCCCCCAACAGAGTTGTATTGTCAAAAGTATTATGATCTAGTTGTTATAAGTGGTATAATGATGAATGCTGAGTCGTCCGACTAGAAAACAAACTTGTGAAATGTGGTTTCACACCTTTTAGGTCTGGAAACATGAACAGTGAACATCATTCTACTTTGAATGATGTCGTAAACACAAACTTTCAAGGTTCCCACATGTCTCTAATGTCACTTCAAAGGCAAACTTGTTCTCGACTTTGCTGCTATGCTAGCAAAGCAATGCAGCATGATGTCACCTCATTCAGAGTGGACAGGATTGTGTTGGCACCTATAATTTGTGAATCCTGCATAAGTTGTGCTGCTGTCTTTAGGTACATTTGAACTTTTTTAATGTTTAATGT
Organism: Pseudomugil tenellus; assembly: GCA_037177515.1. Lineage (NCBI taxonomy): Eukaryota > Metazoa > Chordata > Actinopteri > Atheriniformes > Pseudomugilidae > Pseudomugil > Pseudomugil tenellus. The sequence continues at coordinate 24,126,735 of JBAMHX010000008.1, read as the reverse complement.
TCTTCAGAATGAGCCCTTTTCCAGCTTTTGCATCAACTGGTTTGATGCTAACAACAAGCTAAGCAATGTAGCCTTGCTAGATGTCGCTGGAATCAGCTTTGTTGCTCATGGTGCTTTTTTTCAATTCAGCAAAAGATCATCTTAGTTTAATCTGATTAAAATCATGAGCCTGAAGTGGACATCCATAATACGAAAACAACAAAAAAGCTCTTTGGGAATTTCCTTTAATTTCTGCAAATATTAGATCTAGAAACATGCTGTCAGTTAGGAAAGATTACTGTTTCCCAGTTCAGAATGGAAACAGCTGGTGAGTCACATCATATTAATCTATCCCATGTCTTATGCAATCCCTAATGTTTCCATTCTCATCATGTAGTATATTCTTTAAAAGTAGCCTAAAAGCCTACTTCTAGAGAGCCTGTTTCCTGTTTCCATTCACCTTTTCTTACTCACACTATCTAAAGGTGAACCAACAATGTCAAACTCGTCTAATTTCTCACTAGACTGTAAAAGCAGCTTTAGCTTGAAAGGCAAATGCAACTAAAATTGTATGTTTTATTCTGCAGCAGACATGTTTCATTTAAAATGTTTACCCGGCGTTTAGATTATTAGTGCGTGAGAGAAAACTAAAGGACGAGTTGATGTCATTTAAAACAACACTGGGATCAGGCACATATTCTTATCCTGCCAGTGCTAATCTCTCTTTATCTCGTACACACTGACAGAGGTTGAACCCGTAACCTTACAAAGGGATCAAACAGGCAATCTGAACAAAGTGAGGGATTATGTAACCAATCTGCTTCACGCGGCGAAATGAGGAAATTTTGGCTAAACATAGTTTTTTCACTGAATCAGTGTTGGGGTAGAAGAAAAGGATGATTGGTGAATAAACTAATGATGCATTCGGGATATGAGGGAGGTGAATCAGCTTTACATAACACCAGTAAGTTTCCAATCAATAAGGCTCTATGAAACAGCAGTGCAACTGGTCACTCCGGATAACTCCTGCACAGCTTCAGTAGTCGGAGTAATTGAATTCTGTGCAAAAATACAATATTGTAGAGTCATCACGGGCAGTAAAGCCAAAGCACGCTTTTCAGGAATCTCATCAATGTTCTAACAGATGCAAAGTGAAGAAACCCCCCTCAAAGCAAGACTTGACAGGTGATTTAACTGCAAGTTCAGAGTAAAGCTAAATAGTAATGATTTTAAACAGAATTCATTTAGGTCCTTTGGTAGGAACTTCTTTTTTCTGTCTTATTATTCAGAGAAAATGTCCAGTTGAGCTGTGGCACACATGCACAACATGCTGCAGCTGACCTACATCTCATGTTGAATAGAAATTCTGCAGTTTGACCCGTGTCCAATTGAGATTAAATGTCCATCACAAGACCGACATTATGCATGCATCTGTCATCTGGCAGCGTTATTAGAAGTCTGCAGTCAGGACAAGAGCTACATTGTAACACAATCACTTTAGTCTGCTGGCAATAAAAATGCTTCCTTGTTGATTTTTATGGATCAGCTTGTTTGTGCGATTGAAATTGGAAAACTAACAGCGGTCATAGAACTTCAACTACTGCAGCTACTCTATCTTACATCAGACAGGTTGTTTTCAGAGAACGAGCAGATGCATAGCTAAAAGGGGCAAATGAAGCAGAACCACCAGGACCTGCTGCAATTATCAGGATCTACTCCTGCATGATGTCTGTGCAGCTATTGGAACTGGCATATGACCTTAGAAGGGAACACTGAACCAGAGCACAAAAATATTGTTTTAATAGCCTTTTTGATTAATTTTATATGTATTACTTTTGGAGTTTTGACTTGTTTCCCCTGAGATAACTGAAATGCTGATCAAATAAAGTTTAACAAAAAAATGGCAGCAGAAATTGAATTAAAAATGACCTGGTTTAATAATAATATTTATTCTTTTTTTAAATGATAGAGTACTTTTCCACTCTACCCTGAGAGATTCTCTGCTATTGTATTGGCATCCATTGTGCTTTTTCAGTGTGTGGAAAGTGCTGTTTTTTTTTTTTTTTTTTGTTTGCTCAGACATGAAGAGACACAGAAGGAAGGGGGGGGGGGGTCTTTTTCCCAGTTTCTTCTCCACACTCTTTTTTCACCACTTCCTTTTAGGCACAACCTCAAAGTCAAAAACAAATCCTGGAAGAAAATCGTGTCAGTCCACGGTTGGCTTCCAATT
>JBAMHX010000008.1:24101330-24114478 GCA_037177515.1 Pseudomugil tenellus | reverse complement strand
ACAGAGGAGAAGAGTCTTGCTTGTGATTTAGCCCCACGTAGTGATGGTAGTGCTAGGCGTCTTTTACTGGCTGAGCGCAACTGTCGAGAGGGAGTGTAGTTCTGGATTAATGACTCAAAGTAGACAGGAGCCATTTGTGTTATTGTTTTGTAAGCCAAAAACAAAGATTTGTATTTGATCTTTAGCCGTCATTGCACCGTCTGAAAAATGCCTTAAATATTCTCAGGCCTCTTCTTTTCCTTTAGCTTCGTTTTAGGTCTTCTGCCTTCAAGCCTGTCACCCCCAAGAACTTCAGTTCCATGCAAAACCTCTATCCATCTTCCAAGTCGGAAGATATGGATCAGGGCCTGTCAAATGGATTGCATAGAGCGTACGCCCACGTCTCCAAAGCAGTCTCCACCTCCTCTTCGTCTTCCTCGCCTTCCCGTCAAGGTGGACCAACATCAGGTGGCAACAAGGTATCCAAACAATAAACACTGCGATCGGTAGGGTCCTCTTTGCCGAGGAGGTGTCATGTCTTCCTGTCTGGTTGTTTATTTTAAGCTTAGATAGAGAGGTGGATATACAGGCGTTGCTAGAAAATTCAATTTGGATTTTTAAACATTTTTTATTAATGATTCATAACAGTTCTGCTAACGGTTTCTCATTTCACATCAGCAATCATTAAAAAGCTATGTAATTATGCGTGGACAGGCCCTCTCCTCGGTGCGTGTGATGAGCCAGGAGGATGATAACCTGTCAGACTCGGGTCACAACTCCATGAGCAGCCTGCCGCCGTATCGCCCTCCCTTTCGCCCACATCTGACTCACATCAGGTCTGTTGCAGTCTCAATGTTCCTTTCACTAATCGTTAACTAATCGATAACAATTGTTTTTTGTTTTCCACTCTAGTGCATCCATGGGCCACATCAACACCATCGGCTCTCTAGACCGCACATCCATGGGAATGAAGAACATGGGTCCAGGGGGCGTGGTTATAGGGGAGATGGCGTGTCGAAGCATGGCCACTCTGAGCCGCCTAACTCCATATGGAAGCGAGGCGCCGCCGCCTTATGAATGGACACTGTCCCCCTCTGTGGAGGACGTGGTGAGTGCAGATGGTTAAATGGATGAAACAGATGGGAGGAGGATCAGCTCAGTATTATTGGCAGGTTGCTAAGTCATTCACACTGTTGTCGTCTTCCAGGTGCGAGATCTGGAGGAGCGCCTGGTGGAGAAAGAGCATGAACTCAAACAGATGAAGAGAAACTTGGATGAGAGTGAGGGCGCCATAGCACAGGTGAATCTCTTTGTCTCTTATTCAGCTGTCTCTAAATCCCGCTGCCTCTCTCTCGAAGTTTGACCCACATCTGCTCACCGCATGCAGGTGTTTGAAGGGAAACAGCGCCTGTGGGAAAAGGAAGTGGAGGACCTGAAACAACTGTATGCTGCTAAGCTGCGTCAGGTCTCCCAGCACGCCCAGCGTTCCCAACGCGGCTTGCAGTTGCAGCTATTTAAGGCCGAGCAGGAGAAGAATCGACTCGAAGAGGAGCTCAACGCGCTGAAAAGGGAAATGAGCCAAGAAGCTGCAGCCATGCCGAAGCCAACTAGCCCGACACTGGAGGAGACCCAGTGGGAGGTAAGGGCTTCGGGGGAGGGGCTATAAGTTTAATCTCCTTTATGTATTCTCAGACAACAGACAAGATGTAGACAGTTGCACATTCCTCTCTCTCTCCTAAGGTATGCCAGAAGTCAGGGGAGATCTCCTTGCTGAAGCAGCAGCTGAGGGACTCCCAGGCAGAGGTAACCCAGAAGCTGAGCGAGATCTTCCAGCTGAAGACACAGCTCAGAGAAACCCGAACAGAGCTGCGCAGCAAGGAGACCCAGATAGATGCTCTGAAGCTTATCCTGCAGGGGACGCATCGTGGCAGGTGTTACTCTCAGGGTGCGTGTGAAGATGGAAAAGGTGCTGAAGAGAATTCATCAGGAGGAACAACAGGTATAGCAAAAAAAAAAAAAAAAAAAAAGACCTTATAAGAGCAATAAGCCCTGATATGTTTGATCAAAACCATGTTTGGGTTCGTTTTTCAATTTTAGATTTAAAATGAGATTATTTGAGTGAGTTTATTTAACAGCAGCCAGTGCTTAAAGTCGTATGAACCTTCTTTTCAGGAGGTTACGGAGGCCCAACAGAGGAGCGTCTGCGTGCAGAGCTCCTGCTGGAGAGACGCCAGAGCGAGGCTCAGGCCATGGCGTTTGAGCAAGAGAGGCACACATGGCAGACTGAAAAGGACAAAGTCATCCACTACCAGAAGGAGCTACAGGCCAGCTACTTAGAGATGTACCACCGCAACGAAGCCCTCGAGAGGAAGCTGCAGCAGCTGAGGGGGGGTGGGGGAGCTGGAGGGGGAGGAGAGAGCAGAGATGGGACTTTGGAAAGAGAAGCGCCAGAGATGAGCGAGACAGGTGGGGAAAAACAAGAGGACACACCGTCTTCGAGTCTCCCGTGGATCGAGAGGATTGAATCGTCTGAAATTTGAATTCCACAGACGTGTTTGCAATGCAAACTGTTGTCATGTAAATTAAAACTATAGAAGCTCAAATCTGCCAGCAAAAAAAAACAAATTTTAACACAGAAATTAAAAACAAAAAAAGTCCCAATTTACAACTAAAATTGTACTTTAATGGTCAAAATTGAAAATAAATGAATACGTAGGTGAAAATTTTTACAACCTCTGTGTTTTGGAGGAAAAGGTTATGAGAAGTTTTTATTTGGACAATCTTCCTATACTGAAAACTATATTTACACCACTAGATCAAAATGTTATATCCCAAAAATTTAAGTTAGAGGTATGTGATTATACTATACAAAATGGTCTTGAAAAAGATACAATACCTAAAATCTCCCATTTTCTTAAATTATGTTTCCTTTCCTGGTAGAGGAGGCTTCCACACATCCTTCTCTGCGCTCCTCTCCTTGCACCCATGCTGATTGTGTTTTCTCCTCATCCTGCAGAGACTGGATCTGTCACCTCCTCCTGAACCAAGCTGATGTACAGGAGTGTCTGTACCACATCAATCCTCAGCAGAAGAATAGTGTCTGTTCTGTTAAACCACAGACAAACCTTTAAAACTCTCCCTTTTAAGACTGTGAATGAACAAACCACTGCATGATAAGTTTGTCAAACTGATGAAAACTCTTGACAGAAACCAAAGCACTCAAATGGAGTAATAATTCAGCCCCTAGTCGCAGACAGATTTGCGCTGTTGCACTTCAACCTTTGTCCTGGTAATAAAGCTCCATTTCTGGGTTAAATGTAGGAGATTTAAGCTATCCGGCACAAAGATGACCAATGCTATATATTTGCCATACCTCTGCCCTGAACTGAAAACGTTGAAGTAATTCCACTCATTCAGACACGACTCATATATTTTGTAAATAAGTGACATTTTTATTTGGTCTTTTTGTGCTTGTTTCCCAAGCCCACTGTTGTCTTACATCTGTGTACTTCTATATCTGCTGACAGCAGCAAAGCCAACCAGTAGATGTGAACGATGTTTGCCGTGCTTATTGGTACGAGCTGTTGCACATGCCCGGATGCATGACGCAAGTGAAAATTGGTTAATATACAAACATCTGAAAACCAGCTCTCTTGACCCATCGACATACTGTGATTCTTGTCTATTTACTGGAAATTAAAGCTGTACATTAAAATGTGTCTCTGATTGGGTGGTAAATATGTGAAGAGATCTAAAACTGGGTCGAAGCAACCAGTTGCTATGTGGTAGGCTTTTTTGGGGGCGGGGGGTGTTGGATCTGATGGAAATCAAAGTAAAAATGGAAGCGATCGTGTTAGCTGAGGGGCTCAAAGGCCAGCCTGTTGTGAAGAAACTCAACTCTCCAGAGAGAGTAGCACTAAAATCCAAGAGCTTTATGACAGACTGAACAGAGCAGCGTGGGCTTTTGGAGCTTGTTTGGTTTTTAGAGATTTAGCCTTGGATCCTTATCTCAGCCTCTCCCTGCTCTACCCGTCAATCCTCACATACCATCCCTGGCTGTACTGACAAGGTGAAAGAAAACAGGAGGATTCTTGTTTGCTTAAGAAATAACAAATCCTCTCTTCTACTTAGACCATCTGAATTAGCGAATGCCAAAAGAAAAGTCTCGGCAGGAATAAAGATTTACCACTTTTCCTTTTGTATAAAATGATTAAACTGAGAGGAAAAGCGTAAGAAGTGACAAAAAAAAAGTTCGTAATGCAGATTTATTTTTTTAGGCAGTCATAATCTGAGCAGATAGGAGCTGGGATGAGTCACACAGCCCTTACCTTGGCATTTAAAACATTATATAAACTAGGGCTTAATATAAAAGCGCAGCTCCAGAGAGGTTGAGTGATTTACTGAAGTGGGATGAGAAAAGACTCTTTATCGTGCACGTTGGCATCCTGTGGGAGTGTTGCAGCGCTGAATTCCATCAGTGATATTTATCTGAAGAATTTACATCCTTAAACGTTAGAGAATAATTTATGGATTAAAATGAATCCCACTTGTAAATTCCCAAATTAAAACCGAAGACCTGAAGACCTCAAAAAAATCTGTAAAACCAGCGCCACCAAGTGGTTAATGGAAGGTGATATGTCGATGCCATCTGCTACTTTATGCTACAAGCAGCCTCCCAAAACTGACTGAAGTATAAATTTTTATTTTAATATCAGATGCAAGTATATGAAACATGTTAGAGGATAAATATTTACAGTAAAAGTTGCATAACACACAAAACCGAGAAAATGCAAACATTCAGCAAAGTGAAGAGGACAGGTGTACAAAGCGCTAGCAGTCTACCTGAAGGGACACTGAAAAGAAGCAAAAAAAAAAAGTGATTGTCAACCCAACAGAAAAGAAAAAGCTCAACAAAAACTTCCAAACTGACCGGGTAAGTTTAACGCATTCAGTATGAAAGGGATCAAAATGCTCAACACGTGTGAAACCCAGGATGCTGTTGCATCGCTGGAGGGAGCTATGCTGGTGCGGTGCGTGTTGAAGAAACGTGCCTCACCACAAAGTGAGGTGACATCACCATTTCCAAGAGGTCACACCAAGAACTTGCACTTATAAGTATTTGACTATCTACAAACACTTCACTGTACATCCAACTGCCTGCACACTCGGCCCAAACGTGAGCCAACGCATGAAATGTGAATTTATAAACAAACTCCAGTAACTCCCACAACTATCAGCCTCCATAGTGAAATATGTCATCTTTGTTCCAAGACTCATCATATAAATGCAGAGCTTTAATACTAAATGCAAAGTGTGGTATGAACCATTACCATGAACCCTGAGGAAATGTATGGATTTATTACTGTCCTGACTTACCCTCAAATAAAAGCTATGCATCAGAGGCATTTCAGAGTATATATGAAACAAAAGCCACAATGATCAGAAGACTTTCCCATCCACGATACGTAAAGCTTAGTCACAAGCCCACAGTCACCGCAAGTCATACTATAAAGGCTACCACCACACCGATTTACATCTTCAAATCACATGGCGTGCTAGCTTAGGATACACAGACTGAAGCAATGGCACAAAATGACTCCAACTGTTGAGCCACTACTTCTCAAAGTTATGCAGTAGTGTGGATTACGCATGTCGCTGTAAAGTTAGACTATTTTACATGGCGAGCTGGGTCGTGATGAAAAATAGGAACAAAAAACACATTTCACAGTAGTATATATATTTTTGTTTTGCTTTTTTTGTTGTGTTTGTTAAATACATACATAGTACAAGACAAATGGCTTCAGTAATGAGGAAAATCTTGCTGGTGCAGTCACCGAAAAAAAAAAAAAAAAGCAAAAACGGATGAAGTCATCGTTCTGCATCAGCTGACGGCGACTTTCAAGCTACGTGAGGCCTTTAATACAACACGGAGGAGTAATGGGTTGCAATCAAGAGCTCAATTCAAGATAGACCTCCACACTTCTACTTCCCTTCACCAGACGTTACCCTTAAATGCAGTTTACTGTCTCATGTGTAATACAGGTTTATTCCCATCCAGAAAGCAGAACCTATACCGTTAAGTCAAACTCCAGACCCATTCGTAATCATCCAGATGCTTCTGTGAGAAAAAAAAGAAAAAGAAAAAAAGATGAAGCAGTCGTCTGACTCGGTCGACAAACCCGAGAAAACAAAAACTAGAAAGAATTACATACTAAAAAAAAAAAAAAAAAAAAAAAGATAAGCCTATAAACTCTGCAGGCATTTGCAAATGAGCGTCAGTGAATAATCCTTTTTCAGAGGTGCTTCTTCATGAGGAGGTTTCTGACAGACTACAAGCTGTCGTTGGGCCGTCCCTGCTGGACTCCGTCAATGATGCAAAGCTGGAGGGTCAGAGATGGGTTACGGGATGGCCGAGGCCGTCCAGAGGAGCACTGGGATAAACCTTAATGCTTACAATAACCGGCCCCGAGGCCAGAGACAGAGGAGAAGGGCCAGAGTAAAGGGTCCTGGAAACATAAAGAACTCCAGGTAACTTCATCCTTGATGAGGAGACTGTGTGGTATCAAAAGTAGATCTGCTTGGCATGTGACGGATTCTGCTCCATGGGGCAGTATGGGCATTTCAACCTGAGAAAACGGAGAGCAGGAGTAAGATATTATTTATTGTTCAGCTGGATGAGAGATGCTCAAGTCCGGTCCTCGAGCTCTACCATCCTGAAACTTCTAGATGCAATTTATATCCAACATCGATATATCGTTATATCACAATATTTTTAAAAGAGACAATATATCGATATGCAAAAGAACTGTATCGATCTTTTTTTTAGCATATTTATACTTATGAGGCAGATTTGAATTTCTTTATTCAACTTGTATACAAAGTGTTTTTAAAATAAAATGGGGGGGTTCTATTTTAGAAAAATAGATGAACCCCCCTTGTTCTTATTCATTAAGTTGGGCATTCACTAGGCTGTGAGTTTTCTTACTATTAAATGGTAAATGCACTTGTACTTATATAGCACTTTTCCAGTCACGTTGACTGCTCAAAGCGCTTTATACTACATAACATATATTCACTCATTCACACACACAATCACACCCCTTTAGGCACATCGCGGGGGCAGCTTAGGGTTCAGTGACCGCTCTTCCACCTGAGTTACAGTCGCCCCAATTAAACTATTAAATTCTAGTAAACTCTAAAATTTATCGCCTTCTTTAGAGCAATGTATTGTATCACTACCTCTGTATTATAATACACATCGTATCGCCAGATTCTTGCTGATACACACCCCTAGTTGCAACTAAACACTGCGGGATGGTGAGATTTCCCAGTGTAATTTGGCTGACTTACTTCCCAGCATTAGTAAGTTTGTTGAGAGCATCTCTGGAGATGACGTGACCACAGATTAGCTTCATGGGGGGATTGCTCTCTGAGGTCTGCTGCCGAAGAATTGGGCAGGCGAACACGGAGTGGTACCAGCACTTCTTTCCTAGATCGATTTCAATCTGCATTCACAGACAGACGGGATCAATTAAAGGCGCAGACAGAATGAAAAGCCGGTGGACAGATGCTCGATGAATATTCAAGAACTTACAGGCAGCTCATCTTTGTGCGTCCAGACTCCACTGCACTGCCTCTGCTCGATCACCTGCTTGATGTTCATCAGCACCGGCAGGGCCATGCAACCTGATGCAAAACTGGACGCGCAAAAAAAGTTTTGTCAGTAACAATTAGCTGAAATCACACGAGTAAGGTGTGATGGTGCAGTGGCGATGTTTCTATGTCCTCCTGAATTATTCAAATGATTGCAATAAAACCAAACAAACAAGAAAATAAATCATGTTTCTATCCATATAGCTGTTACACTGCTGTCTGTTTGGCTGACCTAACGCTGAGCGGAGACTCCACGGAGAGGCCCAGCAATGCGCAGGCATCCCGGGTAAAGATGTTGCAGATCTCAGCCCACTGATTCGTCTCCAGCAGGCTGCGATATGGAGAATTCTCGATGCCATGACGTAGATACACAAGACTCCCCATCAAAATCTGGATATCTACAATCAGGAGCAGAAAACACATTTTTTTAAAGCTGTATTTCCTTAGCTGTGTTTTAGGAACTCATCCTAATCCAGTGAATATATAATCTTTTAAACACAACTGAGGGAATCTGCGTTTGTCTCAGCATGACTTCATACTACGGACCTCTCTGGTGCTGAGCGGCGAACGGCTGGAAGTGCCTGGCGTACTGCAAGGCCTGCATTTGGTTGCCAATCCCTCCACTGAGCAGACTTATGAAGTACAAGCGATGCAACTTGAACTCTAAACTGCTGTTCAGATCCAGAAGACGCTGGCGATTTGTGACGGCCCAACTAGCAGAGCAAAGCAAAGGACATGCAAACCAGATACTCAAAATTTACTTTAAAGTTCTGAATTTATCAGGAAATTAAAATGCATTTTTTTTCTAAAATACATGGGTTTGTTTTACACAGTTAAGACTTAAATTTTAATACAATACAAAAAGATTAAATACATACTCTAAAGCCGGCCTGAGGTCCTGCATCCTCAGAGCTTCCAGGATCCGGTTCAGCTCCAGAAAAGGCTGCTTCATACTCATGTCGATAACGACGCCAGATTCCTGAAAACACACACCAATTTTTAAAGAATTAAAAGTTAATAAGCTTAAATGTCAATTTCAGAAAAGAAGCATCAACTAATTTGTTTCCTACTTTGGAGTCGGATAATTAAAAGGGTGGGTGCCAAAAAAAAAAGAAAAAACAGGTGCAGAGAAATTAACAGTTTAGTTTGTTATATTTAAGTCATTTTAAACAAATGCAGTCTGATACATAGAGGGAAAAACTAAACTATTTTCTTCTCTTGTGTTTCTTTTTAATTGAATAAAGTTGAAATTATATGAGAGTTTTTCTTATTTCAAATACTCAGACTGCAAAACAGCCTGACTTAAATATAAATAATCATCCAATCAGAGAGTTTATTTATTATGTTTCCCTTATTTAACTCTTTTTACTTGGTATATATGATGTACTATATTTATATGGTAAATAGAACCATGAACTGACTAATGCTAATTTAACATCTGGTAACGTGTATTTAATCTCCTCTCTCTTTTTAGATGTTTGTAGTCTGTGCTCGGCTATGTGCAAAAGGCAAATATAAGCTATTGTGAAATAACTAGATGCAAATATTAGAATATATATATATAGAATATAATATGAAATATTAGAAGAATAAATACATAAAATTAAACAAACACTGAATAAATGCCTCATATTTCTTTTCTGGCTTTGAAATCCAAGTGTTTTCATGACTAGTTTATCCAATAAAAGACCCTCAACATTCCCCAGATTCAAGTTTAGCGAGTTTAAAAAGCACCTCAAGTCCAAATTTTCACATTTTAAAACCATGTCTGTCCATCACTTGTTGCAGATTCATTATTGCTCATCATAACACCTTTAGCAAACTTGTGGCAACAGTGAGCAATTGTTAACATAATATGTTACTGCTTATTTACAGACATACCTACAAACACACAGTGAGACACACATCGGCCAAGTTAATTCAAAATAAAAGTTAATTCCCCTTTAAACAGACAAAAAGGAACCATGTAAACACCTATTTCCAAGTGGAATTGTTAATTCGGAATTAAACTTAATTCCAAAAAACTAGCTGGTTTATTCTCATTTTAAAGCGGAATTAAATCATTCCTTTCTCATTTAAACCTTCATTTCTCTCGTGGTTAATTCTGATCGTTTTGCGCAGGCTTACCTCCTCCCCCTGCATATGCGCAGACTTCTGCCTCCCGTCTTGTTGTTTGGTAAACGCAATCGTTTTTTGTTTTTTTTTAAAGTTTGCCTCCTGTCTTCAATATAATCAGTCTGTCTTTTTTTATTCTCCTCCTTAGCTGCTTAATATAATAAATTTGTATACTTCAAAAATTTAATCAAAATGGAAGCTGAAACGGTTTATATTCGATCGTTTTCCATTTAGCTGCTAAGGCTACAAACATAAACATAATTAAAAAAATTTGGAATTAAAAGCATCATGTAACCGTACCCGTTGTACTGTTCTGTTTGAGGTAAATAATAATCCTGAAACTATGATTTGTATTCCTTGTGTCAGTGATTAATCTACTGACCCGCTAATAAAATATTGAAAGTGCAAAATTGAGTGATGAAATGAGACAATGCAGTTCTCAAATTTACTTAGAAAAAAAAATAAATCAACCTGCTTGGTTTATCAGATTTGCCTTTTGAGTTGCACCTAATCTAATTAATGTCAAAAACGTTAGTTAAAAGGTCCCAATCACTTACCTGACAAAGGTCCTCTGCTACACTGAGCATCCCTTGCCTGTACAGGTGCTCCACAATGGTCTCGCTTAGGTATTTCTGTCTTTCTGGGGTGTCCCACACCGTCTCTGCCACCACAGCACTGATCTCTGCATCGAAATTCTACAAAAACATCAGATCAGACGTAAAACCTATATGCGGAAAATGCGTTTAAAAAAAAAAAAAGAAGAAGTTGCCATCTGTCCTTACCCTGTCAATGGCTTTACCAACTTTTGACACGCTGCCATGTATGTCTTTATGTCGAGAAGCTAGCATCTGCACTGTTTCTTTTATATTCTTACAACACTGAGCCATAGTCTGCGACAGGACGGATAAGTCTGCGTCTTGTACTCCTGCTAGGCAGAAAAAGGACTAGGTCGGCTACTGAAGCTATAGCAAAGTATGCAACACAAGCCAAAATAAAGCAAATTAGAGGAATATTTTACATCTTTATCTGATTTCATTCTCAAGACTTATAAATATGACAAAGTTGTAGTGTTCAGTCGCCTTAAAAGCATGTTAATTTTCTTACCAAAAGCGACTAGCTGCCCTCGTATCTCACAGACACTACGCAGAAGTTCATCAAGCCTCTCCTCAGACTGGTGGCCGTACATTACAAAGCGATGGAGCACCTTCTCCAGCTCCCGCTCCACACAGGCACACTGTTCCATGGTTCAGACTGGAACAAACGCAATGACAATACATTTAGGAAACAACTAAATGGAACCCACAATCCCCTCTCTCAAGCATTTATCAACAAATTTTATTTATTCTTTTAAATAGGTAGTTACAGATTTTCCACGATTAAAACGTTTTTAAAATCCTCTTATTGTTTTTCCCATAATAAAGTAAGGTGGGATTAAATAAATCTGCACTTTTTCTCACTCCTTTCAGACATGTAATTTAATCTGTATTACATTTTTTTTTGTTTGTTTGTTTTGTGTTTCTCTTCATCCTACAACACTTTAAAATTTAATTTTTGTCTATGTCGGTCTATTCATGATTACTCATTTATTTTTTACTTAATACATGTTTAAAATAACGACTTATGAATGGATAAATCATTATTTCCCAACAGTAATCATATATAATAAGTGGAGCATTTTTTAACAAGAACTTTATAAGGAGTTAAAGGAAATAGTAACTTTTCCTTTAATTTTAATAATTGCAAGTATGCAGATGGTCATATAGGATAAATAATGTTTTAAGCTCCAACACAACTGGCATTATTCTCAAAAGGCAAAGCTGTACAAAAGTATAAAATAATGAAACAACTTTACCATCTCCTTTGGTAATGTAACATGCAGATTTATCACAAGCAAGTCAAAGCCCACAGTTATAGGTCTGATGATGCGTTAAGGGACCTCGAACTAGAGGCTGACATTTCGCTACTATGTCCTTTGTGCATTTTTTCTTTATTTAGAATCTTTTATTTATTACCTTGTGATTCCCTGATGAAAAGTTTGGCTTGGTATAGTCACGCTAACAACTAGCTGGGCCTGTACAATCTTTAAAGCAAACATACTGAGGATCTGCGGCCTGCTGTTTACCAAGCTCTCAATCATATAGGGGTCAAACTAAATAACCAAAAAACGTTCCCAAGTTATTTTTCTTTAATTGTTGTGCCTGCAGATGCAATTCCTTCATCACTAAATGAGATTCAAAGTTAATCAACACTATGCGTATATATTTTAACTCGTCGTTTGAAAGCCGAATACAGAAAATATCCATCTACCGTAAAGAGCTAACATTATCGCTAAAATAGATTAGTATTTAAACACTAAAACATTTCATATGATCTAACTATTCACTAACAGCTACTTGAAAAACGTGTTGTCGCTTAGAAAGCATGCATTTTTAACCAAAGAGGTAAACAAACGTAATAAATGGCTGAATTGCAAACATAAACAAATTGTAATACCGTCGCTTTTTAGCTACAAAAGCTCGTCACTGCTAGATGCTAGTTGTGTTGTAGATGTTAGCCTGCTGCTGACTGACAAGGCCCAAACCATTTGATAAGAGGATGACAACCCGTACATCTTTATCGATTTGCATTATTTCAACAGTTTAAACTCCTATCACTGATTAACTAATTTAGAAGATGTTCTTATTCGCAAACACTTACCTATCCTGCTAATTAGTTAGCAAACATTAGCGTTAGCCACTTGCCTGTTATGACAACACTCCGCCACCAGTCGTAATGCGGAACTTCCGGTATCGCATACTGCGCTAAATGGAGCTTTCAGAATCAAAGTTATATTTATATATACCTCATACGGATCCCCCAGGGGACATGGGTGATGTTTTCCCCCTTTTATGTTTCTTCGCAATACTTTACCACGCAATAATTTTTGTGCTGCCTTGCAATAATAGATCGTGTTAGGGACACATCTTTGTGAAATTGCGCACAACCCGTCGTTAAAGCGGTTTAGCTCAGTTTTGTTAGATGTTTATGGTCTGCATCTCTCCCTGTTATCAAGTGAACATAACACATATACACCATAATAGATTAAGCATGCTATTAACGGATTATTACAAGTGCAAGAGGTTCATTACAGCTAACCAGCAGGTGTGCTGTAATTAACGTTAACAAGCATGTTGCTGCTGTATGTTTTATCCTGCTTAAGCTTCAATGTTTCCATTCTTTTTGCATGTGTTTGGACAAGTTCAGTTGATATGATTTATCCTATTAATTAAATTCATTCCAATTTTCATTTATTTTCATAAAAGAATTGTGTAACTGCTCAGTAGGTCACTGTTTATTAATGATAATCAAGACATCAATTGCGTGACAAATGGTGTATATAATGGTGTATATATAAAACAAGG
>JBAMHX010000008.1:24089081-24099725 GCA_037177515.1 Pseudomugil tenellus | reverse complement strand
TATATAGTAAAACATAATTATTTTTGCATTCTTCTCAAGCAAAATATTTATGTAGTTACACAATATAAATTAAAATTAAATGGTGGTTTGTTGTGAGTGCTTTAAAATGACCAGAAAATCTTTAAACTCATATTTGGAGTCCATGAATAACATATATTGTTTTTAAACTGTTCTGTTCAAAGATACAGAGCTGTAGTTTTATACAAAACTGATCCTGATGCAAAAAATAGCTAATTGTTGCAACATTACTTTCAGTCAGAGAACTAGTTTGTGTATTTCTGTGCTTAAATATCCTGCTAAGCTTCCAGTGATGAGCTATAATGAAATCAAACCTGCATGTAGTGACTTTTCCAGGGGTTTTCCCAGAGTGACTTAATCAAAGCATGAATGGTGATCATATGAGGTATTATAATAGGGACAGGGGGCTTATTTGAATTTACCACAGCCAGACATGTTCAGACACCCTCAGCCTAGCTCACAGGGCCCTTCTATTGTATTACTAAAGTGCAGAAAAATAAAAAAAACAAAGTACCTGTAGCCACAGTGGTTCCGGAAATGAGCATTTGTTGGTGGAAGGAAGTAGCTTAAAATATGTCAGAGCAGTTCACCATACAGGTTTTGCTAGCTAAGCAGTACACCGGATTTCATGTGAGCCGTTAAGGTTGGTTGGTCAGTGTTAACCTTTGACCTGTACCCCCCGCCACACCATAGCCATACATAGACAAGTGCACACAAGTTTGCTTTGACTACAAACTCAACGTTGAGTACAATCTCACGTGCTGCAGCCAAGAGGACAATGTGTGTGAAATTCTTCATATACAGTATTTACCCTTTCTTTCCCACCAGTGCGTCCCAGCAAAAGGCTAC
This sequence comes from Pseudomugil tenellus, assembly GCA_037177515.1. Lineage (NCBI taxonomy): Eukaryota > Metazoa > Chordata > Actinopteri > Atheriniformes > Pseudomugilidae > Pseudomugil > Pseudomugil tenellus. The sequence goes on along the minus strand of JBAMHX010000008.1, from coordinate 24,098,858 downwards.
GTCTATCTGGCTCTGATAATATGGGTCTATATATAGAGAAGCCCTGTGACTGAGCTGGCTGTAAGTGTCAGATTCCAGGCGCAGTTATCCATCCTGGCCGGATCAGCACCTGCTGCTAACTATAAACCCACCCACCCCCTGTGAGGTACCCTACCCCAGCTTAGACAGAAAAGCCAATGCCCAACCAAACCCCTGTCTGGAGAAGAAAAAAGAGCCGGGCTTCATCAGTAAGCGCTTTCCCCCATGCCAGCTTAGAGGGGTGGGGCAGAAATAAAGAAGTGGGTATTAGGGGATGTAATGTGTCTGAGTGAGATCCCTCTCTTTTTTTTCTATCCAACTTTGACACATGGCAGTGCCTTTGACATTCTGAAGTTATCCAGTCAGTGTGGCGCTTGCAGCTTTCCTGCGTGGAGCTGTTCAGTCCTGGATACACCCTATGAACCCGGTCTTGTCAAGTCGCAGTCTTTTGCAGAGAGAATTTGTTGGATGAGGGGCAGCTGTTGCCATACAGAGGAATTCAATGCTATTGGGAAAGCTTCATCAGTGGCCAAAGGTAACAAATATTTTGTTTATCTTCTTGCACAAAGAGCATGTCCTGCTTTTCTGACCAGTTCTACATGTGGACAGTATAGAAAATTATATGCTCTTCTCACATTTAATTCAATATGCTGTCAGTCCAGATGGTGAAGTTAACTGTAATTCAGGCAGAAAGTCAGTTTATTAATAATGTCTAAAGGAGACTGGGATATTTTAAGCACATGAGGAATGTCTGTATGTCGGGATATCAAACAACTTAAGAGTTGCTGATGAATGAAAGCAAATCTTATGGTAACTTCAGGCAGCTTTGCTTCAATTTCTTTAGCAACAGTCATACACATGTTGAAGATGTAAGCATTCAGAACATTTGGTGATCAATGGATTGAGTTTCAGATGGCAAGTAAATGACACAGAGATGATGCACTTTCAGATTTTAAATCTTTACTTCTTCATCTAATGCAGGAGTAGCCTCCTGTTGGTATCAATGAATGAGCTGCACACCATCCAGTTGACCATATCTTATTTCTAGTGCAGGGACAGAGCCAAGAGCAGACTAAAGGAGCAGCCTGGACCGGCCACACTCAGCATTTGGAGACTGTGGACTAGCAATGGACAGCTGGACTCTCCAGGGGGACAGCTACTCCTTCCTGCGCAGTGCGCCCCGCACCTTTTCCCTTTGCCATCGAGACGGCACCCCTAACCACGTTGAAATCTTCGATATTATTAACGTCCCCACTCAGCGCACAGCCATCTCTGAAACTACCTGCCTTTGTGACATTTTTGGAGACGACTGTGAGTCATCCTCGCTCTCAAGCAGCCCTGCTGCTGGGGCTTTTGTCCTTTCACAGAGAGGGGCTGACAGCACAGCGGCTGCATCACCCTCAGTGGATGAACTGAACGATTCCTCTGGCTCCTACCACACTGCACAGGGCTCCAGTGAGGGAGAGGAGGGCTTTGAAGATTCAGGGGAGAGGGTTTACAGCCCAGCTTTGCAAAAGGAATCCTCAGAGAAGAAGGAATTGGAGGATAACGTTCTGAGCTCAGAACATCCACAGGTTTGCGAGGACAGTCTCCCAACTTCAACACCTAAGAGCAAATCACCAGAACTTCAGCTTAACTCAAATAGCCTGTCATCTCAAGTCCTCAACAGTGGTGAGAGGACCCCCTCTCCTGGACCAAATAGTCCCAATACCCTCAGTCTAGAGGGACGACTGTCATCTTTATCTTCCTCCTCAGCTGAAAAAAGACTTTCATCATCATCACCTCACCCAAAACAAACCCATTCAGAATCTGAACCAAGAATAACTCCTTCACTAACAGAACGACAAAGCAGTCCCTCAAATCCATGTTTAACTCCAAATCCTTCCTTCCCACAAGACTTGCATGAGCGAACAGACCATCTCTTAAATCCAAACGGCAGTCCATTACCTGAGGTCACACATTTTTCTCAGAATTTCACAGATTCAGACATTGAATCCAGAACCATCCCTTCATCTCTTTTCCCTTCAGTCAGTGGTTTAGAGCAAGAGTCTCATTCAGACAGAAAAGCAATCTCCCCTGAGCTCAGAAATACTCCCCCATTCTCTCATCCACAAGCATCATCTCCTTTCTCAGGGCTAAGAGGGAGAATCTCTCTACCTGATCTGTTTAGCAGAGGCTCCACACCTGATATTAAAGATTTAGATTATACTCCTGAGCTGATTTCAGATTCCCCGTCTTTAGGAAGAGACACTGCAACTCCACCCGAAAGCCAAGATACAAGGTTATCATCTGAACCTCAGAGCATTGTTTCTACACCTGGTCCTGAATACACATCCCCTTCTCCTGTCATTTCAATAGCAACGTCTCCTGAGCTTGTGGGGAGTGCTGTTTCATCTGATTCAAGAGAAACAAGTGCCTCACCTGTCGTAGTCAGTGCTTCTCCATCCAACACTGGGACAAGAAGTCCCTCTCCTGACCTCTCAGCTAAAATAAGAAACAGTTTAACATTTACTGAAAACAGGACCCTGGTGTCCTCACCTGGGGTTGCTTATAGTTTATCTCCATCACCTGGAATAAGGGACAATAGCTCCCCTATAGAGTACAGATACATTTCTTCTTCACCTGAGATCAGGATTATAGGATCGTCACCTGAGGTCGTAAGGAAAGAGCAACCCTCTGAAGTGGAGACAACATCCGTCTCTTCCATTTTAGAGCCTCCTGTTGGATCTGCATCTCCAAGAAGCTTCACCTCCTCTCCTCATATAACAGGTATTTCTTATTCTGTTGTTCAGCCTGAGGACAGGGCCAGTCCACCATTTCCAGAACTTTCCCATCCCTCCACCCCAGAACCAGATAGAACCATTTTGTTCTCCGAGGCAAGCAGAGACAGTACAAACAGCAGTACAGCAGAGTCTATTTGTATTCCACAAGAGTCACAACCAATATCAGGCTTCCTAAGATCTGAAGCAGCTCTCTTGCCTCAAACACCTTCACCTCAACTGGATCCTCTCACCCCTTCGCCAGAACTGAGATCTCAAACCTTTTCATCTGGCGAGCATCAAAGTCCTTCACCGCCGAGTAGAAGTAGAGATCCATCCCCCATTTTTCCATTTTCTACGGAGAGTTATCAACCTTTACCAGGAACCCTTCCTTCAGAACATAATTCTTTGTATACACAATCCGATCATTCTGTCAAAAACACACCTGTCATCAAAACTGATTCATTGTCTATTGATATCATACAACAACAGCCTCCCACACATCTGACAAAAGACAGTGATTCACCCACATCTGACAGACGAGAGAAAAAAGCCAGCGCTGAAGTCAAAAGCATCTCACCAGTAGTGGCAGCTCGGTCACCTGTGTCTCTCTCGTCAGATAAAAGTGTTGATAACTCACTGATAGAACTGGACAAAGAAATAGAAGCAAGCCAAAAGGAAGTATATATTCAAGATAAATCAAGAGTAGCTTCCTTTGCTGAGGAAAAACAAGAATTCCCCTCCCACGTTTATCAGGAAGAAAATACATATACAAATTCTCCAAGTGAAATCAAGTCTCCTCCTAAGAGTCCCAACAGCTCCCCTGTCCACAGAGCTTCATCAAATCAAACTCTGCACAAACAGCAAAGTCTCCATCCTCATCCTACTTCGTATTCCCCGACTTCTCTTAGCAGCATTTTTTCACCAGTGTCAAACTGCACACCTGCAAACTCGATAAGACAGCTGTTAACCCAAGTTAGACGTACAAACACAGAGAAGTTTCCAGACGACATGCCCCAACATGTAAACAGGAGGCAGACTCCCTCTCCGCCTCTCACCAGGTTTACACCTGTCCACATCATAGCCCCTCAGAAACCATACAGACAGTGGCAGAACAGAAGCCGCAGCCCCTCTCAAGTTTTAGCATCCTCATCTAGTGGTAATTTAAAGAAAACCGCGACAAATAGGGAAAGCCCCAATGACCACCCTGTTGACAATAATAGCCAACCCCATTGGGCCAGGCGAGGAAAGCAATTGGATCTGGAGAGGGAAATACCAGCAGAGCAGGAAAGAGATGTAGGTATAGAGAAGCAACGGGAGAGGTTGATGGACAGAGAGCGAGAGAGGGAGGAGCAGGCTCCTGAAAGAGGGGAGGGCCAGCAGAGGGTCGTCAGTTACAGAGGGGAACAGGTTGAGCTGTCATTCAGTGCCAGGAATAGAAAAGGACCTGTGAGTTGCAGCGCAGCTCCCACAAGCAGAGAGACACGTCAGGGACTGCCAACAGCGCATTCCTATTCAGAGAGCTTGCTAGCGACAAGGCAGCTACAGCAACAACAGAATACGCTTAGACTCGCTTCTCAACAAGACGGCAGGTGTGGAGGTGCCAGCAGACGAACTCAGCCTCTTGTGCCTCAGAACAGGAGAATCACTCCTGGACGAGCTGCTTCAAACAGGCCCTGTCAGAGTTCCAGCTCCAGCATGGGAAGTGAACTGGATGAAGCAGACAATGAGGTGAAGTGGTTTACGGACTTGGCTTTCCGCAGCCTATCAAGCCCTGAAGTAGATTACCTTGACATGTACAACTCCAGTCACCGCTCCTCTACAAACATTTCTCAACCCTCCACCCAAGAGAGCCCAGCTGGAGTTAATGCTGCCTGGCCGACCTACGCTGACTTCAAGGGTTCTGCACCAAAGCTGGACCATGAGGAGTTCTCCATCCAGCAACCATCTGCGTACTATTCGGATGGTCTTGAGCCTTCAAGGCGATACGAGTTGGGCAGCTTTGAATGCATAGATGTGGCAGTGGAACGAGAAGATTACAGGAGGGTGAGAAAAGGAGTCCCAAAGAGACAAATCCAGCTGAAAAGAAAGAATAATGGCCAAGGAAAGCAGGACGAGAGCAGTGAAAATAGCAGTCCTGGACTACCTGTGATGGTGGAAAGCCCCCCTAAAGAGAATCACGCAAGAGGGGCCTTTCTGAGACAACACAGCACACCAGCAGCAATGCAAGAGTGTTTCTCTTTGGAGAGCAGCTCTGAGCCCAATAAACAAAAAGAAAGACAGGCCAAACTCAAGAAATCTGCTTCTATGGATGAAACATGCACTAAAACCAAAATGGCCTCATGCCTCATTAAGAGTGTGTTGTCCAAAAAGATGCAAAGTGTCGACAGGCAACCTGATGAGCAAGAATGTGAAGAAGTGATCCCACCCACAGAGAGCACAGTGGCACCTCTTAAAGAGTCCCCGAAACCTGAGTCAGGAAGTCAGAGGTCTGCTTTTCAGTCAGATTATAATCCTTCATCTGAGGGTCCTTTTGTAAGGCGGGAACAAGGCACAAAGGATGAATCGAAACCATCCAAAAGCCACGGGATTAGATCTAACAACAGGCCAAACTCATCCAGCAGTTGCAGAAGTGTTACGTTTTCTCAGGCTGACAGCGAAGAGGCTGATTCTCAAAGCAGGAGCACATCCTCAAGATCAGAGATTAAATCAGAATTAAAAGTGTCATTTGATAGTAAAAACTCCAGGGCTGGATTACAAAATAGTAAAGCATACGTAATAGAGGAAAGCTCTCCTGACAGAAGAGGTAGTGACACACAGGTGAGATTGACAAATAGTAACCAGGATTGTGAAAACACAGAGGACCAGAAGCAACTGCTGCAGGGTGACCCCTGTGCCTACACATCTAGAACACAGGATATTACACTCAAAGCAGTGGAGAAGAAGAAAGCCTCACTAAATGTCTGTCTCACACCTGAGGCAGAAAGCAGACCTGGAAGTTTTTCACCAGATGTGTCTGTCAGAGAAAAAGAAGAGATGCCTGAGACCGACATAGAGGAGAAAACAGAGGAAGAACGGGAGAATAGCAGAGTTAAAGCCCCGATTCACAAAGTTAGAGATGTGAGGCGGCTTGTTAAAAATACATATAATTTATCATTTAAGGCCGCAAGTGCTGTAATGCCATCAGAGGAGAGTGAGAGGATGAAAATTGAAAATGAGGAACAAAAGGATGAGTCCACAACAAGAGAAGAGAGGGATGTGCTGCAGGAGAAAAGGAGGGAAGAGGCAAGAGTGGAGAGAGAACAGGAGCTCCTGGTGGAGAGGAAAGAAGAGCAGAAAGAGGAAGCAAAAGATTCACAGATGCTGGATCTACCTCTATCTGCTAAGAGCAAAAGGAATTCTCCAGGTCCACAGCCGATGCACATAGAATACAAGGCTGTTTGCTGCAAAGATGACGGAAATAAAACATCAAGCGACAAGAAAGTTGAGGATGAAAAACACCAAGTCTCTGTGAAGTCTTCCATGGAGGTAAACAAGGAAGCCATGAAATTGATTTTAAACACACCAGACAGCCCAACAAGAGCGACTCAGAGACTCTGCGGACATGATGTAAATATTACAGCCGAAAGACAAAAGACTGTGTCAGAAAGTGAAAAAGAAAGGGAAGACAAGTCCGTTGTGACCAGGACAGACAGGAAGCCGCCCATGCTTGGAAGCCTCCCTAAAGTGCCCAGTAAAGAAAGAGAGGTGTCCACTGCTGTTGTGTTGATAAGAGAAAGGCCAAACAAAAGCAACATGTCTGCATCTCCAGCCCAGGAGGAGATTCCTGCCCCAGTCCAAGCTTCGCTTTCACCTGGACCCATTAACCCTGGCAGTGGCGGCCACTCTGTGTCTATGCTATTAAAAGAGAAAGGCTACCAGGCTGACATTGGAGCAGTGGTAGGTGATAACCAGAACACAGTTGGAGGGAAAGGAGTTCCCCGTAAGCATGTAAACTGCCTGGAGATCCCCCTTCAGACCACCCCTTCTTCAGATGGAGCTTTGACTGAGTCTAACAGAGAGAGGACATTCTCTTCTTCATCTGCCGCTTCATGCTTGTCAGCAGCTGACACCGCAGACATCCCAACTAAGCCAATAGAAGAGGAGGGAGTTAGCAATAAGCCTCCAAGAAAAGAAACCGCAAAGCAAAGAGGCAATGCACAGGAGCAAACACTACCTCTCACTAAACACAAAGACACAGGAGATTTTGAAGCAGTCAAAAGAGTAGATCCAACTTTCCCCCCAAGATCCCCTGCAATAAGGAGGTTCAAACCGCAGCCAATCGAGGTGAAATCGCTGTCCAAAGAGCCACTAAAACAAGAAGCGTCCACAAACTCTACGGGAAACCACAGGCCTCAAACTATTGAAGTGAAATCTATAGCTAAAAACTCTCAAAAGCCAACTGTGCCTCCAAAACCAAGCTGCAAATTTAAACCTGCAGATTTAGGAGCAATCCCAAATGAAGTCCAGAGAGCACCAGTGGGGTCATCAAATGGAAAACCACAAGGTGACGAGAGGGCTCAAACAATAGTGGTGAGCTCACCCACCATTTATAGGAAACTTTCCAATGAGTCTGCATCATCTTCCAACTATTCAAGGAAACTGGCTGTATCTACAGTGTCCAGCCTCAAACCTCCACCTCACAAAACAGCAACCACCACCATCCCCAGCCTCTCAAACCAGCCAGCAGCACCATCAGACACAGAGCCAGCTGCTGATAGAGGACAGCAACAACAGCCTGCTGCCTCTCCTCAGAGCTCCAGACATGCACCAAAGCCTGCCACTGGTTTAGGTTTATCCTCAGGTACAGCTTCAGATCCAAAACCAAACCACATCGCTGGACCCAGTGAAGCCAGCCAACCAGTTCTAATGGATCCAGACAGCCAACTGCAGCATCCTATGGGGGTATACGCTCACGAGCAAGCTATGCCTGTTCTGTCAAACAATGCAAAACAACCCACTGCTGTTTCCACAACACAAGTGCCGAGATACACAAATCAGCGGGGCCACAGATTTGTCTCCAGTGAGCATGCCCAAAGGACAGATAAGCTACTTTTTAATGACTCTGATGACCCCCCAAGCTATGATGAAAGAGAGAGCTTCAGTCCATTGTTGCTCCCGGATTTGGCCCACATGAAGCAAAGTCGTTATCCACCCTCATCCCACCATCCTCCCTGCTCCTGCACAGCTGGCTGCCCATCTCATCCTGTTCTTGCCCCTCCGCCTCATCATCGCAGCCCCCATAATCTCACCCCGCCTGCCCCATCACACTCACCGGGTCAAGCACTACCTTACCAAATAACCCAGCCACATCTCCGGCCCCATCAGTGCAGACCTGAACCTCAGCCAATGTGTTACCAACCAGGATCTCCCAAATCAAGCCCTCTTGGTCCAAACCAGCTACCTTCTATGTACCAGCCTCTCCACCATTCTGGTCCCTGCCCTCCGCACCCTTCACTCATGCAAGCATGCTCTACTGATCGCCCACTGCAGCCAAACCAGCACATTGACCCTCGAAGGCCCCCTGTGCACAGATCTCCTCATCAGCAGCCACCAGGTATCACTGGGGTTCCTTACAGCGATCCTGGTCACAGTCACTCTCCTGGCCTCCCTTCAATGGACCCTCAGTACATGTGTGGCCCTCAAAACATGGGGCCTACCTATGGGTCTGAATATGGGGGTGACAGCTCCAGTTTGTACTCAGAAAGTAGCTATGGACAGACACCACGCAGAGTGCTCCTGGATCCTGAAACAGGGAAATATTTTTACATTGAGGTGCCTGTACAGCCACTGAGGAAAATGTTATTTGACCCAGAGACGGGCCAGTATGTGGAAGTCCTAATCCCACAGCAGGCAATGTCACATTCAGGCCTGTATCCTCCTTCGGCAGGTTCTTTCCCACCTCTCCACAGCGCCAACATGTACGCCCCTGCTCCGCAGTACATGCCCTGTGCAGCTCCTCCTCCCTTAGCTCACCCTCAGGCTCAGCCGCAGCCGCCACGATATCCCGAGGCCTCTGCTGCAGCAGCGATGCACTCAAGCGGGCATGGGATCAGCTATAGGAGTGCCCCAGGCCAGGGGTCCAAACCTGAGACCCCAAATCATCCACCTCTGGACCACAGCTACCTGGAGAGCATGTATTATGTCCCCACAGGGATGACTTCAAGTCCAAATCCCACTCCACCTGACTATTACCACAAACATCCTCCTAACTTACCAGCAGCAGGGGGAAAAAGGTCCTGAAATAGAGGGTAGAGGCCGCCTTGCTGGAGCCTGTTGGGTCTAAAATACTCTGTGTATAAAGGGAGTTTCTAATGTTAGCATGTAATGTTATTGGAGTTTTACCATTGCAACTGAAGACAGCAATTCTTTGGGTGCTGTTTGCTGCTGCTATGTTCTGTGCTGGGCTGTTTTCACTAAATTATTCTTATAGGTTGACAGCATTTAAAATAAAAGTAAGCAGGTGTTTTGTATGAGGTGTTCTTAAGACTAATACCTACTATTTTTTTTATAGGATGCAAAATTATACTGTAATGTCTAAGATGAGACACAAACAATATACATCTGTTGGTTTACTGATTTACTAATGTGTGTACTTTCTCAACAAATAACAAACCAAAAAACTTGAAAATCCTGTTTTAAAAGATCATATTTATTTTATTAATGTATATTGATGAGTGAAGTAATACGTATGATGTCCGTAACACATTACAACAATGGCAATAAAAACATTGACTATGCATTGCTCGGTTTGTGTGCTTTCTTTTCTAATTATAACTTTAAACATGATGCTTTGAAGCTAATGTTATGAAGATTTTTTAGCAAATTGCTATTCTGGCTGTGTTGCCTTACAAGTCATTAATAAAAATCTGAGATGTAGGAATCATCCATCAATCCATCCATCCATCCATCCATCCATCCATCCATCCATCCATCCATCCATCCATCCATCCATCCATCC
>JBAMHX010000008.1:24062353-24084609 GCA_037177515.1 Pseudomugil tenellus | reverse complement strand
ATATAATATAATATAATATAATATAATATAATATAATATAATATAATATAATATAATATAATATAATATAATATTCTTTTATTAATATAAGGACACATTCTCAAACTAATGACATCACTAAAAAATCATAACGTGAAGTAATGTTCATAAAATAATTAAATTGGTGTAAATTAGCACAGTGCAACTGTAAACAGTTAGCAAAGTATCTGTATTGATGTTTTCAGTGATTACAAAGCCTTCATGAAGTCTGTTACCTCTTAAATAAACAGTTTGAATTGTACTTGCTAGTTTCATTGTAAGCAACAGATTCACCAAAACAACAACACTCCTCCTGCCGCGGCACACATATGGCGGGTAATAAAACATAATGAGGAAAACTTAAAAGGAACTGGAACACTATGAAATGAATAATTACTTTCTAACATCGTAAATATTTAGTAAATCACAGGGTTGAGTTTCAGGTTGTGAACCTGGTAGCCATGGCAACCATGAAAGCTCAAAATAGAGTAGCAAGGAGATTGGCAAACAAACAATTTGTGCAACTTAATAGTAATGTTGACTTGATACTTTGACATGTGGGTTACAGGCTGCTTGTAGGTGTGCAGATAGCTGTTATGTGTACTTTTCCACTCAGACATGTGTTGGTGGGGTTTTTTTTTTACCTTGTTTTTGTTTTGTTTAAGGCCACAACTGAACAAATCAGCAGATGCTTATTTTCTTTATTCTCTTACGTCTCCCATGGCATTCCACTTGAGATTAGCAATGCCTTCTCTAAGAGCCCACACACACACACACACACACACACACACACACACACACACACACACTCAGGTAGAGCACGTAAGAGCTCACAGGGCATGATGTCAGTCTTGTGTTCAGTTGCTATTGTGTTGATGGGTGGGAGAACACAGTGATAACAGAAAAACCAGCTGTTTGCCATTCAGCGTATCATCTCTGAGATGTAAAAGAGACAAAACATGAAGTGCTACAGAAAAAAAAAACAAGAAGATATGTTTTGGAAAATGTTATGCATGATGGGTTGTGCTTGTGAAAGATTGAAGGAGGAAAATCAGTCAGAAAGAAACAATCGGGTTTGCTGAGGAACTTTCATTTTAAAGATAAGACACTCAAGTTCAATTAATAATAATGGAGGGTTGAGTCAATGTTGCTGTTTCAGGGTGCTGATCTTGTGCAACAAGTTGAAATAAATACCACCAGGACATGGTCTTATTCTCTTAATAAAACCTTTGCTCTTTATTTGTTAGAGCTAATACGTTTCCCAGAACTCCCATCAACTCCTCCTACATTCCACACATACTGTATGTGTCACTGTACTATGCAACTACTTTAGGATTTGGTTCATGATAAATTAAACATTCCAAAATGTAACTAAATAAAGGAAACTGTGTTTAATTTTTATTGTCCTCAAACAGAAATCTAATTTAATTACCACAGGAATTAACTTGACTTTAGACAATCCTAAGAGGTTTAGCATGTTTCATGGAAATAGCATATGAAGCTTGGAAACAAGTTATCAGGACACGTGAAGTAGCTACACATACATCATGTGGGGATGAGAGCACAAATATGGACGTGTCCTTGTCTTCAATAGGAATGATCCAGAGTATGATACAAAAACTGCAGAGGATGAAACACATGAGATGTGATTGGGTGATTGTACTTAAGGAGGGTGGAAGCGGGCGGAGAAGACCTTCTATTGTTATGAGGACAACGGCAACTCTCACATTTCCAGATTCCATCCTACCAGTGTGTTCACGGTCTCTGATAAGCTTCTTCTTCCCCCATCTCAAAGAATCTGTTGTCCAGCTCTGCCAGACTGAAATGGTTTTCCCCCATTTTGTGTTTTCAGACAACAGCTCATAGAAGTGCTGGAGCCACAAAGTCCGGTGAATGTGAACAGGGATGGCAGGTTCATGTTAAGCGGTCACCTGTGAGAAGTTTTATCATTCCAGCTGGTTTATTTCACTTCATTATCCAGAGAAACTTGTTAAGGAGACGAATAATATAGTACTGATGAGTGCAGGGAGCAATAACTCAGGTTGGTTATGTATACATTTATATTTGTAGACATTTCCAGGCAGAAACTGCATAATTACGACATTATTATCAAAGTACTACGAAATAATTTCACGTCCTTATTAAATTTGTTTTCCTTTTATTGCTCGAGGTTATCTTCATTACCATGTCACATTTTCTTTCTAGTTACCATGATGTACACAGTGTTACTTCCAGAATGTAACCTGGTTATAACTTTAGTGAATTCAAAGTATTACCCAGTTGTTACTTCTGTATTATCAAGTTACTACTATGTTGTTGTGCATTAATGTAAAATATCGTCAATTTAGTCAGCAACAACTGATGATCAAAATTTAATCCGTTTTTTGCTTATTCGAGGAAAAATTGTAGCAATAATTCAGATTTCAATATGTGTGTGTGTGTGTATTAACAAATCAATCTTAAAAAAATATGTGAACACAAATAAAAGCAAATTATAGAACGATTTTTAAGCTAACATTTACAATCATTTCACTCACTTTGTCGCATACTTCTCAGCTGTTCTATCATGCACTATCCATGGCATCGTTTGCCAAGTTCTTGGAAAGTTGTGCAAAGTCAGTTCTTGGAAGTTGGTTTAAGTCGGGAGGGGCATACAACAACAGATAACAAAAAGGAATTCATATGAAAACAGTAAAGGACTATCTTCATCATATCTCTCAGTAGATCTCTGTTCACTTTGACTTCTGACACAAGCTCAGCAGCCCACAGGTCTGATAGAGCCTCATATTTCTGATGAGTGGTACCAAATATAACATGTTGACATACATTAGTGAACCTCTCAACGTAGATAGGCTGCTCGCTTCAAAACTTGTCGATGACAGTGTTTTCAATTTACATAGATGTTTTTCTGACATTAAAAACCACTATGTAACTTTTTTTACCTTGAAAATGTGTGTTTTTGCTCACTCACTTATTATACACTCATTACCCAGTAGCATCCTCAGCTTGAGAATTCACATTTCATAATTTTCTTCCAGGACACAGCATCACATCCAAGCTTAGGTCTGCTTTACGTACAACGTCACACACTAGTAACTGCCTATCAACCAAGTGAAAATGTCCATTGGAAAAATGGCAATTGTATGAGGATGCCCCATCTCATCCTTAGGTTGAGCTTACCATTCAGATAACATTTAATCTTGAAATTATCCATATTTTGGGGGCATGTCCTTGCATCAAACACCACTGGCAAGAAGGCAGAGTACAGCACAAACATGGTTTTTAGCTGTAAGTGCTCTAGCTTTAACCATTATTTCACCAGCCAGTGAGCTCTAGTTACATAAAAGTTAGCTCAGTTAGCGCTTAGCTACAGGCAGTTTGATAGACATCACTCACCCACCTCCACACTTACTGCACCCCCTCCCTCTCAGCTCCACATCTCTGACCATTTTGGTATTTTCTGGGAGTGGCAGCACCTGCGATGGTGCCAAGACTCAGAAAGGGATTGCACAACGAGCTTCATTTTTTGCTTTTCACAAACCTGCTGGGAGGTTCCATCCATCTTTATACAGACTATACTATTAATGCAGGGGCCATTTTGAAAGTGCATCATTGCTAATTATTTAAACAAATGAAAGACAACATAATTGGAGAAAAAAAAAACAGAAAAGGAAGGAGCAAAAAAATGGGGGGGGGGGGGAGAGTCAACAGCAAATTGACCTTTTCTCATTAGCCTGCAAGGTAGATGCTGAATTAGTTGTCTTTAAGGTGTATGCGTTACCGCCCACAAGGGAGTGTAACGTACCAACAACCATGGAATGAAGACAACATGAAGTAAATAGTAAAAAATGATGGTTTTATTGACTGGTCTGGGAAAGAGATTTTCAGCTGCGTTACCTGTGGGGGAGAAAGGGACAGAAGGTTGAACCAAACAGCTGAAATAAACAAAACGAGACCTAACCAACCACTTAAAGCTAAAGGGTCAAATCAAACAACAAAAGACCTAACTAACTTATCTACAAAGTGGTGTATCAAAACGTATACAAGGCTCTAGTTAACTAGAGCCTTGTATACCGCCATGCTAGTAAACTAGACAGTGATTTTAACTAAGGGCTGGAATGTAAAGGGTACCCCGAATAGCTAGTCCACAAACGTCCCACCAGCTCAGTCTTGCAATCGGGGAGGAACTAATGGCTAGTCAGAGCCAAACCACCTCCTAATCATCCAATTAGGACCAGGAGCAACAAAGACACAGGAGGGCAAAGTGCCTGCACGTAACAGTATGTCACTTCATTGTGCTTCACGTATTGAACACTTTAAAATTTCCTTTTAATAATTAAAACATTGACTTTGTTTACATCCTAAATACATTCTGTAATGGTGCCCTCTGTGATGGACCTGTCCCGGGTGTACCTCGCCCTATATTAGCTGGGAATGGCTCCAGTTCCCCCCGGAACCCCGGGGGACCTCGGAAATAAACAATAGATAATGGATGGATAATGGTGCCCTGTAGAAAACCATTACTATGAGCGGGATCTCATGAGTCATCAGTTGTTTTCTTAGACAAGCCAAAAGTAATCCTAAAGGCCAAAGCCTGCCTGTAGCGCTGCACTGAAGGGGCTTGTAATTTGATTTCTGGCATATGTTCCCACCAGCAACAAGCTTTGTAAATAAAGGAACAGCTTGCATCTGTCAGTATTCTGTCAGGTTTTATTAAACACTGGAACACTGAAACTAAGACTGAACTGACAGACTAACAAAGTAAGGTAAGGATCCCGCAACCAAAACAACACACCAAGTGACTTAAATACATATGAAACAAACGAGAGACAGGTGAAAACAATTACCAAAATCAACCCCGGTGAAACTAATAAACAAATACATGAAGCTGAACAGAAACACAAAGCAAACAGGAAACGAGGAAGTCTACAAAACAAAACTAACAAAACCCAGAAACCATAACAGTATCAGCAGGATTTTCCACCAAGTCCTCACAGATTCTGCAGACATGGTTTTGATGCCTAACATGTTGGAATAAACCTTTTTTTTTAGTAATTATATTGGTGTCCAGAGCCATTTTTGCATCCAAGCTACTCATCTTCACTTCAACCTTTTCACCTCACTATGGGTTGTGGTGAGGTTCACCACAGAAATTTTAGTTCCTTTTCAATCTGTAAAAAACATGTTGGTAAGTGTTACGAATAAGTGACAAAAGTAAAACAAAGCCTTCCAGCTGTGTATCAGGAGTGTATTTCTGTCTAAATAGCTCCTTTGAAATCTTTTAACTTAGTGGAAATGCTGCTAACACAGTACTGACTAGCATATCATGCGGGTTGGCCATTAAATTCAGAGTATTCTTAAGAGTTTGCATCACATGTCAAGTCTGGTTGTTGCTCCAAGAATTTTTAAGTGTAGATTAGGAGGCAGTGTTTAGTGTTTATTTATTGTTCATAATAAATCTGTCTTCATCAGTTTCATAAATGTGCTTCATACATCACACAATGTGACAAAAGCAGGAAACAGAATCATTTTTAAAAAAGTTAAGAAAAGAGGAAAAACTGTGTGATGTGAACCAGGATGTATAAAGATACATAAAGAAAGTGTGTTGAAAAAGGAGATAAAATTGGGGTAATATGAAGAAATGAAGCAGGAAAACATGATGTAGAGCAGTGGTTCTCAACAAAGAGGGTCCTCAAATAGCACCAGACTCCGCAAGGCTTTTGACTGTACACATCCTGTGCAGTTGTTAAGATTAAACTCAGAGATAATTTTAGGTGTACCACTTATATTTTTTATCATGTTAACATTTTGTCCTCATGGCAACGATGTTTTGGGAGCCAGATGTGTTCTCATGATGATGAAGACCGACAGATAAAGTCCAGAGGGGGCAGTTTTTTTTTGTATTATAAACCCACCCAGCACCCTCCTCGATGTAACAGTGTTTCAACACACGTGGCTTCCTTTAAATGGATCCAACAGCCACTACAGTTTTGCCAAGTGACTGATTAACTTGTGTCAGGATGCATGGGAAACCTGCGGGATTGTGGCCCTGGAGGACCGAAGGTGGACACTCCTCTCTTACTCAAATCATGTCCATGTGAAAGCCATCGACTGTATAAATTACTGGACTGAGCATACCATCACGTTTCCCAGATTTCTGAAGATCACATTTGAAGACAATAGGCGGGTCCTACCGTCGCCAGGTGTTTCGTCATCATCAGAAAATCCCAAAATGGATGAAAAGGTAGAGCTGAAAGGGCTCTGTCACGATGGCGCCAGCAGGAAATACTCCAGTGATAACGCTCTAACACACATCAATCAAAAGGACACGCCTCTAAATTTAAGATTAAAATAATATTGAAACCGAACCGTTAGAAAAAAATCCCCCCCAGATACTTTGCTACAGAGCCACTCTGTACACATGTTTATTTCAGCTGTGAAATCAGACATTTTAACATGGGAGTCTATGGAGATTGCTCTCTATTGGAGCCAGTCATCTAGCGGTGAGGGGTGAACTGCAAGTATTTCCATTTCCGTATTGACGTCACCATCGGCAGCCAGAGATTGCTACCTGGTGAAAGCCCATGATAAGGTTTGATTGATTTATCCCGTTTTGTTTATTCATTTATTTTTATTCTTTTCACACTCACGTTTCTGGTTTTATTACTGTGGGGTTTGTGTGTGTGTGTTTTGTTTTCTTTTAAAGGAATTATTTATAAAGGAACAAAAAGAGAAACAAGTTGTATTGTGGTCCTTGTCATTGTTCTTCTTTCAGTATCATGTTCCCTCTGTATGAAGCAGGTGTAGTTTTCCATCTTATTGCCACACAGACATCACGAGCTCCCAATTTGCGTCACTTTGTGTTGCACTGGCTGTGTTCTTTCTCCATAGAATACAATCCACAAAATAAGAGGCTTTTGAACACAAATTCCTAGTTTGAATGGAAACCATGGCAATGAGTAACTACGGCAGTGACTGGCCACCTCAGTCACCACAGCAATGGGCAGGGCTTCTGTTGCCAGTTGCAGAACCACAGTTTCCCTTCATTGGTCTCTAAAACATGTGACTCTGTGGTTTTGGAGCTTTGGGTTGCAGCCTTTGCTTCATTAGCAAATGACTCTCTTTGCTTTTCTCTTTGAGATGTTTGCAACAAGTAGTCTAAACAACAGTGGAGAATTGAATCTGGAAGTATTTATTTTGGATATATATTTAACTCATGACCACTGACTGGAACATGCGAGCCACGCTAACTAGCCAGGGTAGGGCTATATTTAAACAGGGATGGGCATCCATCATAGCAGTGTGAAAGCGCAGGCAGCCAGAGAGCGAGGAAGGGAAAGTGTAGCCAGTCAGTCAACGCAGTCCAATCTCAGGGGTTGCCTATTTAAAACACCTAACAATTTGACCACAACAGTGCAGCAGGTCGTTCTGTACTACTGGACCCACACCTCAGCATTTAACCTTTACATCCCTCCATGAAACCCAGCATGCAGGAAAGCATAAAAGCTTTTGCACGTTTATTTGATTTTGTTGCAATATCCCAGGATGGATTTTATCCCTTAAAGAAAGATAAAAAAAAAAACACAAGACAACTGTCATATTCACTGCATTTTTGCAGCAAAAACACTTTTGCTTGTTTTATAACTATATGCTATGTTGACTACAATAGCATGTCTCACAGATACTATGATATGGTATGCAATGGCATCTGACAGAGAACATAAAAATGTTTCCTTGCAAATCAAGGTGTACCAGTTCGTGCACAGCAATGCAAGTGAAAATTATGTTGATCGTTATCCATAAAGTGCTGTTTATTCAAGCGTTTGTAATGTTACTGTGCAGTATCTGCACTGTATATTTGACACATTCTCCTCAGAAGCTGCAGGGCACTTTTATACAAGACAAAACATAATCAATCTTGCAACAAATTTCTGTAAAGAAAATAAAACTTCTTGGAGTTGGCTTTTGCTATGCAATGAAAAGTAAAACCTACTTCATGTGTATCTCTTAGAATTGCAGACTGAACCCTTAAAGAGTGAGCAGCGACAGAAAAAAAACAGCTGCTGGTGACTTCAGGGCTTTCTGACCTGGCACACTGCACCTGAATGACATCACTGAGAAATATTGACGAAATAGCATGTCAACTGTCAAACACTAGCGGGATAGACTGTCTGCTACTGCAAATAGACGACCAGACAAATGAGAATGTGAAGGCAGACAGACAGATGGATAAGGTCAGAGAGAAGCTGACAGACAGGCATGATGTGTTGGAGATATGGGACTGACTGATCTTTTTTATTAAACAAACCAAAATACAAATTAATGCATTGAATATTTCACATCAACCCCTTATAACAAATATTACTTCATATAGATACAGCTAAGAATTATTACAAAACTATATCAGTTTTATTAATATTTGAATAAATGTGTCACCTGGGATTCCAAATAAGAAAAATAAATGAATACTCAGCAGTGTTCAATGCAACTATGCAAGCTACTTCATTAGCTTCATTTGCTGATGAAATAAAAACCGTGTGCATAATTTCCTATATTCATATTTGCTTGTATTTTTGCAAAAGTAAAGCACAATAAAATGTTTTATATCTGTCAACTTTCTTAGTAGAGCCACTGTATTCTGTAGCTGACTACTGAATAGTCCCAGTGGACCAGTCGAGGCTTAAGCACCTTGTTTACAACAGCAAGCATTGTTGAGGTAGATGACAATGATTGTCATCCTTCCCACATAGACTTTCTCAGCCTCTCCTGGGACTTAAATCATATTTAGAGCAATCTGTTGACACCCTGGTCACAAGTTTGCTTTGTATCCAGCACCTAGTTTGCATCCAACTTCTGTTTTGAGCACCTGCTGCCATACAAGCGTTCACCCAGGCAGAGGACTGTATAGATTGCAGTAAACCATAAAGTGCCGTGCAGCGTTGGGTCTGCTGGACTGGCATCCTCAGAAAAAGAAGCCAAGTCATTTGTGGGTTGGATGAAAAGAAACCCACCTTGTTTGGACATTTGTCTGTGAGCTCAGAAACACTGAAACCCAAGAAGCCTCCCAAATCCCTCCTACTGACTGCCTTTGGATTATTAATAACACAAACTCATAAACACTCGTACATCCACCTAATGATTAACATCAACTGCAAGCTGGGTTTTAAAAGTTGTCAGCACAAGCAGAATGTCTGTCGTGTGAATGTCTGCACAGAAATGTTGCAGTCAAAGTGTATTTTCCACCAGGATGGTGGAAAAGCGCCGGCTTCACGTTGACATGGAGGTCAAGTCTGGATTGTAATGAGCGTGTGTGTCCAGTTTAATGACATCATGTTTAACTGTAAATGAACACCATCATACCCACCATCCCCTGATCATGTGGATGCATAAGCCTCTTGGATGGTGAGGTCATGGTGATCTGTAGATCCTTGTCATATAAAGGGGGGATGGGGGGTTCATCGGATGCTAAATACAGAATGAGGGTAGGTGGAATGCTGGGTATGCAAACCCAGAGGTCTGCAACTATGTTTGGTTCTCTTACCTTCATTTCTTTACTTTGTGTGTTTGCTTGCAACACCTGCAAACATGACTCTGCTTCAAAACAGCTTGAACTTTGTGCATTTTTCTTTTATGCAACATAACATCGGCCGTAAACTTGGCTCACGAATTCTTCAGGGATTGAGATTGTGTGAAATGACCTCTGTGCTATGAGCAGAGAATACAGATACAGTGGCACAGATACAGAGGTGCTATAAATCATGCAAGTGTTGAAAGCTGTGATCTGTGACGAGTCTGTTTGTCCCGTATTAATGTTGTCGCATTCTCAAGGAACAAGACTAATGGAAGTCACAGAGTGAATCAAAACAAAGTGTACGATAAGAAAATAAACAAAAGTATTGAAGTTTTCTGTTTTGGAAAAGTACACCGATTTGGAAAAATACCGCAAACAGCCTGCAGGAAAACAGGGAAGCCTATAGTACATTCCTGACTCATGAGTGTTAATCACTGTGATATCATAGCTGCTTCATGAGCTGGTCTCACAAGCCCAGACATTGTTCTGCGTTCAAACATTTTGTTACACACCTTCACCACACAGATACATTTTATTCCCTGTATATCAGGACTCTGATAAGAACATTGTTTCTCAAGACAGCACCTTGAGAGCAGAGCGTCATACGCCACAACTTTATAGTGATGAAAGCAATGACAGCTCTGAAATGCGGGTTGAATAGTCATGATCTCCTTTGATTTAGTTTGAAATGATTTAACATGTCCTGTTGCTTTATTATAACAATTTATTTCAGTTTTTCCTCTTTAAGCACTCGTTTTCTGTAGCTATATATCAAATAGAATATTAAAGGAAAACATGCAGCATGTGATCACTTGACAATCTTTATTTAGTTTTTGTGAGGTGTTTTGTGTCATACAGTATTTTCCACCATCCTGAATGAAATGTAGGAATGTTATAATACCTTCATCTTCTGTCTGTAACCTTCTTTGCTCAGTTAACAACTGCAAACAACAAGAAAAACTTTAAAAATCTTCACTATTGTCACGCAAAAATGTCTTTATCATGAAGAACATAAGTTCCATGGATAATTTATCCAGCTCTATTTGTTCTAAAGATAAATATGAAATTATAATACTTTATCAAATGCTGTTATTTTAAATCCGAACTGTCCAGGGTGTACCCCACCTCTTGCCCGTTGTCAGCTGGGATTGGCTCCAACCCCCCCGCGACCACGTTCAGGATTAATTATCCATTAGAAAATGGATGGATGGATGTTATTTTAAGTTACACATATGCACAACCATATCTTTATATAAATATCTGACTGAATAGAAGATCTGAGCTGTTTAAGACAATGATTAATTTAAATAACAGTACAGAGAAGAACTGTAAGACATGCTGCAACTAATTTTAAGGGGGAAAAGTTTTTATTTATTTATTTTGCTATTTATTTTCTTTGTCCTCTAAAACAGAAAGATTGTGAAATGAAAAAATACCACAATGTTTTCTCCTTTTCCCATTTTGTTCAGCTTGTTTGCTTCAGGAAGCAGTGGTTTCCTTCATCCAGTCCATCTGTCCAAATTCAGTTGTCTCAGCTTGTTCCTCCAGTCTGACTAAGTTCCCCTCAATCCTGAATGCTTCTTTATTTGTCTTAAATATCACTACAGAATTTTTATCACCTGACTTCCTATTGAAAAGAATTATTACCCAGCTTTTCTTGACCGCTCAAAACCTCACTGAGGTTCCTGCATCAACTTTCAATCAATTTCTCTCCTAACTCACATGCAGGACAGATAAAACCCCATAAAATTCAATTACATTTTATTAATAAAGCACTTTAATGCACAAACAACACAAAGTGCTTCATATCATGAAAAACAATTGATACATATTAAAATGAAAAAGAAAAAATGTACACAACAGCAGTTTAAAACACACCCAACCTTTGCACAACTTTTACTGAGAAGAAAAGTCTGCAGACTTCTACGTATTTGACATGTCAGACTCTTTAGCCAGCTCATTGCGTTTGACATGTATGTGCACTTGTAGATGCTCGAAAAGATGACACACTAGTCTTATCTTGTTGTACATGTTAATTATATCATTCTATTTCAACAAGTCTCAGTTTTACTTCCCAGTGCTGAGTGTTGCAGGTTAAAAACGAGTGGAAAGAGCATCTGGCTACTGGATGCTGCAGGGATTCTTACACATGCAGAACTGGCTCTTGTTGAGGTTGATTTCAGTTGACAGGTGGGAAATATTTATGTTGACAAAAGCAAATTGTGTTATCAAAACCATAAAATGTGCATACCTGCTTGAATTAATAGAAGCAGTGGTATAATCTGTGATGCTATCTCTCCCTTGTCTCGTCATATCACTAGATGGCTCCTATGTGTCAGCCAAGTCATTAAACTGTGTGTCTGTGTATAGTGGTTTCTTTTCCAGTATCCAAAAGAATATGTCTGTCTCCCACACATCCTCTGCATATTTCATATAATCTATGAGGCGCAGCTGAGGCTGTCTGCATATTCACTAGGATGGGAGTGTAGTCCACGAAAGAAAAACAAACATGGGAGGCAGCAGTCAGTCTGGGAAACTCTGGCAGACAGACTTTGTCAGTCCTCTTGCTTGTGTCAAATGGTTTTTCCCCTCTTGATCAAAACACTCATGTTCCATACACATATCTTTTTTATGCTGACTTGTGCAAGAATAAAAGACACCACATCACCCAAAGACATTCTACAGAAAGGGATCATAATCTGGCGAATTGCACCATTTAATTGCTGGGCTTGTTAAAATAAATAGTATTTGTCTCAGAGATTCCCCCCAATGCTACACACACAGACACACAAACTGGCTGCCATGCTTGTTTGCAGACATTTTCTTCCAATACCAGGAAAGACTCCTGACTCTGGAAACTGTGCCATAAGAAGCTTGTAAGCCAGATCATAATATACGGCCACTTGAAGAGAGTCCAACTGAAACAATCAGGTAATATAGTTTTGCATTTAGGGTGTGTTACTGTCTCTGTGTGTTTCCAGACTGGAGTCACAGAGCATACGGTAGACAGTGACTACTGTGATTCTCATCTTATTATGACTGTGTCTGATCAGAGATAAAGGAGTAAGGTTCAGCTGTATCAATGATTTCTTTTTTCTGAAACTGTCTTCACACAAAGGCTCACACACTCTCGACAAACACAAACTACTTATTATCTTGATGCTGTTTCTGTTAAGAACTATGGGGAAGGTTTCTGACCTTTAAGTGACACCCTAGATGTAGAAACTATGAGTAAAACCTGTGGAGGACTCTTTTTTTGTACTACAGCCCACAATGATGCTATTTTGCTCTCGCAGACATGGTTGGGAACATCTTGCATATTCTTCTTGATGTTTTAGCCGAGCAGACGTTTCTCATCGTGGGGCTTCAAGAAGAAGGCTACTGTGTGTTTGGTTGGTGGTGGGCGCGATTATTGTGGAAAGCTGTGAAGCTGACAGTTGTCGACAATTTTGCTGATGTAAGGTTTAACTGATCGCTTTAATGAACAGCTTAGTGGTAAGAAAGTAAAAGAATGTATACAACACACAGACACCACCAATGTTTCTGATTAAATAAGAAATAATGTTTGTTCATTACATAAAAACACAGGAAACCAATATCAAAGGCTGATAAATTAACAATGAAACTATTATCTTGGCTAAACTGAGGTCATTAAGTAAAATATATATAAATATATTTTCCAAATTATGTAAATGTATGCTAACGTAATTGTTTACATGCACAGAAACCACATTTTTCCTGAGCATTGCACTTCATTTTTGATTCTTTACCTTTACTTCTTTCCACTCTGTCAGATTTACCATAATATAGTATTTTCTTAGCAGTTACCTTCCTTCTGAAGCGCACCAGCAGTAAATATTTGCAGAGGAGTAACTCAGTAAGAATTTTGAGAGATGACATTGGCAGTGAATGAACAAGCCAGACTCTTCCACAGAATCACTTGTAGTTTTCTTTTCATTGCCCAGTCAAGCCATCGTTCACAAGGTTTACTGGTGAACAACCCAGATAAGTTGTGGTCTAAGAGACCATTATTGTTCAGAAGATGTGGTGTAATCTTGATTCTGATCTATGTGTCTTGCCATAGCTGATTTTGCAACACAGGAGTGCTTCCTGTACATGAGTCAGATTGAATCACCGGGTCATCCTACTCTGCTTGGCACAGCCATCACAGGTAAACTGGCACTGAGGTGAGGAGTAAGTATATTACATTTAAGAACAGCTTGTCCATCTCTACTATCAATCAAGAGCTCATACAAATACATATGAGCATCCAGTCATACCTCCAGGATACAACATGTAAGTAATTTACAGATTCCTGTCATTCAAAAGGACTCTGAGCTGAAAGTCTGGCTCACTTCAGTCCACCATCATAAAACCATAAAGGTAGTTATGACAGGTACATGTGTATAAATCTAACAATGCAAGGCAAGAAATTACTATATGACAGACACGATACGTCTTTGTATGGTGTTGCTAAAATGCCAAGCAAGTAAAAACCCAACCTTTCAAAGAGCGTATTTATTCCTAAAACGAAACTGCACTTAATGAGAGTTTCTGGGGAATGAACAGCGTAACCAGGTTAGTATGTCACACAAGCCACACAGGAAAACACTTCTGGTTTATTTTTTTTAAGGAAAATGTTTAGCATATTTTCCAGATAAGAGCAACTGAAAGCCAAAGATCATATAAAAATTACAAAACAATCCCAAACACTTTGAGAGACAATAATCTTTTATCAGCTTCAACGTGTGTCTACAAGGTCATAACCTTCTATTTCTAATCTTTGAGATTTAAGAATAAAGTAGGCTACTTATGATAAGGGAGTGCCTTACCCTCAGTAGATGGTCAGAGTGTTCTCAGTTTGGAGCTATATTGTGGATTTATTGGTGGTTTCATGTTAGTATATATGTCAGTATTACCCAATTTGTATTGTGTATTGCAAACAAAACTACATTCACAAACTCTGTTCAGTCTGTAGAGAATAGTGTAAAAATGCATAATCTTGAGTTTGAATAGTAGTCACTCAAACCACAAGAATTGTTTTATGTTTGATTTGCTTAAATTTGGAAAAAATAATCATCCAATGGCTCTGCAACCCCCCAAAACACACACACACACACACCGCCTTAGAAACCTGCTTACTCTTTTAAAGGATCACAACTAGAGCTACATTAGATAATAGTGTGGTCACCTGTCATGGTGAAAATGTTTTACTAATGAATAAGAATTAGGAACACAAATCATATTCCGCATGAAAACCAGTTTCAAATTTCCAAAGCACTGGAATATTCCTGAACTTATCAGTTTCTACACCCAACCTCAGTGTCACACCGCGGTGAGGTTTTGTCTCAATTTCCTGTTTTTATTTTGAAGGATAACTCTCCTCTTGTTTTTGGTCACTTGCCTTTCCTCCTGTGTCATCAGTCTGGTCTTCCCTGAATACCTGATTGTGTCCAGCTGTTTTCCATTACCCTCCTGTGTTTAAATAGTCTGTGTTTCCCTTGTCTTGTGCCAGTGTGTTGTCTTTATGTGTTACTACCAGCCCTCGGTTAAGCCCCAGCACTTCGATCTAGTTTAACTCAGTCTACCATCTCCCTTGTCAGTTATAGTTGTTGTTTTACTTCACCTTGCGGAAATCTTTAGTTCATTAGTCTTTTGGTTTCACCTCCACTTGGAGTGAATTTTTATTTCCATTTTAATTCCAGTCATAGCCTTCATACAGTCAGTTATAATGTCCAATAAAGTCCCTGTTATACCTTTAACCCTGCGTCTGAGTCCTGTCCCTGATCCTGCCTGCCTTACTCATAAGTTCTGCCATTTACCTGACCTGACTTACTTAACTGAGTTCATTTATTCAATCTGTATTTACCTTACTTTATCTTAACATTATTACCAAGATTAACACATTTTCTTTGACAAAAAAATCCTAAATAAAAACTTTATGCGTACATTTTAGTTTTTGATAATTGTCCATGATACAGGCAAATTCAGCATCATTGCATCACTTTTTCAGCAGAATGAGTCACTCGCTGTCAGCCTCAGAAGCTTTTACCATATAAGCTCACGTTGATCAGGTACTACAATAGCTTCAGGTAATTCGTATTGATGAATGTCAAAGATTTTTTCATAAACATTTTTAGGCAGACACATGTAATTGAAACAATTCAGAAAATCTATGGATTGTTCCGAGCATTTTTAGAGTAATGCTATCCAACTTACTACAACAACTCCCCAATTGTAATAGTGTGCATGTGATAATCTTTTTATGGTTTCTCTACACTGGCCAGGTTACTGTGTGAGATGAAAACCCACGTGACCATAAGAGAATCACTTTGGCCTTTGCCACTGAGCACACAGAGGTGTGTGCACAGCGATCAAAGGTTCCTCTTTCATCTCAAACAAAAGCAGTTAAACGCAGCCTCTTACTTATAGCAGCTGAGAGAATTTCTGTGGATGGAAAAAATCACGAGAGAAATGTGATATGTTTGCAGGTAAAGGAGCTTTGATGTCACCTGAGTGCTGCTGCATAATACACTTACTTAGGTTACTCCCGTTGTCTCTGAAGCTCCGTGCCACTGATACAGAGAGGTCACTGGGCTGTAAAAGGATGTTGCTTCTGTGAGTCACCCATCCTTCTATAAATCATGTGGTTCCCTGTTGGAAGAGAGTAGCCCGAGGCTACACTTAGCACACTTCCCCTCTTACTCCTGCTTTTGCCAAACCAACACACCTTACCAACCACATTCCTGTGCTTATCCTGCAGGTAATCCTTCTTTTCATCCAGCAGCTGTTAACAGTGGCCAAAAATCAATCAAAGCTATGATTTATGAATGTCCAGATTTTATCACTAAAATCTCACTTGAGAACAGTGATGTAAAAGAGTCTGACGTGGCAAATCCACACAGCCAGTTTCCTTTCAACCTGTTTAAAGTTAAGAGTCAGGAAATGTGTAATATCCTCTTCTCAAAAAATCTAACCTTCTACTTTTTGGTTTGTATTTATTGTTTGAAGTAGATTAAAGAGATCAGAGGTTCTCAATGTGGAATCTACTTCCACAGGGTTGTCCAGAGAGCACAGGGGGTTTGACCTTTCAGAGCCAGTCTGATTTAAACACTTTGCGACATATCTGGCAGCGCTGCAGGGCTAGCCCACACTTTGTACCTCCGGGTTATTTAACTCAGCACTTATGTGTCTTGAAACCAGTTCTTTTTATGCTGTTTTAATGGTTAAAAAAAAAAAAACAACAGAAATGAACTAAAAAAAAAGAGAAAAAAAGTAAACTAAAATGTGGTATAGGTCAAAAGACTGTTGCTCAAGCTCCAGGGGTTTATAATCTTTTCTAGTGAGTTTGTTTTGCAGGCTATTTATTAATTATCACCTTAGATTTGTTCTGTTTTATCACAGGAAAGGAATCATCCAGATTGCATCATTTATGGTGACATGTTTCCTCAGCGGTGGCTGACCCCGGTCCTCGTAAGCCTGATTCCTGCAAGTGTTAGGGGTTTCATACACATCACTAATTATCAGACTTGTGCAGAGCTTGACTTCAGCCACTGCACAAGTCTACTAATATGAACCTATTGAGCTGAATCATCTTCGCCACCCCTGTGCATGCTAATCAATCATAAAACCAACCATGGTTGGATGGCAGAGGGTCTGCAGCTGTTCAGTAGTTGTATGACAGAAGTCTTCAGAAAAAATAGGTTGGGAACGACTACAGCTCATCAACATAGTAGAAATATGTTAGTGGAAATAAAAACTTTATTTTATTTTGTTTAATCCTAAAATTCAAATTCAATGTTTCTGCATTCAAAACAGCACCAGAGCAAGTAGGGATGCAATATGCTGTCCACACAAACTCTGGGTTTTTCCTCTGTATTTTGTAAGTCTTGTGCTCCTTCCTTACTTTAGGTGTATCTTCCTTGTGCTGACTTGTGGCTCATGCAACTCACCTAAAACCGCTCTGATGGCCTTTACCTTTTACATCAGCTCTCCAGTCAGTCTGTTATCTGGTGGTATTGGACTATCAAAACATCTGAGTCTTGCTTTTAGAAAGAATTAGTAGCGTAATCCCATTTCCCTCTTCTGTCTGTTTTCAGGTTTTCAGTTTGGCTTTTATTCCCAGTTCAGATTTAAGCAGCCTTGTACTTCTGTACTCGTGTTGAAATAAGTCTTCATTAATCAGTCTCTACTGAGTTGATCTTCTTTTCCCTGCAACGTCAACATCATCTGCACCAGAAAGTTTAAGTTTCATGCTAATCAGACTCTGTTCTGTCACTATGGATGTCTCCTTCCTACTACACTTACCTTTGGGCTCAGCTGTCACCATCTCTTGCTGTCTTCCCCATTACCTTTACCCTCCTAAAGATTCATCCAAGGCGTCTAATGAAGTTTTGACCATTTGAATCACAATATGTTCATTTTTCAAACCTATATATATTAAATGTAGCCGGTTACCTTGAAAGCTGATGGCATGAATCAGCTTTGCCTGCTTGTTTAGACTCTGCTTATTTATGTAATCCCATATTGGTTTATCAAAACAAACTCCTGCCAAACCCAAATGTCAGAGTGACTTTAGCTCTGATATTGTTTAATAGCCTCCATTAGACTCACCCACTCGATGAATCATTGAAATGATCTTATCTTTGCTTTTAGATACACAAGTGATGGATTTTCCTGCATAATATATGTCTAGTGTTAAAAGGCCTGGTGCCCTGCAGTCTCCTGAAACTGGGATGTTAAATTGTCTTGCTGCTTAATAGAGCCTGACATGTCAGCAGAGTGCTGGCTGAGGTAGGAGTAAAGTAAAAGATGTTTACAAGCATTCCACAGAAACAAAGGAGCTCATAAGGGAAACTCTTTAAGGCCATGCTCAACTTATAAAACCTTAGAAGTGAAACTGGAGCCCAGCTATGCCAAAAATGACTAGGAAGAAAAAAATATTGGCACAAAACTGAAATAGCAGCTTCCCAAGGGGATTGTGTGAAAGTGCTACCACCCTGTGAATGACTCCCCATTGTGGCATTGTGTGCATGCATCTGCATTGTTTTACAAGGCAGTCGCATATTTTTTTCCATTTTGAAGGTCAAGACTTTTTGAGCGAAGCACAGAAAAATTTCATCGATGAAGCCGATGACAAACATTTCAAACCCTCCCACCGTCTGGCCTTTTATCCTCAAAACAATTACACTTCCTCGCGCTCTTTAAATGCTTTGTTGTTTCAGCTTCTCACTGTTTATGGAGGGCAAACTGAAGATCCACGGCTGAATGAGAAGTTGGTGAGACGTCATCCTTTATAGCTGCACTCCACTGTTAGCACAAACAGTTTATAAACGCCCGTCATTTTGCGTTTGTACGTTTTTAGGGTTCACCAAGCCTGCGTGGAGGCTAGTTAGCATATCCATGGCATCACAGGAGAAGTGATGTCACATGGCCATCCTCTTTTGACGTCTTTCTTTGTCATAGCAGCCGGTTTCAGTCATTTGCTCTGTTCTTCTTGTTGGTGCTGTTTTTAGGCACTGCAGGAATTGGTCAGAAAGGAATGTGGTGGTACAGCAGCATGACAGAGTCACGCTCCTACGCAGACAACTACAGAATTAGAAAGCAAAGGTAATGAATGACAAAAAATGTGTAAGGGAGGTAGAAATGTGTCAGCAGGGGGACTTTTTACTGCATTATCAAATGCATCAAATAGAAAACAACACTCAGAGTGGACAGTATTAGTGTATTAAGTAGGTTAAGGCATTTTGTGTAGCCGCAGTGCTATGAATAAAGCAAGGAAGTGGTTAATCATTTTACCATTCTGAGAAGTGCAAGAGCACAATATCTCTGCTTTCCATCAGTAAATATATGAAGGTATTTAATGGTTTGTTGTACTATATTAAGCAGGACTGAAAGTGTATGGACTGTCTGTAGTGTTGTTTGAATTGCTAAAGGACATAATTTAGTTTCCTGTGCATGAAATGAGCTGATTTTACCTTATGCTCCAGTGCAATGTTGTCCCATGTACGGAAACTGGTGCTTCATGATGATAAACAGTAATAAATATGTGTCTCTCTAGTTTGTTTTATCATCACACCAATATGTCACCAATCTGCCCACATGCAGAATATTTAGAAAACTAATTTTGGTCACAGTGTGTTCTAATGTGTTTGCCCTGCAGAACAGCAATGGAGGTGAAAACAGTAGAGCCATTCATTTTAAAGGGATCCAGTTTTGCTATTTTGACTTTTTGTTGCTATTTGCAGTGTTATAGTGTTGAATACTCATCAGACAAGAGAGTGGCACCCTTTTTAATCACATGAACGTATGTTTGAGTTTTCCAGCAAGTCTCTACAGTCAGGTGTAATCAATGATTGTTAATGTACTCCAGGTTGCACATGTCTATGAAAGGAAAACCACACCTACCTTTACTGCTCAGTGTGAGATGGAAGTCTTTGGTGGATGCCAGGGACAGTTTCAGTGATAACATGTCGCACAAAAATTTGAGAGAAAGCAGCATTTATTCCTAGGAAACAATAGGTAGACAGCAGTAAATAGATGCTTTTGGGAACTAGCCACTGTTTTGCAACATTTTTATTTGTGATTAGCATTTCACTCAAGACTGTGCTATAAACGTAACAGACTACAGCTGGAAAGCAAACAGATACCTCCTGCTGCATCTATGAGTAGTTAACTCTCATTTTATGGGTCTGATTCAGGTTACAACATGTGCGGCATGTTTTTGTTTTGCTGTTTCTATGATGAAAACAGCTGTAATGCACTCTCCTTGTAAGGAATTTACTCTGGAGACAAACTGAGGTTATTAGAATTTATTGGAATGTCAGAATGATGGGAAACCTGAGGGGAAGGCTGAGGAGTCCAGGAAGATGGCAGGGATCTGGATTGGGAAGTCAAGCTGAGGAAGACGGGCGAGTAGGAGCCAGGGACAGGAGCAAGCAGGAGACCGTGGGCGTCGTCACATACAATGTCCAACGGGGAGTGACTGGAGGAGTGCAGGTTATATGGTTGAACTGGGAGCAGTTGCAGGTGATTGGGCTGGTTGGATCTGGAGCAAAAGTGTGGCTGGATCAGGGCATGATACTCCTGGGCGTTTTCTCTGTTTCTGGCAGAGGCTGATCTCAGGACCTACAGTGAGGTTCAACATAACATGAAGGGGTTTGGGGAAAAAACATAATTCATTCATGCCTTTGTGGACTTGCATATTAAAATAATTTACCCTTAAATGTAATAGACCCACTTTAAAAAGACTACTCTCTGCTTTATACTATATCATATAAAGTCATTCCAAGGCAACAGTTCCAATTATCCCAAAGGTGGAGCAGGTGCTTCAATACTTGTAAAAGATTGAAATTAAAGAAGACAAATCTTCATTCTGGACAGGTGACCAGTCCATCTCAGTGCAAACAGAGGGACACAAACAACCAGTCAAGCGCATCCACTCCTAAGTACAATTCTGAATGACCTGTCAGTCTTTGGACAGATGGAGGAATGCAAATTAAATTCATTTGTATTGTATAATTCAACAACAGGGTGATTCAAAGTATTTTACAGAAACATTAAAAAAATAATAAGCATGGTTTAATATTAAACAAACAAGAAACAAATGAAAAAAAATAACAATGCTTCAAATAATTGAAATGCAGCTGAGAACTGGTGGGTTTTTAACCTGGATGTTTCAGCTGATCTGGGGCTTTCTGGGAGTTTGTTCCAGACATGTGGAGCATAGAAGCTGAATGCAGCTTCTCCTTGTCTCGTTCTGACTATGGAAACTGATAAAAGATCAGATCCAGATGACCTGAGGGGTCTGGTAGGTTCATACTGGGTCAAGAGGTCTTTGGTGTATTTTGGACCTAAAACCATTCAGAACTTTATAAACCAGTAACAGAACTTTAAAGTCTACCCTCTGATGGACGGGCAGCCAGTGTAAAGACCTCGGAATAAGACTGATGTGGTCCACTTTCTTGGTCTTAATGAGGACTCTAGCAGCAGAGTTCTAGATTAGCCGCAGGTGTCTAATTGGTTTGTTGGGAAGATGTGTAAAGACACTGATACAGTAATCAAGCCGACTAAAGATGAAAGCATGGACTAGTTTTTCCCAGTCCTGCTGTGACATCAGATCTTTTATTCTTGATATATTCTTAAGGTGATAGTAGCTAATTTTGTTATTCCCTTAATGTGTTTTTCAAAATTTAGTCCATCACAACACCCGGATTTGTGGCCTGATAGGTGGTTTTTAGGTGTATAAAGGAATCTGGAGAACTCGGAGAGAATCCACACAAACATGGAGAAAACATGCAAACCCCACCCAGAAAGGCCACTTTCTGAGCCGAGGGCTCGAACCAGCAAGCTTCTTGCTGTGAGGCGGCAGTGCTAACCACTGTGCATACCCACTTATAGTTAGATGGATGCTATTGGCATACCTACATTCAACAGTAGTAGATAAGTGGTGGATATGCCCAACATTATGGCCTATTGTTGAAACTTGGAGAGGCTCCTGTAAAACCAGGAGTCATGAAGGGCCCGTAATTCATTGTAATGTTTTGGAGCTTCTCAAGAGCAATTTCTCAAGGTGACAGTAAAGATGCAGTGAAATAAATTTGAATTTATATTCTTAAATTTGCCGTATGTGACCAAAACCAAACATATATATATATATATATATATA
>JBAMHX010000008.1:24032307-24053474 GCA_037177515.1 Pseudomugil tenellus | reverse complement strand
TTCACCAGTTAAATGATAGTTTACCATTAAATTAGGAGTATATAGTTTGATGCACTGTAAATGAGATTTGGTTTCATAATGGTATTGCACTATTTCTGTGTGTCTTACCTTGAAAAAAATCATCTTGTAGGTCACATTATGTCAATGTTGTTTGTAACAGTGTCAGTAATACTAAAATGTACTTATTGTAGAGATATTCCTGCCACCACAGTTTGTTTTCCTCAACAGACACTCTGGGAGGAAAAACTTTTAGCAAAAACTTTGTTTCCAGAATATAATTGAAACTAAGAAATTGTCAGCAGTTTCCTGCAGAGAAGTGCCGGTCAGCTGTTTGACGTCTTACTGTTTGTATATTGTATGCAACGCGCAACAGGATAGCAGAACTAATGCATTTAAAAAGAGGGAGAGTGATTAAAGATGCATGGCAATCCAATCAGCCTCACCTGGCACCATTCCCTAACCATAAGCCCATTTCAGTTCCCCTGCAGCTGAACAAAAACAACATCCTACAATTATAATAAATGGAATGTGTGTGCAATAACTTGTTTTATTGTTCTCTTTAACTGTAGCCCATTGGGAATTTCCATTGTATGTTCACTTTGACTTAAGGCAATTTAAAAGCAGTAGTGATTAACGATCAATTTTTTCTATAAAATTGCTAATTGGTTAATGGTATGTTATGTCAAATATGACATAACAAAACAAGATATTCACCATTATTAGGGTAGAATATCCCTATATTAATCCCTATATTAAAGTTACAGAGTGTGGTATAACTCGAGTAAACGAGTCAATGCTTGGTCATAGCTAGCTAAATATGCTAACATGTTAGCTTAGTATAGTTTTATAACTTTTAGCAAGCTATTGGCAAATTTAATTGATAAAAACTTGTTAAGCCAAAATTCACATATTTGATTTATGGTATTTAATCATTTAAGTTTTGTCACATTTTCTTCACTAAAATATTCAAAATAAAAAACAGCTTGTGGTTAATGTTACAAATAAAACATATGACAAAATCTCTTTATTTGAGCTTTACAGTTATGGTTTTGTTGACTACTACAGTCATACAAATCAGTTTGAACTAAATGGTTTGTCAATTCAAAGATGAGACTGAAGGACAAGACGCCAAATTTTAGGCAAAGTTAGTTTGACCAAGTCCTCAGTGATTCCACGTCAATCCCAGTTGTTTCACATGAAAGTTCCCAAGTTTGTCTTGTCACAGCTTCCATCGACAGAGTCTAACTTAAGTAACTTGTGTTCTGTAAAACTCTTGGTCCTAAATCAATTTATTCTCCTTTTTTCTGTCCACTGACATCAGAAACTTGCTAGCATGGCTGAAGACGCCCTAATTTTATTCAAATAAACAGAAATGTACTGAAAAAAATAGACACTCAGTGAGACTATATTCAGAAATCAGACATGTGCAGCCTCAATAGATAAGATCATGTTCAAGTACAACACATTACGGTCGACTGCTAAATAGATTACTGCAGCATTTGGCAGTGACCTATAACTTATTTTTCCCCCTTACAAATAAATACAACACTGGAGTAATCCTCCCCTTGTACACACTCATAGCTCAGCTATGTAGTGGTAGTAGTTCACAAAGAAAATCCCTGCATTTTTTTCTACAGTCCAATCAGGATCCAAGTGTAATGATAAAGATTGCTTAAATTGTTTGCCTTGGGGATGAGTGGTGTTGGGGGGGTGAGGTGTTTCGACAGCAGCAACACAGTGAAGAAGAATGCCTGGAGCCTACTCACTGATGTAACCTCCTGCTGCCCTCTTTCATATCATTCTGCCCCTCCTTTGTTATGGTCAACTCAACTAGCCAGCACGCGTCGGCCTGATCCTCTAAACCACTAGTATGCCTCTTTCTGCCCTCACATGTGAGGGTTGGGTGGATATTAGGGTAGGGATTTTTTTTCTTTTGGATTTCAGCGAACCACAAGGCAGAGAAAACAGATGAGTCAACCATGGAGTCATTCAGCCTTCCTGTCTGCTTGCTGGTGTTTTATGTACGCTGTTCATTTGTTCTCTCTGTGTGTGTTAGATGCTTTTCTATTCTTTTTATCTACTTCATCTCCCTCATTTCCTCTGCTGTCTTTCCCCTCTTAACCTAACTTCAGTGCCTTTCTCCACTCCACTCACCCAGTAAGTAATATGATGCTGCCAACAGTATTGGTGGGGCCTAAATAGACTTCAGGGAGAATTTAATAGTGTGACCATGATACATAACAAGTGTCTGTCCAGCAAGGTGACATCAGCAGAGGGGAATCTGCTGGTATTCCTACCAGGAGCAAGTGGAGCTGAACTAAAGGGTTTTTCTAGCACAGACACAGCAGTGTACTAAGCAAAAGCATACTTTTTCTTATTATTTTTATGTACCCCCTTCCAATTTAAGGAGTTTTACTTTTTATGTAGTGTTTTTATAAAGCTAGTGTGAATGTAAAAGATTTACAGGGCCCAGATTCCAGTCATGACAAAGTTTTCTTTCTCACATCGGATGATGTTACCCAACTTTATAGTCAATTTTGCAAACCTTCATAATCATGAATCATCATTATGTTTTGTTTTTTTAGTGAGGAAGGTCTCATGCGTGGTAGCTGGATTTTATCAGCAGAAATCTGACTGGTCAGCAGGTTGAGATTCAGTTTAATCTATATTGTGTTCAGCCTCAGTTACAAACATAGGTAAAGTGGATTTAATAAAGATATCCAGTCAAAAACTCCTGGTAAATACAAATGTTGAACATTTTCTTTAACATGACAGCAATTTTCAAAAAAATTTGATTCCTGCCTGTTAAATCCATACAACACCTTAAGTGACCCCAGAATTTTAATAACTACAACTAAAATCCATGAATTCATTCATTTTATTAATCCAGGGCTGCGGGAAGCTGGAGCCCAGCAATCTCATTGTCCTGCATTGTGGAAGAAGCGAGGCATACAGGTTGTTACAACCAAAATGATTACTGAAATAAGTCATTCACAATTTAATTAAAATTATTAATCAGAAAACACATAAAAACTACCAATAAGCAATACTGAGTTTCTCTCTTCATACTTTTAAATTCTCATTTGTAACATTTCTGTTCATTAATGTTAAAGTATGATTTTTTTCAGGACAAATTTATTATATTTTATTTGTTTTTATCAAGTTTACTTGCTGTTTCGGACCAACAAATCAACAGCAGTGATTGTTCCTCTGTTAAACTGAAGTCAGGAATTCATCAGCTTCAAAACTGAAGCCTCCTCCTAAAAAACACCAGTTAGGTCTTACTGGTAGCGTTTTCTGCGGATGTGGTCATGTAATTAACTGTAACAATTCTTTTTCACAGCTTTTGGGCCAACAGTGGTGAGAAAGTATAAATGTGGTGAAGAGAAGTGCCTCTGTTTAAATGAGGTTGTGGAAGTTGTGGGCATCTGTCAAGACATGACTGTTTTCTATTTCATAAATTATGTGTTTTCAGTTAAAACACTTAAGTTTACGAGAAATGAGCTTTTACCATTCACCCATCAAGGGCAACTCTGTACAGGAAGTTGTGTGAACTGTCAGTGTAATTTCTTTGAGCTAAAAAAGAGGAAGAAAGAGGAGACAGGAAAGGGATATG
Source organism: Pseudomugil tenellus (assembly GCA_037177515.1). Classification (NCBI taxonomy): domain Eukaryota; kingdom Metazoa; phylum Chordata; class Actinopteri; order Atheriniformes; family Pseudomugilidae; genus Pseudomugil; species Pseudomugil tenellus. Next base: position 24,049,858 of record JBAMHX010000008.1, on the reverse strand, counting down.
GCGACGGGGGAGAGAATAGTGCGGCTTGTGCGACATGAATAAAGAAAATGAGCAGCCTGTTCACAGGAACTGAAGAGTAAGGGTCAGAGAAGGAAGAGCGGGAGCTATGACAGGTAGCTAAAGAGTAGCTCTGACACCTTAATCTTTTTTATCCATACAGGGGCAAAGACAAGTCAGCACCCTCCTAAGTAGGAGTTCTCACCTTGACCCATTCTTTAACCTCCTCTGTTCATCTTTCTCTCCCACTCATGTTACCTTTCTGACCTCTCCCTGATTGTCTCCGTCCCCCTTCAACCTCCCCTGCACTCAGCTCTGCGTCAACGACGCAACACAGATGGCCCACAACACACTGATTCATTGCTGCCTCTTCATGTCATGCAACAATGACTGTGTGTCTTTCAGCAGCTCGTCAATCTGGCTTTAGTTGCACACTGATGTTAGGCCGGCGCTTCATTGTGACTTTTGAGTCAGATGGGTGATAAAGAATCATGCAAGCTCATTTATTTTCTGCTAGAATACCAAAGTGTTTGCTTGAAAGTATAAAGCGAATTCTGGCACACTTAACGCTCATACACTCATTGCTTCCAGGTAATAATGTGTTCCTGCGGATGAAATCCTGTAAGAGCATGATTGCATTTGCAACTGTTGGCGTGCGCACTTCCATGCTAGTGTGGAAACTACCCATTGTTGCTTCTCAGCAGGGCAGGAAGCACCTTTCACAACAAATTCACCCTCTTATGCTGATTCAATCCAATGCAGCTACCACAACATTTGATTAACAGAGGCAAGAATATTTGGCAATATGTCAGAGCGACACTTTTTGATAGATTTATATAATCCCAGTAAATACTACTAAATGTCTTAACCTGTCCTGTGTAACACCTTGAAACAAAGCTAAGTTTATGAAACAAACTCAAGGACACAAATCCAGGAAAAACAAAGATAGGCTGAAAATCACTAATGATCCTGTTTATTTCCCCACACACGTTTGCCACTTCCAAAGAAATTTGGCCAACTTGTGCGGAAATGCCTTCTGAGCTGGGAAAACAGGCCCTGTACTCTTTAGGAATGCTGAAAAATAGGCGAGGACCAGCCACACGTTGGAGTTTTGGAGTTCGGGCCCTACATGGAAAGCACTATTTCCTGGCTGCGAGCCACCCGTCCACTGAGAAACGGCAGGGCGAGAACTCTGTTCTCTCTCAGCATTCTGGCCCTTTGGTGGCCATCATCCCCGGGAATAGCAGCTATGCGAGCATGACTACACAGCACTATTTCTGTGTGCTCTGCTACTTGACATTGAGAGGCCAGGATTAGGTGGCCCCACTACTGTAAATGACAAGCCCCTGTCACACATGCAAACACATATGTGCATCATGTAAATACACATATATATACTCCAAGTATACGTCTTTAAAAGCTTTTCTAGAAGCATTTTTTCTTTGCTGTTGGGAAAGCAATGACTTCCAGCACACTTCCCTCTGAAAAGCAAGGTCAAAAACTGATCTGCTATTTTAGCAGTTTCTCAACAGATGGTATGATGAAAGTAACATCCTGACTTAGACGACACACCCTTGGTTCAGCTGAGCATCTGTCTTTAATTCCTAATTCAATATGTGAACATAGAGCTCCTAGAATATCTTTTTATATATATATCTGAAAGGTATGGGAATCATACGCTCCCAGCGTATAAAAGCATATATAAAGTATGGGAATCAACCCCACAAACATCAGCAAACATTCATCTTTAACTGTGGATTTTTGCTTGTAATGACTCGGTTAACCCCTGTAACCCATAGTGAGTCCTGCAGCATTGCTCTACCACATTCCCACACACAAACACACACACACAGCCGGTGTAACAACATCCGTTTAGGAGGTGACTTCAAGGGGTGACTAACATTTGGCTCCCTTTGAGTCCAGCTGCATCTTTTGACTCTCCTTACCTCCAGTAAAACCTGCGTGCAGGCATACATGACAAACAATACTTTGCATCCTACTTCTTTTTTTTTTTTTCTAAACTTTTTCACGGCGTTCATGATCTGTCCAAAAGCTGCTGCGCCCCGGGGCTGTTTGTGGTCTCTTGATGTAACACTGGGTGGTGTGTCTTTGAACATGACATCTGTTGGATGTGTGAGTAATGTTACAAAGGGGGCTGCGGTGTGATGTGTTGTGGCTGAACATCAGGTGTTCTTTGGCTTACACACCTCACATCTGTTTGTCAGGGATTGGCACAGACACACACACAGCTGTAAGTGAGCACCGACTGCTGTGTGTGTGTGTGTGTGTGTGTGTGTGGTACGATTGATCCGTAAGTGAGACTGATGATGCTGATGACGGCTTCATTTTCTGTGTTTAAAGTGAAAGCTCTCTGTGGAACATATAATTTGTTCAACACAACCTCGTCATACAACGTGAGTTAAAAATAATGAACTGGGGATGTTTTATGACTATATGTACACAGCTAGTACTAAAAATATTTGCCTTTTGACTCCTGCACTTATAGCCAGGATGCAGGTGGGAAGACAGAGGAAATAAAATATTATGTTTACTGTAAATACCGGTCATGAAAGGGTCAGAAGAGCAAACAGTTGCTATCATCATCCTGGCAGGCATTAATGTGTAGTTCAGCTAAGAAAGCTAATGAAAATGGCAAAAATAAACATGACTTCACCCAACTTTATGTGTTTTAGTGAAACATCTGGGCTGGTTGTTTGTGTTAAGAACACAGCAATAACCAGGTGTATATTTGAGCCACAAGATGTGATCATATAAATGAGTACAAGAGTCATAAAAAATTCTGATTATCTCTATTTATTTTGATCTAGAAAAAAAACCTTACATGACAAAAAGTAAAAATCATTTCAAAACCACAGGGTGGAATTTGAAAGGGTTGAACACTTGAATTCACATTTTCTTTCACGACAGCTGGACAGTTTCTTGTCTGGTAAGACATTATTCATCTTATTTGCACTCATTTCTTGTTAGTGCATTGAATGTTTTGACTCCCCTTTTGAATGTTTTCATAGAAACACCGATACTGTTGCTTTTGCTCTCTTCACAGTCAGCGCAGCAAATCATGACCTATGTTGATTTGTCTTGATAAAAACCGCAGCAGAAGACTAAGCCTTTTGTTGCCTTAATATCCCCAAGCCTGCAGGATAAAGTTGGGTGGGGAACATGAAAGAGCAGGGCTCAGCCCAACCTCGAGCAAAGGTCCTCGAACCCACAACTACTGGTTTGACCTGGTTCTTCTTGGTAACCAGGTCCAACTGGTTGTACTCTACAGCTTCCAGCTGCTGCTCTAATGCATTCACACTGAAAAAAAGCCCTAAAACGAAACAAAAGAAAAATAAAACTCACGTCTATGCAATGATCAATTTATTGATTGATCACAGTGCTATTGATCATTTACTGAGTTGCCTAAATTACAGTCAAAAGACATTAGATGCGTATGCATGTTTATGAACTACTAAAGTTGAAGAGCATCTGCATTTTCTTTTTAATAAATAAATATTGTCCAATAGAAATATAAAAAGAACTGTAACATCAATATTTTAAAAACTGTAGGTGGACAAAAATCTCCATAAATACAGTTAGCTTAAATAAATAATTTAAACCTATAAATATACTGTTTACTGTACACACACACACAAAAATGATGAGGACCTTTTGCAGGAACATACAAAATGCTGTCTCTTGGGGGGGGTGGGGGAATCCAGATTGAGCTCTTGTTGCTGCTAAAAATTTCAGTTCCATGTGAAACTTTTCATACAGTCAAAAAGCAGCACAGAGTTTAAGCACTGTTCTTCTTCTAGTTCCTTCATGCTGATCACATCTCCAGTCCGTCTCTTGAGCCCGTTAGTATTCCACTTCCAGATGAGCCATCTTGTTTTGCGGCCATCAGGAACATGCTCGACTGCCCTCGCGCCGTCTGAACCTCTCCCAGAATGGCTCCCTTCTTTCCGTACGTTCCTGTTTCTTCTGGGACCTCCTGTTGCGTTTCACTTCTTTTCTTGAGGTAGAACTTCTGCATCTTTGCCTATCAATGCAAAAGAAACACAGGCGTTGAGCAAGAGTTGGATTTTTCCATAAATGAAGATGCTGGTCAGCGAATATGTTTGTCGAACTCACCTCTAGTTGTCTCTTCACTGGTTAGACGTCAGCCCTACTTTGACCTTGTCCTCGCTCTCCACGTCATATGCTCCTCGCTTGTGAAACCTGCAATAAACCAGAGAAAAAAAGGAGCTCAGCCAAGCTGCTTTATGAGGTCCTAACATGTCAGTGTTTGTGTGTGTGTGTGTGTGTGTGTGTGTGTGTGTGTGTGTGTGTGTGACCGTTTGGTGACCTTTACTAACCTGAGCATTAATAAAAGCCCTATGATTGTGAGACACACAGACGACAGCACCACAGCCACTACAGCCAGCGCTGTGGTCCTGTTGTAGCCCTCCCGAGACTGCGTAGGTAGCGTGAAAAACTGGCACCTATCACCAGAATAATCTGGGTGGCATCTGCGGAGACGATGAAGAGGAGATTGGTTAATGGGTGTGCTGCTTTTTTTCAGGAAGACAGCGGGCAGGTACATGTTACATCAATACTTACACACAGGATGGGGCACGGATGTCCCTCAGGTACTGGCAGGTGCCATGAATGCAGAAATCCTTGTACTTCTTCAGGCAGGGGTTCCTCTTCTTCCCCTTGCCTTTCCCTTTCTTTTTTCCTCTCTTATTTCCAGCAGCGCTCTCAGCTTCCAAGATGGAAGATGGGTCTTTGGGTTTGCTTGACATTGCAACTGAATAAAAAAAAGGAAGAAAAAAATGTTTAGATTACATTAGAATTTAAAAATCCCATTTAAATGATACTAATTTCCTTCAAGATGATGGTAAATTTTAATAACTTGAGCATCTTACCTTGAGGGAATCCCAGTTCATTGTCTCCAGACAAGCCATCCTCATACTCCTCCTCATCATAATAATAATCATCATCGTACTCTTCTTCACCATCACGCTCCACTGTGGTGGCGACATCGTTTCTGCTCTCCTCCTCTACCCTCCTGCCTCTGGTTGTGTCCTGGAGGTTAATAATCAATGTGGGCTGCTGCCTGTCGCTCTCATATCTGTCGACTGCAGCACCACAGGCCAGTTTGGACACCACTGGAAGAGAAAAGGGGAGATTTAAAATGCTAACCTGCTTTGAAACACAGACAAAACAGACTTTCTCTACCAGCACTGAGGTTTGTAGGAAAGGTGGGCGGAACCTCTGTGGACAAGTTAAAACATGTTTCCCAGAAGGAAGCTCCAGGTATGATTTGGACATTTACACTAATCATCCCTGTTAGGCAATACATTGCATTAAAGTGCCTTGCTTATGGGCAGGGAAACACAGATCTTCCCTCAGGCAGAGTGCGCAAATTTAAAAATTTTATAAGAGAAATATGCTGTTGGAAATCACTCGTAATCACTCCTTTCGCCCCATACACAGGCACAAAATGCATGAACAGACAGTTAGCTAATGTCAGACAAGAAAATGAGTTAAAAATAAATGTATCCAGTTACATAAAGCATGTGCTAAAATAGAGAGATGACTCCACTGGCACCCGACTGGCCTGGCATCATACAAAATAAAATAATAAGGATAGAAAGTTTATATATTGTTGCTTTTTGGTACTCAATACGTTTACATGAGGAGAAACAATATCACACAAGCAACCAAAACAAGCCGATGCTACTTTACAAAGTGGGAACCACAAGCCCTTCATGCGCGAGCGCACATTGGACGTACCCAAAGCGTGAACCAACAGGATCGCAAGTGGGAAAATCCTCATGATGGCAAAACTTCCAGCAAAGTGTAGGTAAAGCGTTAGAAAAATGAACAAGTTGTATTCCTTCCACTAGAAATTCCCTTTTCCACCCCTTGATGTGATGCGGGGCAAGATTTGGTGCGCGCGTCTCTGCCGTCTCGGGATGTGTGGACTCTCCTGACAGAGACGCAGTGGTTTGTATGAGATCCTGCTGATGACCCCCCCGCCCCACCAATGACGGTATGGCCCCGCCTTCTGACTGCACAGAGACAGCCCCACCATTTGATTTGGTACAACCTACACCAGCTCACAGAGTTAATGTAATCATTTCATTGCATTATTTTTCAAACATGCACGTTGATTGGGCAACAAAGGAGGATGAGGGTAAAAAGAGATATGTCATAAGCTCATTAAACCAATTTACTGCTGGATGATTCATTATTACACCCAGCATTAGAAGTCATCAGTCTGATACAACAATCTTTGCTTCTTTTCTTGAGCATTCACATGATGCTATACAAGAATTTAGTTAAATATGGAGTGATAAAAGTATCACAATTCAATGGCACATTACATTAAAGCTGAATATAGTACATAAATTATTACTTAAATGTGTTGATTTAATTAAAATATTAATACATTTTAAGTAAAAACATAGTTGAGTTATTATTTAATCCTTCTATTGTCATGAGATTATTTTTTCTTATCCATCAGTCCTGAAAATGTTGAGTGCCTTCTTTAGTTTTCATGGCCTCTCTTGAGTCAGGCAGTAGTGGTGAAGACCAGCAGGCAGATGCAGGAAAGGATGTTCAATATAAACTACACTTGGAAAAAAACAATACATGGATACAATAATACCAGAAGAGAAAAAAAAAACAAGAGTCAAGAGCACAATAAATTATGACGATAAGAACAAACTGGCAAAGGCAAACTGATATCAGGTGGTGAATATACACAGAGAACACAAAAAGACACACAAATGTCTTCTAACATGCTGTAGATAATTATTTTCTCTTAGATGAAATGGCAGAGTTGCTTGGAGAGGACTGTTCAAGGTATTTGCAGATAGATAAATAATTTTAAAAAAATAGATAATTGCTGACATTCAGTCTGCAGTTTGCATTACTTTGTAGTTCTTTGCAATTTGTGGAATAAATATTTAATTATTATATATTGAAGTAAACACAAATTTATACTTCAAATTAATTTTATATTTAAACTACTTATAATTTAAATATGAATATAAGACGGTTTGTTGCCACCATCACACATTTTAATTGATTAGAAATTAAATATATATTTAATGTATTTATTTCTAATTTAAGTAATTTAATGGCATTATTGATTAGCTATTTAAATGATTTCTTTATCATTCTCTTTCCACAGAAGGTAAACATGTAGTCAGCCTGCACCACCACTTGGTACAACTAAGAATTACACCAAAGCTAGAAAATAAGTGATCCATCTGCTGAACTTTACTAAATTATCATCACGTCAAAAGATATTTTTTGTGGAAAAAAAAATGTATTCAGATAAAATCTGTTTAATGTCCTTCACAATAAAGCCTGGTGAATTATTCTAGAAGCCTAAAGAATTTCATAAACACACTTTCACAAATAAATAATGTATTTATTTTCCTGGAGGGGGCGCTAAAACATTATGTTGGTTAAATTAATCCATAGAAGAAGAGAGAAGTGGTTACAGCGCGTGATTGAGCTGATCCGGTCACGTGAGTTTCTATGAGTAAATGGGATGGGGGGGAAACATGGCCGACGAGGCAGTGGATGTAAACACAGCTGCTGAGAACCACGCAGAAAAACAACAATTAGATGAACCAGAAGTTTCTTCTCTGGAGACTCGCGATGAGTCCGACGCCAGCAGCGGGCAGGACTCGGCGGACAAGTCCACTCCGGTTCCGGAGAACAGCTGGTCGGCTCCCATCCTGTCTCTGGCTCGGAGGGCCACGGAGACGATTAGCAGCGGGATGAGTTACGCTGCTGCGCCCAGAAAGCACTCACTGAGCTCCGCAGCCGAGAAAGAGCACGAAAATGATGCGAACAAGCTTTCCGGTGAGCTGTGACTGACATTAAAACACTTCACATACAGACGCTGAATTCTTACTTCCTCCTCGGTTAAGCTTAGCTAGCTGTCAGCTGTCGGGACACATGACTACATGACGTGCAGCTTCTCTCCTGCTGTTTGTTGTGCACCATATGGACCGGCTGTTCCTGCTTTACTGATGTGTTGTCCTTGTTTTCTCGTTGCTTTGGTAGTCCTGCCCCCTAAAGACCCCATGGCCATAGAAAGATCCAACCTCCTCAGCATGATGAAGCTGAGCATCAAGGTGTTGATTCAGTCCTCCCTGAGTCTGGGCAGGACTCTTGACTCTGAGTATCCTCCTCTGATGCAGTTTTTTGTTGTCTTGGAGCACTGCCTAAAACATGGCCTTAAAGGTAATAAAGCTCTATAAACTCGCACTTTGATATGATTTAATTTTATATACTTTTTTTTTAATAAACTTTTTGCAGCCAAGAAGTCCTTCATGGGTCAAAACAAGTCCATATGGGGACCGCTGGAACTTGTAGAAAAGTTATGTCCAGAGTCTGTCAACATTGCCACAAGTGCCAGAGACCTGCCCGGCATTAAGTATGTTGTGAAGTGTTTCCCAGTTAAACCTAGTGAGTAAGCCGTACCTGGCAGCTGTCTGACGGGGCACCTGTTGTTTTGCAGGACTGGTTTAGGGAGAGCGCGGGCCTGGCTGCATTTGGCACTTATGCAGAAAAAAGTAGCAGACTATATGAAAGCCCTGTTAGACCACAAGGAGCTCCTGAGGTGGGTTCATGTAGTAAACACTTAGCAGATAAAATGTACAGCTTTAGTTTTGTTTTGTTTTTTACTCCCCTCTGCTCTTTTCTTTTCTTTCCCCAGTGAGTTTTATGACTCTGGAGCATTGATGATGGAGGAGGAAGGAGCAGTCATGGGAGGGCTGCTGGTGGGCCTCAACGTGATTGATGCCAATCTCTGCATTAAAGGCGAAGATCTTGATTCTCAGGTCAGTGCTCCAAAAAAATGTCAGTGTTTAATATTTCTTTCTTTCTATTTCTTTCATCTTTTTTTGTTTCATTCATTTAAAGGTTGGAGTCATTGATTTTTCCCTCTACCTTAAAGACCCTGCAAACAGCGACGCTCCAAAAGAGTAAGCGCTTGGTGTTGGATCTGCTTTACACAGCGTTTCCCTGTGATATTTCACATCTGGACACATCTAATGCAATATTACTTGATTTGTTCTTGATTCTTTATAGCGATGGCAAAATGACGGCCATATTGGATCAGAAGCACTACATTGAGGAGCTAAATCGGCACTTAAGTGGCACCGTCACTGACCTTCAGGCCAAGATGGACTCGCTAGAAAAAACCAACAACAAACTTGTAGAAGAGGTCAGGCAACCTTTACTTTTTTTTTTTTTTTTACATCTGTCCAGCCAACCAACACATACTCATATCTTTCATTATACTTCATTGTGAATCATGTACATAATTTTTCTTCCCAGCTGACAGCAGCAACAGACCGAATCAATTCTCTGCAAGAAGAACAGGAACATCTGAAAAAGGAGAATGAGTCGATTTTACAGTCAAGCCAGAAAAAGGAAGAGGTTTGACCACCGTCTACATGGAAGTGCAGCAAAAATGATCATTTAAAAATAAAATAATGCGGTCTGTCTGACACACCTGTGTTTCCAGGCAGCTCTTCAGGACAGCAAGGTGGAGCTGGAGACATACAAGCAGACTCGGCAAGGCCTGGATGAGATGTACAATGTGGTGTGGAAGCAGTACAAGGAAGAGAAGCGCATTCGCCAGGTTGGGGATCAGTCTATTATAGTGCTTTAACTTAACAAGAAGGGGCTGTTTAAAGATCACGCAACATTTATGATGTTGCTGTGTTCATACATTTACAGTGAATTTCCTTCCAAAAAGTATAAATTGTTCACGCTGGTAAATTTAGAAGAGATTCCGGGTTCCCACAATGCTCCTGAACAACAGTTTTTTTATAGTAAAATACACCGAATAAGACCATCAAACACCAATAAAAGCCTTTTTTTACTCTGCAAATGGACAAAGGGCTCAAACAGAAACTGATTCCAGCTCACAGAACACAGACAAAAAATAAACTTAGAGATTTGAACAAGTTATAAAGTTTTTTTATGTTTCTGTGAAAAAGTACGACTCATTATGATGCGTCAGTGTGGAATAAAACAATTACATGATCTTGTTATGCTCACTGGGTGATGTGACATTGTGGATGTATGACTCGCTCTGACTCACTTCTCTGGATGTTCTCAGGAGGTGGAGCGGGAACTTGAGCTACAGGTGGGCTTGAAACAGGAGATGGAAATGGCCATGAAGCTGCTAGAGAAGGACACCCATGAGAAACAGGACACGCTTGCAGCCTTACGACTCCAGCTGGACCAAGTCAAGACTCTTAACCTGGAAATGTTCCAAAAAGCTCAGGTAGACGGATGATAAGGGTTCCTCTTACTCCTCTTCACACAGGATGTGCACTAATATCAGTTGTTTGGTTCCTAAGGAGTCAAAAGCACAGGCGGAAAAAAAAGAGAGAGAGGCTGTTCAGCTTGAGCAGAGGATGAATGAAATGGAGAAAACCATGGTGGAACTAGAGCAAAGGTCTGTCACGTTGGTGAGTTTCTATTTTTCTTTTAAAGATATATGCACTAAACTTGATGTTCGTTGCGATCTTTTAGACTGCAGAGCTCGGAGCGGGAGCGCAAGCAGAGTGACCAGTCAGACCAAGACATGAAGATGGAGCTGGAGGGGAAAGTAGATGCTTTGCAGAAGCAGCTGGCAGACCTGGACACACTCAGGTTGTGAGACACACTGTGGAGACATCTAGACGTATTTTAACGAGGGCTGTAATGACTGCTTTCTGAGACTGAGAAGAATTTAAATTAATGAAGAATAAAAGATGAACACACAATAAACATTAAACCATGGCGTGATAAATACGAGAGAATCATTTCAGAGATCTGTCGTCACATAGAAGTATGAGAGTAATTCTGCCCAGTCACTTTCAGACGCCTTCGTTTAAAGACTTCGTGTTCGTCATACTCTAGAGCCAATATTCTGTTATGATTAGATAGGAACTGATGTCCTGTCTAAACATTCTCCATGATAGGAAGGACACAACTCTGACAGATGGCTCACTAAGGTCAGAATGACATTAGCTTTGGAGCATGATGGTCAGACCTTTCGAGCAGATATTAAGAGTTAGGTAATTAGGCTAAGATATGAAATGGCCACAACAGGGCGGCAGCTGAAATGACAAAAGTGCTATTTTGGCAAAAAAGTTACTGGAAAAAAAAAGCTCATAGAAGAGCCGATGTGCAGTAATTTACCTGCTTTGCTTTAAGACCTCTAATAAAATTAATCTGTTGTAATTAGCCGACTTCGTATCTCACTAGACTTTGCTGCAATGTCACAAGTGAATTTTACCTCTAAATACACAAATTTACAGATAAAAACCAAAGCATATTTGGTTGCATGTCTTGACATTGCTTGGTTTGTAGGACACGAGTTTATACGTCTTCCTTGTAAGTTTTTACCTTTTATGTTTTTGAACAAGCCGTCTGTGTCTGTTTGAAAGCAAGCTGGGAAATGACAGCACCTGTTCTCTGCGCAGGCTGGGTTTGGAGAATGAGCTGCGCACTGAGAGAGAACAGAGACAAAGCTTGCAAAAAGTTCTCCAACGGGAACAAGACAACAGTGCAGAACTGCGCACTCAGCTGCAGCAGCTGCAGGGGCTGCACAAGGTCAGTTCACTCAGGAAGCCACTGCTGTAGCCACAGATGCAGAACTGCAGGTAGAAAGTAGTCCTAGCTAATCCCATAATATCATGGAACAACGAGCAAAGGGATGTTTGTTCACATACTCTTCCCTAAAGCTGCCTGCTAGACTCCTCGTGCTTCAAGTGCAGGTTGGGTGATAATTTAAAGATAAAGTCATGCCAGTTTAAGCATGCAGAGCCATCTGCGTGTCTTTCATAACACAAAGTTATAAAGATACTTTTATTATATTGAGTAAACCATTGTTTCCCGTTAATTAGATGAGTGGATCGGATCTGTTTACATAAACCAAATTTGATCCGTCTAAGTCGCTTAGGAGCTGCACAAACTCTTCACAATCTCCTGAATCAACATGACGTTGAGCTTTTCTTGGTGCAGGAGCTGCAGGATTTGAAACATGAGAAACAGCAGCTGCAGCAGAGGTGTGAGCAACAGGAACAGGCACTACAGGAGATGGGACTGCACCTCAGCCAGTCAGTATATTTGCTTTATAATGAAAAATATAGTGGAATTCGCTCATGTAAGATTTAAATGTTTTAATCTTTTTAATCAAAAGGTCTAAACTCAAGATGGAAGACTTTAGAGAGGTCAACCAGGCCCTGAAGGTAAAGTTTGAGGGTGTAAAGAAAGGTTTTATTTAAACTATACATGTACAAGGGAATGTAAGTCTTGTATGTCCTCCTGCAGGGACATGCGTGGCTGAAAGATGATGAAGCTACTAATTGCAAGCAGTGCCAGAAGGAGTTCTCCATCTCACGCAGAAAGGTTGGTTCTTTCCTTTTCATACGTTTAGATGTGCCTCCTCTGAAATGTTAATGAAGAGTTTGTTTGCAGCATCATTGCAGAAACTGCGGAGACATCTACTGCAACACTTGTTCCAGCAACGAGCTGGCCTTACCCTCGTATCCTCGGCCTGTGCGGGTGTGCGACAGGTGCCATTCGCTCTTGCTGCAGAGAAGCTCCTCCACGGCTTCCTGACAACACTCGACCAGCTTCAATGTTTCTGCAAATGCTTGTAAACACTGCATTAACACAACCACTATGGCTCAAAGTGCTTGATATAATGCATATCATCAAAGCTGATTTGGTGTTCCACTGGTGGTTATCTGAAATTCAGGTATATAAATTTAATCTACGCTAAACAACGGCCACTTTAACACTGGTGAGCTAATTGATTCTACACGTGATTTAGCGAAAACACTGAAGGTTTTACATGTCAGCGTTGTCCTGTACTGTTGACTAAAGCTGGTTAAATGAGTTGGTAATCTTCAAACTGACTTAATTTGATTTTCCTAATTCAAAAAATTTGGTTTGTTGAGATTTGCGTTTGTTTTTCAGCTTTTGCTGATGATCCCTTTGGTAGCTGGTTTATAGATAAAGTACTTTGTTTTGATATTTAACTTGCATTTTTTAACAGCTATAATGCTAGCTGAAGTTTGTGTGAATGACTAGAATGTGGGGAAAAACTATGTTAGAATGTATCATATTAAGGTTTTGTGGATGGAAACGCAACAAAACTTTGTCCAGAATTTGGCAAAAGTTGGTTTTTCCCCCCAATCTTGATATTTGATACATGAATAAAGTCTCTTGTTTTTCCAATTCTTGTTTCAATTAGATATTCCAGACTAATTTATTCACTTTGTGCACAGAAAATACAAATAGCATTTGAAGCAGTAAAAACCTCCAATAGCAACAGATTTTAAATTCATTTGCTCTCGCAGCAGCCCTCATCCACAACTGCTCCATCAACAGAAGTGTAGAAAACAAAACACACAGACCATGTGAAGTGTCAAATTTAGACAGATCTTAACTGGAAACTTTAAAAATAAAAAAGAAACATTTAGCAAAAATGAAGTGTAAAACAGACATTTTTTCTGCTCATGCACTCACACTTTGAAACTTGTGAAATCCACCAGCACGAGTGTTAACCTTGAGAAACAGCGTTTGGAGAATAACAGAACGGCACACATCAGGATGATGGAAATTTAAAGCAAGGTTTCTGTAATGAGTCAGATCTGTGAGGAATGGGGACGACAACACGTCAGACACATTTCTTGTGACAACAGATGTCACTTCTCTCTGAAGCTCATCCACTTAAAAAAAAAACAAATTACAAATGCTAGCCCTCCATTTTCAAAACCTTACCCGACTACTCTATGTTTACAAGGTGACATTTACAGTCTTTCCAGCAAAATGCTGAGTTAAAAAAACAAATTAAGGGAAGAGAACGGAACAAAAAAAATGAGTCTACATTCCCCATCCTCCTCCAAGTCCATTCATTGAGCCTCTGCTTCCTCCTCCACCGCCACCGCCGTAGTAACTGCTTCCCATGCCGCCCTGGTTACCTAACAAGAGAAAGAATACACACTATAGGACCAAAGAGCGCTTTTAAGAGTGACAGAAAGGAAAACATGCTGCACTTCTCCTGCTCTAAACAATATGTTTACTGGTGCCTGATTTTCCCATTTTCTGAACAATGACTTTGAACGGGATAAGAAAAAGTAGAGAACTTTCAACCTCAGCACACTCCAGTCCACTAGTGGGCAGTAATGCACCTCTGAGCTGTTTCCTAACTGTCGAAAGGGGAGAAAATACAATGACCTCTCAGTGGAATAAAGGAGGACTCTGAGCAGAAAGAGAACTGTCTCCCACATAGCTAAACTAATGCAGCTTAATCTGAATAAACTAATCTGTGTACAAGAACATGACTGAAACCCTGTAAAAAGCACACCAGGCCAATACCAGTAAATCTAGCACTTTCCTCTGAGGCCATGTTGGTAGCTCTCAATATTACATAATCCTTTTGTAAAGTTGGAAACTGCATAAATGTCTAAATTGGAGAAAAACTATTTAAACCAAACAAAAAGACATCACCTTAGTAACTATGATAAAAGGATATGATAAAAATGCAGGTTTATTTATTGCAGTGGCAGAAAGCCATTTCTGTCTACCACCCCGCAGGAAACCCATGAAGAACCAAGACATTACAACAGCAGCCTAATATTTCAGAAGACGTGACGCCCTTCGCAGTCACTGTTAGGATAGATCTGCATTTGAAAGTATCACACCCTTTTTTGATTAAAAACAACATGAAAAGTGCAGAAAACAATTGTGACTAATTTTGCCCTGACATCCAGTCTTTATTCATGATGTGTAAAGAATGTATCCACGTGTGGTGATGTAGAGAATGAACTGCAACAGAGCTGACACTCACTGTAGTCACTATAGCCCCCCATGTTTCCTTGGCTGCTGTACCCTCCGGAGTACCCCGAGCTCAGCTGGCCGCCGCTGTATGACGATTGGTTCCCTGTAGATGACAAATTTCCCCGGTTAACAACGCAAAATAAATTCTAAGATGACACTGACATTTTGCTCCTGTCTGCATGTACAAATGGCCAAATATTAAATCCACTTATTTCAACATTTCTTGATCAAAACTTACCCATGCCACCCATCATTTGGCTGCCGTAGGCTCCATTACTACCACCTGCTGTTGAGTTCAAGAACAACTCCACATATCGGTGCTCTGAAGGAAAAGCAAAACATTATGATCGAGCAGCTTTACAACATTATTAGTTATATAATGGCAGACCTAAAGCGAACTCACGCATGTTGGCTTTGTCTTTGGACATGGCTGCCACGGCATCTTCGTGCGTTGCGAACTCTACATCTGCCTCACCGGTTACCCGTCCGTCTGGGCCGATCTCAATATGGACCCGCACCGGATTCAGTGGAGAAAAGAACTTAACATGTAAAAACAGGACAAGTTGTTTAGTACACACCTCTAACTGTACGCAAAGCCCAGAGATGTGTAGCATTAAAAGAATATGTTGCATTTCTATGATCCACTTCCATCTTACATTGTAGATGTCTGTCTCTGTAGCTCTGTATGGAAGGCCCCTCATGTGAACACAGTGGCCTGTTGTGCTCTGGAAGGAAGAGCCACCGTCCCCATACCTTCCGTCTGACACACCTGTGTATACAATGAGATTAACACAAGGTCTTACTTGGACTACACATCCTAATCTTATTACTTCTGCTATGCAGCATACGGATGAAGAGGAGGGGCGGGGGGTTTTAAACTGGCCAGGTTAAGGCGCCTGAAACATACATCAGCTTTTCTGCTTTCCAGTTCTTACCTCCTCCGTAGCCGCCTCGACGCATTCTGTCATAGGATCCTCCTCTGCCCATCATGTTGTAGCCACGACCACCTGACGGCCGGTCATAAGGGCCTGGTCTCTGCATGCCCATAGGCTTCCGCTGGGGTTCGTAATGAGTCCGCACCTCAGCGCGGCTACTCTTGAAGATCTCAATGTACCTATGATCATAAAGATACCACACTTAGGGCATGAGGGAGGGATGAAAATGTCATTTGCTTAATACTGGGCTATGCAGATGCTGTCATGGTGTCCATTGGTAGTAATTTCTATGAGTACTCAATACTTGTAAATAAAGTAGATTAAAAGAAAAACCTAAAAGTGAAACAAAATGTTTTTACTGCGTATAAAAATAAAAAGGAACTGTCCAAATCAACAACGGCCTTGGTAACTTTGAACTTTTCTTATGGTTACCTGAGGCAAAATGGAGATCAGATGAATATTGCTGTAAAAAGTGTCCTTTGTCCATGCCATGACAGCCAGTGTCCTGGTTGTAAAGGGTCAGAGAGAGCTCCAGCCCTACTGCAACCCACTAAGCATTACCTGTGACAGTGGGCTCCAAATCCTTGTGTACAATGGCCCTCTGATTTTACCACCAGGGAGACTCCTTACCATCTATCAACCTGGACTCATTTTTAGTGCTGAGACACCATTTCGTCTTACTATTCGTTTTGAACTCCAATTCAGGACTCGTCTCGTAATGCTGAATGGTGCCGAAGCACTAATCTACCCTCTGAACATTGTGCATGCGTGGCATATTGGATCTTCTATTTTATGTGTGTGGTAAATATTACAAAATAACTTAATGTGTTGTTAGATTTGCATTTGGTTCAGATGTTGAAGGTGCACACCATAAGAAAAGCAACTTATCCAGCCAACCAACCAACCATCCCCACCTGTGCCCTATTCTTTCCTTGTGTTTCTTTAGAGCCTTTTCAGCTATATCCTGTGAAGCAAACTGCACGAAGGCCTCCCCCGTACTCCTCCCCTGGATGTCCACCGGCAATGTTATCCCATTTGGCACGATTTCCAACCCTTCAACCCAAGGACAGATAACCCCAGCAGGGGACATATTAAATCACATGCCCAATCACAGAGAGAACTTTCTCTAAAGAGAGTTAGAAAAACTTATGGAAAACTCTATACATCACACATACACCAGTTCAGTCTTTAACCGGCCATTCAAAGGAGTTACAGTTATTGTATTTGGGGGGGATAAAGCAGAAATGACAGGATAGAGGAAGAATATGGAAAAAAGGCACTGTGTGGGACACCAGGCTAGTATTGGTGTGTTGATGAGGAGAGAACAAGATTTTGGTGGGTGACATGAGTAAAATTATTGTTTGACCATTTGGTTAAAATCTGGTGTAAACTGCATTTACGAAAAATGTATTCAGTGTGAAGAGATGCAAAAAAGTAATGACACTGGGGTATGAGAAAGAGGTCATATCAGTGATGAGGAAGACCCATTCCATCATTAGTGTATCATCATTTGTAAAACACAACTTGGGAAGGTAATACCATATAAGACCCAGTTTAAAGGGGGAAAAAACCAAACAAAACAGACAAAAAAAGCTGTATGTGAGCTCAAAATGGATATGATGTGTAAAGATGGAAAAGGGTATCCTCCTGTCCTTAGAAAAACAAACAGATATAAATAATTCAGATTTTAATTTTAACTAGCTTTCTTTCAATTTATACTTCAATCCCTCTTTGACAACTATTTAAATATATATATA
>JBAMHX010000008.1:24016205-24032207 GCA_037177515.1 Pseudomugil tenellus | reverse complement strand
TATTTTACATAATAAATTACAGCTTATTTTTCCTCAATAGCATAGTCTTATCATAGTATTGATCATCTGAGGCAATAAATACTCTGTGTTGGTAAGAAAATTAAATGAGAAAGATGGAAAAAACGTTTAAAACTACAAAACACTAGAGGGACTGACAATAAATCACAGACAGGAAAGTTATTACCTGAGAAAAACTGGACGATCTCTTCCTTGCTGCAGCCAAACGGAAGGCCTCGGAGCCGCACAAGCCCATCTCCTGCAGTTTCTGGGCAATTTGGGCCAGTGTGCTTCATAACCCAATCCATCTCCACATTATTGGATTTAAACACTGCATTACAAAAGGAAAAAATGGTTATAACAGCTTAAATCAGAAACTACTGCAGTACTTGAGAGCGCTTGACGTTTGTTTGCTGTTGTACACACCCTCTACGTATCTGTGACCCATAGTTTCTCTGTCCTTCTTTACCGCAATCTTCAGGTCATCTTCTGTTTCCATTTCTACAAATGCTTCTCCACTGGGACGCCCCTCTCTTGTGTAGGTGAAGTGGATTCCTCCTCCACTGTTAAGAATTTTACATCCTGAAAAAGTGTGGATGCAGAAATGACACCCATGTTTAATTACAGTTGTACAGCAACCTCTGTACAGCTACAAAGTCCGAAACCAAAATGAGACTCCGCTGCCAATATTCATGTTGAATAAAGTATTATAAATTATGCAAAAAATAATAACCTAACTTGCGACCTGGAAAAGTTAAGATTTGCCAGTGTGATTTGGCAAGGTTAATCTGTGTTTGTTCATAAGCTACTACATTTATTTTACATTTAAGAAAACTTAAAATCTTTTAGAACGGAAACCTGAATCATCAGGTAATAATTGGAAAACAGATAAAAAGAAAATGTAGGAAACTTTCTAGCCTACACACCTGAGAAAAACCTCTGTACTTCGTCCACTGAACAGGACCAAGGAAGACCCCTGATTCGCACAACATACCCTTCGTCAGCCATGACTGGTCACAATGTCTGCAGAGGAATTAGACCATAAATATATCAGCATCACAAATAATATTTATTGTTAAATATATTAAATTTTCAGGCTATAACTCAAAATTATGTTCTATATTTATTATTTAACAACTCATAGCTTAAAATGCATTTCACTTTACAGTATTTTGGCCTAACAACTTTTGACATTCAAGTAATCTGACAATCTTACCAATGTGCAAGTAACTTTTATCTTAACTCAAATTAAACACGTGCGTAGCTGTAAAGCGTTTTTAACCATTTGACTTTCTTTGTGCACTTCGATCAAATGTCCAGTTAGATTACATTTCCCTTCCGGTTTGGAGTGAAATCAGTCGCGTGGATCAAACTTAACATTAAGTACATTTGGGGAACAGCGCCATCCTAAGATCGTTTTAACGTACCGATAGGTACATATTAATAAATATTATTTCCCGTAGCAAAAGTTGTTCATGTGGAGAAAGAAATAATCCTATAAGAGTTAGTCGGTAATTCCGGTATGTTTAATTTCCAGCTCCTCGCAATTTAACTTCATTTAATGAAATCATTAACCAAAGTCGTTCCCCACTGGCGACATAAAATGTGTAACCAACTTTATTCGACAATATCTCTAAAACTTGTTCGTTTATGTAGATACTAAATAGTTCGTATAACCCACGATTCGCTAATAAAAGCTTTATTTAATTTTGAATAAGGCGCGTGGCCTCCAGCATGCTCTCCGCCGCACCCGGATACAAGAACAAAAGCGGCCTTCTTAGCTTCGCCATATTCTTAGCTTTGACTGTTAGCCTTAAGCTAGCGTCGTTACCAAACGTCACAATATCACAGAAAATAATAAAATACTAAATACCATATTCATCACCAAGTCAACCTTTAACAATTTTATCTGTTGCTGGTAAAAATTTCAATATGATCGAAAAATGAATTACCTGATCAAACAAAAATGCAGCACGCCGGAGTTTGTATGATAAAACGTATGTGATGCAGCTGAGACCATGGACCATACACTGTGTTGCCAGGACTCGTGAGTCATCCCCCATTCAGCAACTATAAACGCGCGCTTGGCCTGTGCGTAAAATTACATCGTGGTAAATTTGATTAAATAGCGTCTTTGTGTTTTGTATTTAAATTATATGAGGGAATTTGTTATTCTATAACTATAGAAATTTTAAAACATGAGCAATTACAAGGTCTTTTGTAGAATTTTAAGCCACACAGATCGTGGGTTTTTACGTGTACCTGGCAATCCGAGCTAAACAATTAAAACGCCTCCGACTGCCCTGCGTTCACGCCATTGACAGTATATGGTTCACGCCCTAAATTGATGACGCCGCTCCCAGGGCTGTCTGGCCTGGATGCAGCATCTTCTGGAGTCCGAATAAAATTAACCATATTTACAGTTGACACTTTTAAGTTTAATTATTTACTTATAATTTTAAAAGCCACCTCAAAGCATCCAAATACATTAAAAAAAACAAAACTACTTGACTCATACACTGCCTAGCCAAATGGAAAAAAATATTAACAAAATTTAAAAAAAAAAATTAAAAAGTCACACACTAATATTTTGTTGATCCACCTTTACTATATTACGCTTCACACATTTACCATGGTGTTGCTTAAGCAAGCTTCTTCAGTGTCACGGAGGAATAAATCCTTTGATGAAAGAACCCACTCATTCAGGAAATTCAGGTAGACAGCAGACCTCATGCTTTGTGCATATAATGTCGCTGAAGCTAGATCCGACCAGCTTTAGCACCGCCAGATCACAGAGCTGCCTCAACAGGCTCATACATTTGGCACTAGGCATACGTTTATCTGTCTCTTTTGTTACCCAAACGCTCCCATTACTAAGGGTAAATCTGAACTAGTCAGTACACGTGACCTTCGTCAACTGGTCCAGTGTCTAATCTTTTTTGTATCTTGCAAACTGGGGCAAAAAATTTTTTGGTTACCCTCACTGATTAGTGGTTTTCTTCAATCCCAACCTCCTGAGTTCCCATCACATTGTGCAAACGGAATTGCTCTTGCTTTCACTAATAAACGTAGCTTAAAGTTGTTTACTGTTGTTTTTCTTTCATTTGACCAAATGTTTAAATGACTGCTGATCATGATTGTTCAGAATTTTTTCTCACCATATTTCTTACTCGAAAATTATGGTTCCCTTCTATCCTTCCAGTTTTAATATGCAGAATGGTTCTTAACCCAATTTTTGTAGTTTCTACAATCTCCTAAGATGTTTTCTCTGCTTGATGCATGCTACTTATTTTAGCCATTAAACAGACTAACATGCCTCCCACAACTATGAGATGTGTCTCTTGAGATGGTTATTTAAGATATGACAAGCTACGAATTGCATCAGTTGGGGGTAAACTAAATAATCACCTAAGCGGTAATCATTCAATAGGAGACTAGTATTTGCTTGGTTAAGTCTAGATGGGAACCTTTGGGAAGGGAGTGTATAATTAAATTTGATGGATATGATTAGCAACAGTAGCTCAGTTATGATAGCCTTCGTTTGATAAGTTGTCAAAACCAGAACACATTGCAAACGTCAAACGGTTGTCTTAGTAATGTCTGTAAGGGCATCGTCATTAAGGGTTAAAAAAGTACACTGAACCAGAAGGAAACCCGAACATAAAACAGATACTAAAACTTTATGTTTCTCATAAACTTCTCAATTTTGTTATAAGATGTAATTTCTTTTTATCTTTTCTGTATTAACTGGATTTTTTTTATACCTTCCGTTTTTTTTAAATATATGGACCACCTTCTGTGTCTGAAATAAAGATAATAATAATAATAATAATAATAATAAAAGTGTTAAGAAACTATAGGGCATGTATTATGATGCTGACAATGACCAGCTCATTTAATTTTATGTATTTTCAGAGGTAAAACCAAGATGATTAAATCAACTCAAGTTACTTAATTATGTGTAAATTTAAATGATTTGTTCCTTAATTCAGCATTACCATATTGTTATCATCAGTGTTCTTGTTTTATAGTTATATACTATAGAGTCCATAAATACCTTATTTTACTAATCTAAACTACAAAGATTTTACAGTGATTTCCTTATGGAATACGATTTTCTCATTAAAACATTTAACTACTTTCCACGGACGGGCTTTCATTTGTAGTTATATGTATAATAATTGTAAGTAAACATCAAATACTGTCTACGATCATCGTTGAACCACTGCAGAGCTTAGGTAGTTTATTATTTTAGTTCATGCTTCAGTAGTGTTGAGATACCTTAAGTCTATGACAGTTCTACAAAATTCAAACAGAGCTTCAACCAAGCATCTGAACTTATAAGTACTTTAATGTTAATGCTTTTACCTGAGTGTTTTTGCATCACGTGGGATTATTAAGTAAACCACATGTGTGCTTTTCTGTCTTTAATCAATCATCTGACTATAAACAACAGATTGACTTAATTGTTTGAGCCAAATAAATATAAATATTCAAGGAGCTAATTTAAAATAAAGCATTATATATAGCTATACACAGTATGATATTGCATCACAGTCAGTTATACCCTGACAGTCACTATGCCATGTAAAATTACAGTAAATGAGAGTTGAAATGCTAAAGAGGCAATAAATACAACTACAACGCAGTTTTTGTGAGTATATATTTTCCAGAACTAAGTTTAAATAAACTATTAAAACTAGCAACTAGTTAAGTTGGCCTACCATGTCATGTCTTGACGTTCGTTCTACAGCCTCGTGATATCGGTAAACCTAACATGACGCTGCGGTCTCATGTCTGACGAGCATTAATTTTGACCAATGGGAAACATAGAATTTTTCTTCGGAACCAATAGAGTTTAGAGGATTCCTTACAGGGGCGGTGTTTCTGAGAAACAGTGCGTATCGGGTTAGGTTGTTAGAAAGTTAATGGCTGGGGGAAAGAGATCCTCCTCAACCCTCGCTTCGGGAGAGTTTCTGGATTCCCTGAAGTAAAATCAAGCAAATATCTTCAAAGATAGCACCTGGACGGACGTTTAAGTCAACAACTAGCTCACTAACACACGTATCGTGAAGTATGCAGGATGCAGTAGCCGGGACGGCAATGCTGACGGACGGCTTCGAGGACGAGATTGACTCGGTGACTCCTCGCTCCCCAGTGGCAGGGATGGGGGTAGGAGCAACACCAGGAGGAGTCGGACTAGGGGGCATTGGGATTGGTGTTGGTGGAAAGAAAGTACGTTTATACGGTGAACCAGGCGGACCCGCAGCAGAAAGACTGGATTTCAAGCTAGCGGCCGCGGCCGTCCTCTCATCGGGTCCAGGATCCGGCAGCGACGAAGACGAGGTTTCAGAGGTAGCAACGCTAAGCTAGTTAGCTAAGCCTAACCAGAGAACATTCCTCTTCTAGCGCGAGCTGGCTGCTAGCTAACGCGTTAGCTCGCATTTGGCAACCACCCCCTCCCAGGCCGCTGAAATTACGTAAAATTCACCAGCACTGTATTGAAATAGCAGCTCTTGTCAGTTCAGATGCTTCTGGGCAGTTCGATGTCGACATCGTTTGGTGAGACAAGGGCAGTAATTTGGCTGAAATGTTTTATTTATGCAGCGCAGGCTGTGTCCACGGCCTAGTTCGGGTGGAAGCGACGACGGCCTCGTTTGGTGCTGTCGTCTCGCAACACCCATCACAAGTTCGCAGTATTCCAGCAGCTCTCCAGCCACAGCAAATGGAAGATATCCACAAACCCACGGACGCATAATGCTGGCTAATACCTGCCATTTCATAGTTGTGGTGCAATTACGTCACTTTTCCAAATCATGTAAATGAACTCCAATCGTTCCTTGGCTAACTTTTCTTTACATTTTTAGATTGTGTTTGTTGAAACAGAAAAGCTCAAACGGTCCACATAGGTTCTGCTTAGTAAGCAGGTTGTATTTTTTACATTTTTATCTTTATTCTCGTTCTGTTTTCTGGCCACCAAGTCTGTCAACTTGATTTGTTTCGTCATGTTGGAGAATTCATGTTGAGGATCCAACTTTCCATGTCACACGCGAGGACAGGTGTGATGGCATCTTCTCATCTCACTTAAACAAACTGTGGACGTGTTTGTAATTGGTTGAGGTTTACAGTTTAAATAAGATTTTGTTTCCTCAGCACAAATTTAACGTGCAGCTTCACCTTTAGGGGAACTTGGTCAAAAACCAAACAAGAAAAAGAGGAGGATAAACACCAACAAGTGCCATGTCATGCTTTTTACTGCATACTTTGGTTAATGTTAGCAGGGTGGTTTTTGATACTCGACTTCCTGGTCACATTATTGCCATGTAATTAAATTTACCGTAAAATATGACAGTTGATCCATATGTGGAAGTTGTTACAATGTTAGATGGCAAAATATACGATTTCAAGCTGTTCAGAACTGAGTGCAAAGAAATACTGTTATCTAATGGTTATGTGTTGTGGAAAGTATCAGCACCTGACCATTGGACTTAACCTGTTGAGCTGTCTCTACTATACTTTACTAACAAGTAACCTAAGGATTATCAGGCCGAAACGCTGCTGTCATGACAAGTAAAGATGTCAGCTGGCACCACTGTCAACATAAGCCGACTGTTTTTATTTGAGCATTACGCTTGTAGCAGAGAAGGGGGGAAATATCAGATATGTCTGTTATAATTCAGGCAACCAATTGAATTTGACTGCAAACATATGGCCTCTTAGCCACGTTTTCTCTCTCAGCTAGCCTATGGTGTAAGGCAGATAAGGAGCATTTGTTTTGGTGTTTCACTCCAGTGGTGAACTTGGTGTTCTGGGCAGTAGCTAAAATCTGAGCCCCAGGATTAAGCAGATGCCATTCTAGGCCTTTCCAGCTCTGTGGTTACCATCGCTCTGGGGACTGTAGTTCATTAATAGTGACGACTGTTATCCATTGTTGATAATAAAAGGCTTTATAAAACTACAGCTCCCATGTGCTGTTGTACGCAGTGATCCTAGGATATAGCTAAATTCCTCCTAATTGCTGAATGTTTACTCTCTTCCAACACTGGTCCTCTGGGCTCGACCATGAGAGCCCGCTGCAGTTTATTTCAGGACACACAGAGATATTGTTGTTACATCTTTAACTTTCAGAAGAAGCTGGTTTGCAAACTGTTGAATCAAAGGTCTTTGTGATTCATCCAGGTCCTATTTTAGAGTCACACCTCCAAGGCAGTCTGTCTATTCAGACTAAATGCAGTTTGTTTCTCTGAAGATGAAAAGCAACAAAACATTTATTACAAAGCTAGTTTTCCTAGAGGAAAATAAGAGTTATTTTTAAAATATATACTTGATTAAATTGTAATTTGGCTTTTGCACTGTTTTCCTAGATTAGTGTATTGCAAACTTATGTGAAAATATTGGATGAAGTTATAAGACTAGCTGTGCGTTAATCCATTGTTCTACAAAAATGTAGCATTTAATTCCCACAACTGTGAACACAAATATACAGCTATCATTCAAAAACGGGATAAATGTGAACAAATCACATTGATGTGTTATTCTCGTTTTCAGAGAGAACTATGAGACATTTTTTTAATATAAAAATGGAGCTACAAATAATCTGACGTTTCAGTTTATATGGGATTCTTACAAGCACAGAGTACAGCTGTACGTAGTGTTTTTGTGAAGTTTGTTAAATACATTCACTCATTTGTCTTGTTTTTCTGACTAAACTATCTGAACAGCAGTACACGGCAACTAAGTGTGCCAAAGCGCAGGTATGAGTGTATGGTGCTGCAGCTGACTCTCAGCTGAATATCCCTGTATGCACCATAGCGCTGCATATGCTCCGTTATCCCCGTGCACCTTTTCGGTTACGCTTTGCTGTGAGAAATCCTGAAAAAACAGGAGCCACGTGTCTGGTCTTTTTGTATACGATGCATTTGTGTTTCACACTTAATACAGGTAACATAGACAGTAATGTAAGCTATAATTGTTTGTATAAAAGACTGTACTGTCAGTTTTTCTCATGCTAATTATGTTTTTAAGCCGTGATCCACAAATTGCAGATCGTTTGACTTGGCCCAGGTTTTCTGCTTTATAATTATTATCGTGCTTGTCAAATAGATTTTTACATCTTTGTTTAAAGCAATGGAAGGAATAAAAATGAATCTCTGACCCTCTTCTTTGACTCTCGCTGGCTCTCAGGTGGAATCATTCATTTTGGACCAGGAGGACCTGGATAACCCCATCATGAAGACGGCGTCAGAGTTGCTTTTGTCCAGCGCCACAGATGGAGTTGATTTGAGGACTGTAGATCCAGAGACGCAGGCCCGACTTGAAGCTCTGCTGGAAGCAGCAGGTATGATTACAGTCGCAACTTAGTTTAAGACCAAACCTATGTTAATTTGAAGCAGCCTCACTGGCCACACCCATTTTTATATAACCTCTTTTGAGTTGCGCTCTAACATTCACTGGCTTTGGAGAGTTAAGACAACACCTTTTTGCTTCTGCCCCCCCAGTGAGACCCAAAGGCTCATGGCTGAAACTGTCATTAAGAAAACCTGGTTCTTTTGGTATCATATCGGCAAATAGTTTGGATGTGATATGGATAAAATTGTTTAATTAGAACTTGTAATCTCTATTTAAGAAGGTCTGTATAGATTAATCCAGTGGGCCGGGTGTCCTGGCCTCTTTCGGGCCGTGAACATTACCATGCAGATTAACACGGGAACACGCTTGAGCCTCCACAGCACGCTCAGAGCTTGTGTTGAACAGCTAATGGCTAATCTCATTCTAGTCCCCTTTCTCCCAGACTAGTCCTACAAGACAATGGGGCAACTTACATAATCAGTTTTCAAAAGATCTGTTACAATGTTTAAAATGTTGGTTAAGATTATAAAACTTTATATTATTGATTTTTTTTAGGTCCCTATACATTTTTTATATAAATGTGCAGCGAGAGAAACATTTTATAGGTAATGCTTTTGGCTAAAGCATTTTCAGACTCAAAGTGGGAAAACCAGGGAAGATGCATACATCTGGTACATCTGTCTGCCGTAGACTTACGAGAATTGTTTACCTTGGAAGATTCACACCTAAATCTACTGGTGTGACGACTTTTGAGTTACATTTTCTTGTCTTTTTCTAAGCATATTGTAGGGACATAAAATTATGAGTATAAACAGAGTAGATATTACAACACTGTAGCTTGGATGTGTGTTTAAATACCTTAAAACGGAGGCTGAGCTATTGAATTAAACCTCTATGGTTTTGTCATTGTTTAATTTCCAATCTTCTTTTATGGATTACACAACTTTACTAACAAAAAGTCTTTGTTAGGCTGCTTTATTTTAACTGTTAAATTTAAGAGAATTGAGTTAAGTTTTTAGGAATCTTGATGCACAAATGTTAACTCACCTACAGAGTACAGAAAACCACCTTGCCTTTGAGTGTAGATGTTTTTGTAGTAACAAGGATGTTTATACAGAATTAAGCCAATGTCATTATGATCTATGCATAGAATTGTTTTAATGATTGATTAAGGGTCATTGAAATCAGGTTAAGACACCAACAGGCATTGCTATGGCATAAAAATAATTTAACAAGCAGCCTGGTTGACGATCTGCTGGATAAGCCACAAGATCTGGCTGTGCTGCAGTTGTGAAACAGGCTTTCTGTGTTGCTCGTTGCTGGTGGACAACAGAGAGGCATCATTCACAGTGTGTGAGTTGCAGTGTGGCTGAGAACAGTGGTCAGTGCTAAGGCTGAAACAAACCCTGTCAGCTGACTGGCAATTATGTTCTTCAATGGTCACCCGTCAAGAGCTTTCATCGCGCTTACTGTTTATAAATTCATCGCATGTCCTTCATAATAATTGACAAAAGAATGGAGTCTTTGCCATTTTTGGTCTGCATTTAGTTGAGCAAATCTCATGCTTGCTTTTAGTTTGTTTTTGCTTTTTTTTTCCAACAACTTTGCAAAAGATGTCTGACTTGGCAAAAATAAAATAGCGTGACATTACTATTGCATCATGAGATACAGACACTCGCACAAGGAGTGCGTGCTGGGATAACTAGTGAGGATACCAGCCTCATCAGGTATAGGGCTACAAAATCCTGTAACACAGACACATTTAAGTTATCAGCGTTTTCCTTTCCAGTTTAAATTTATACGTAATTTTAAAATTGTTGTGCAAAAATGCTTCTTTTTTTAAAAAGGAAAACTGCGACCTTTACTTGAACTTGTTGTACTTTTAAGATAATTTACATAGTTAAATAAATGTTAAATGTGCATTTGATCAGTACTGAGCATTAGATAAAACATCTTGACATTTAGTTCTTGTCTAAATGATCAATTAAGAAAAAAATCCTGTGTGTTTGGTTTAGATTCTTTCTTGTCTTTGATAAAATGATTAAGAATGGCCTGCAGACTTATTTACAACACTTGTAGGCTGTAAGACAGGTCACACATGCTTTATTAATGATGGCTTCTGTTACCAGTTGCCATACTAATGTGACCCAAACTATTATCTTCCAGTCTTTGTGTTGGTTAATATAAATGTGCTTTGATAAATAAATGTCAAAAGTGGTTGTAATGGAAATATACAGACTGATAGACAACATAAAGTATGTAAATTTGAAAATGTCCTTTAAAAAGGAGATTGTTATATAGATTGATATTGGCATGCTCTTTATAAAGGTGGAGCACAGTGTTACAGTGGTAAAGTAGATCTTATAAAGTAAATGAATGAATTTCCTACCACATTAGTGCTTTTTGTACAGACCTGATTTTGTACAATTTAGTTTTATTTAGCCAAAATATGTTTCATTACAGTAATATTTTTTCCCACTCATGGAGCGGATGCCAAATTTGATTTGGTTCATGTGCACGAGTGTACTAAAGACTCAGATGAACTCATGATATTAAACTATTATCATACAATGAAAAAGCAGTGACTGCATTAGCAGAACACTGTTTAGGTTTTGAACAAATGTAATGTGAAATAAAATGTACACCAAAAACAAATGTGAAAAAAAACTAGGTCAGCGTGTCAGTGTGTGCTTCAGGAAAAGAAACTTGTGTTTGCACGTGTGCTAGGAATCGGTATCAGGTTGAATTGTTCATCAGTACACATGCTCCCCACTGCTTTCAGCTGCAACTCCCCATCGCTTCCCCATCACATGGTGATACAGGAACCCCTCTTTTTTCAGCTTATTAATTTTATATATGAAATAAAATCATATAACTAACTTGTGTAAGTGGCGGACATGAGTAGTGCGATGTTTAATCGTTAGGATTCTCAATTAACTTTTTCAAACATGAATGAAATTTAGGTCATGTTTGGGTCATTGTTTTTTCTCTGGATTAAATTTTTTTTAGAAAAACTATAATAAATTCACATTCCAAAGAAAATTATTCTACTTTAAAACATGTAGATGGGGAGTGTTGTTAGATATATATCTGAATTGTATTTACACCCACTGTAAGTGGTATTAGAGGAACAAATCATACATTTTCTATAAAGATATTACTTCTAAAAGTAAGCTTTCCACTCTTTTACATACCGCGTTGTGGCAGAGATAAATGTTCAAATTGATTTCCAGCTTTTACACACATCAGCCTTGTATATGTGTAAAATCTGAGTAACTTGTTGAATATTTTAAATTTAATAATTATTTAAATCGGTATTACTTAAGAAATTGACATGTTTATATTTTAAGAGTTAAATTATTTATTACTGTGCAGTTGTCCATATTTTAAACATTATTATAGCATTAAATAAATATTTTACCAGGGAAGATTTATTAGTATTATTGTAAGAAGTCAAACATCCTCTGTGTTATACATTACATTTAGTCATTTACAAGTCTGTGTGTTTATTATTAGGACACAGAATATTTTAGTGCATGATAGATCCTCTTGTATAGCCTGGAACGGGCAAGCGTTTAGGTTTCCCTCTAGAATATACCGCTCTCTTCAGCTCTTTGCTTTAGCCTTCCTGAGATGGGGGCACCTGTAACGTCTTGAAAAGCTGTTTATATTATTTCTTTATTTATTAAAGGCTTTGTTTATTTTGGCCGGAGATGCTCCTGGTCTCTTGTAACTCTAACAAGTTATTCACTGTACTTTTAAGGCTGTAAGTAGAGAGGCTAGTCTATCACATTACCAATCCAGGATTTACAGTAAGTCCTGCCTATGGTGCTATTTTTTTCTTTTACAGTTTTTTTGCAGGTCAAATTCCAGTATTTGCTTTTCAGGTACTCCTCTTAATGCCTCATTGAGCAGACTGTGTACTCCAGAGACCTTTTTTTAAATTGACCAACTTGTGATCTAGCATGTTTACTGTGCACGTCAGTGTCGTAAACAATGTTTAAAACGGTACAAGTGTTAAACTGAGCAGTAAAAACGTAGTGTCATTGAAAATGTAAAGAATAACAAAGAATCTGATAAAAGAGATAGTAAGTCATGTGCAGACAGATCAAGAAGACAGTAACATCAGGAAAAGCATGATGTCCCGACAAATTAATGTAGATCTGATCTACTGCCTAGCAATGTTAAGAACTATGGCTCTTGTAAGTTAATTTTATTTTATAAGTACGTCATACAAACCAATTCCTGACAGTTTACTCATCAGTTAATGTGATTAAACTGATTGTGATCATAATAAAAAAATCACATCAAAGGCTTACATCTGCAGTATTACAGCTGGTACTTACCACCTTGGTTTTATTACTAGCCGGGAATTTGATTGCTTGAAAGTTGTGTTTGTGAAAAAGTCTGTTTTGCCTGATGTTTTTGGGTACACACACCTGCCCCAACTTCTTTTTTTTTTCCTCCATAGTAGTACAACTTATTGTTTGTGTCAACACATGGTGGGTGGGTTTGTGTGGAGCATAGTGTATGGAATTTTTATTGTGTATAAAATTTTGCCTTGAAGTAATTTTGAAAGTAATCATTAGTTTATATTAAAACTATATATTAACTGTATATATTAAAAATATATGCAGCTGAGCATTTGTCAGATTAAATGCAGAATTTCCCATGTTTTTCTCTGTACTGGACGGGAACTCATTGTTCTGACATTATATCCTGTAATGTCTCTTTTTAAACGCTGGTAGACATTTTAATCAACAACTTGGATGAACATATTGTTGGGCTTTGGATGTACACAGATGTGCGGGTAGCCACTAACCATTTGAGGCAAAACAAAATATGTGCAGTACACATGCGTTGACCTTCATGAAAACTTTTGAAGAGTTTTTGAGTTCTATGAGCTTTATTTAAATAGGTGAAAATTCACTTTTAATATTTTTTAGGCTTAGTTATTATCAGATAAACTGGACAGAGTGAATCCCGCGTGAAAATTTCCTTGTTCTTATCTGAGGTATTCGTCTATTAGCAGCATTATTTCAGTCTGTTTTGCTTTGATAAAGCCCAGCGTTTCTTTAAGTTCATGCTGTGATACTAATAATGATCAACTGCCCAACCTTTTCCCCTGTGCCTTGAGAAGAGTTGTCAAATCTCGGTTTGTGACACATGCTAAGTGTAGCCCAGGTCATGAAAATGTTGGACCTCAAGGACTGAAAGTTTACATTTGTCTTGGCTAATGGTTATGTTGAGCTAAGGCAAAGTCTTTAAAGCCAATTTTTTCCCCTTCTTTGGCCTCTCATTATTCACTTTATATGTCTGTAAATGTACACCACCCCATTTGCACGCATAGGCCAGTAGCCTTGTTCATTGAAAATGTCCCTTACTTGCAGTAGAGAAATCTTTCAAAATAGGAAATTGGAAAAGCTTTCTTTTTCCTCACTGCATGCGCTTATCTCACTCTATTTTGGTTTATTTTTCTTCGGTAGCAAACGCAGTCTCAGACATGTTTTCTCTTCCCTCATGGTTGGTTTTTCACTTCTGACCCCTGTCCTAAGTTTTTATTTCCCCAACATTCACAGTTTCTTAGCCACCAGTAATTCATAGAAAATGTCACATTTTTCTCTTCGGGCTTTAAGGGCTTGAACCCATTTGGACTAATATGTGTAACTTATTACCTCCTTCACTACATTCCATATAACTCTTAACACATCTGAGCTCATAAACACAATACATTTGATGCCCAGTGTGTATTGTTTGTACTGTACTATCTTTTGAAAAACAAGAATCGTAGAAGATGCATTAAAAAGCAGTGACAGGATGTATTAAGCCATATTAACAAACGCTTGTGTGCGTGTGTGTCCCCCCCACCCCCACCTTTTTTGTGTATGCTGCTACTAACCCTGGATTGGATTGGCTGGACTGGACTTGCTTCTTCATCTGGTCTGGTGTGGTTATGCTCCCCTGTGGTTTGCATTGCCCTATGCACCTCTGCCTTCTTGGTGTTCGGCAGGCATCGGTAAACTGTCCACTGCCGATGGTAAAGCTTTTGCAGACCCAGAGGTGCTACGCCGACTGACGTCATCCGTGAGCTGTGCCCTAGACGAGGCGGCAGCTGCCCTGACGCGCATGAGAGCAGAAAACACACTCAACGCCGGCCAAGCTGACAAGTATGTATCCCATACTTAATTTAACAACCCCCCTCCTCTCAAATCGCAGTTTCATACACAGTGCATTTTGTGTGGATATATGAGGCGTATGTGTGTTCGCCTGTCACAGTGGCAGTAATTGTAGCAGTTTGGTTATTTTCAGCCGTAGTTTAGCAGAAGCGTGTTCAGATGGAGATGTCAACGCTGTGCGCAAATTGCTGGATGAGGGACGGAGCGTCAATGAACACACAGAAGAAGGGGAGAGCCTGTTGTGCCTCGCCTGCTCAGCCGGCTACTATGAACTTGCACAGGTGCGAAGATAATGTGTTATATAATTTGGCATATTCAGTGATTTTTTAGTTGCTTGTGAAAAACATAAAACACAGTGTCATTATGGAGTCACTGTCTGATTTTAGTTATTTACTTTATGAATAATGTTCCATGTCATCTGAACCATTTTATTGTATTTTTCATCCCTAGGTGTTGTTAGCAATGCATGCCAACGTGGAGGACCGGGGCATCAAGGGGGACATAACTCCACTTATGGCTGCTGCCAGTGGTGGTTATGTTGACATTGTCAAACTCCTTCTGGTCCACGGGGCAGATGTTAATGCACAATCCTCGACAGGTAAACCTTTGTTTCTCTTTTATAATATTTCTGTTTTGCTTCCTGTTTTAATGTCGGATTAACCTTGATGCCATTTTCCAGGAAACACAGCTCTGACATACGCATGTGCGGGGGGCTTCGTGGATGTGGTGAAGGTGCTTCTAAAAGAGGGTGCAAACATCGAGGACCACAATGAGAATGGACACACACCCCTCATGGAGGCAGCCAGTGCTGGCCACGTCGAGGTGGCCAGGGTGCTCCTGGAGTACGGTGCCGGCATCAACACGCACTCCAATGAGTTCAAGGAGAGCGCCCTCACACTAGCCTGCTACAAAGGTCAGTGCTCTAAAGTGTCCCTGTGTACAGTGTAAATGATGATTAGCACTTTAGTCAGCCAAGTTACATTTGCCATGTTTTTTTTCTCCCTTAAATTTGTTAACATTTAAAAATGCATTTTGTTTCTGTGCTCTGTAGGTCACTTGGATATGGTGCGCTTTCTGTTGGAGGCTGGGGCAGACCAGGAGCATAAAACTGATGAGATGCACACAGCGCTGATGGAGGCTTGCATGGTAAGCATCTGATCCAAACCTTTCTGATCCAGAGTCATATTTGATTTTTTTTTTCATTATTTTTTTTTAATGACTAATGCTTCTATTATAATTATCTATATCATAATGTAATTATTTATAATTCCCCTTCAGGATTTACAAAGTTCGAAATGTGGTTGAATTTTAGATCAAAAGTGACGACGAAAGTATTATAAGAAAGCATTTAAAATATATTTAAAAATTAAATAGTTGGTTATAAGATACGCAAGAGAAAAGATATATATATATAAATATTAACTAATGGGATATAATATCTCATTTCATAGTCATATTCTATTTCAAATTATAACCTACA